>VZSV01000052.1:2491875-2516838 GCA_013398735.1 Nothocercus julius | reverse complement strand
CGAACGCCGCGGCCAGCCCGGCCCGGGGGGCCTCGCGTCTCCATGGCAACGCGGCGGGCGGGAAGATGGCGAAGGGAGGGAGGGTGATTGCGGCCTTGTCTGCGCTTATATGTGTTTTAGCTCCCGCCCTTGTGCCCGCACGGAAATTAGCTGTCTGAGGCAAGCCCACAGATACCAGCTGTGCCTCGGGACGTGCAGACTCCAGATCTCCATCTTGAGCTTTAGTTCTTTCCTCTTTCCAATTTGTAATGCTACAAACAACAACAACAACAAAGCGCCATATTCTCTTTATTCCAGACATAAAACTCCCATGTGTTTTGTAAGAAAAAAAAAGTATAAAGACTTTGGAGCTGTTACCTACATCACTCTAGGCAAAGCAGCTCCAATTTTAGCAGTTTCCGTGGTTTGACTGGGAGCGCGCGGGCCGCTCTCCGCGAGCAGCTCTGGCGCGGTGAGGTTGTTTCCCGGGGCAGGGGCGTAACTGGGGAGCGGAGGCGCCCGGTGCGCCCTGGCCGGTGTCAGGGCCGCGCACATAACAGGGCCCAGTGCGTTTGTCGCCCCGGGCAGGAAAGATCCTCCCGGCAGCAAGGCCTGGGACAAGGACAAGAGAAAGCGAGGAGAGACTCCATCTTTTCCATTGCTGCCTCAAAGGGAGGATGATGAATAACGCAGAGCAAGAGGAAGGAGCAACAACTCCACAATCCCAAACTGTCTTTTAAGTCTAGGGCCGGATTTGACTCCCAGATCTTTTCATAATTGAAAAACTGCCATCTCATGGAGTACCCAGAGACCTCCGTGACTGTTGCATCCTTTTATTTTTGTCGTTTTCTTTTGTTTCCTAAGAGCCAAATAGGCTCTTCGTGCAAGGGGCTGCCTGACGTCTGCGTGTAACGCCACTCTCCTCACCACTTTGCACACTGCCGTAGTAACGTGCAAAGCCACATGTGCATGGTGAATCACCAGCATCCATATTGTGAAAGTGTCTTTGGCTGATCCGTTGCTTAACGGTCCAGGAAGCTTCCAAACCTGAGATGAGTGATTTCATTCCTTAGTGTGGCGCTGAAATCAAGAGCTCACTTGAGGCTGCAAACACTCCTGCACCGAACTCTTAACTCTTCCACAGCCCATTAAGGCAATGAGGCTTTCCCCGTTGTGCAGTGGTCTGTGGATTAGATCCTGCCTTGGGGCTAATTTCAACACTGGCCTCTGTTTTCCGTGTTTCTTAACTGGCTGGATATCCCTGCAGGCTGAGCGCTATCCATTAGGAAACGCCAGGCACAGAAACCAAGGTGGAAATGAGCCCAGCTGAGAGCGGGCCCCCTCAGCCCTGATCCAAAGTGGTGCACAAATATGTGCTTAGCCTCAGGCGTGTGCTAGCACCCTGATCTTTAATTGCCACGATGCCTGGCTGGGCGCCGCTCTGCTCCTGACCGGGTGCTTGGGGCTCTAACTGCATCGGGAGCCCAGAGCGCAGCCTGCGGCAGGATGACACCTCTGGAGCGGGTTAATTGTGGGCGTTTTACTCTGCCCCTTGGCTGCTTTGTTCGGGCTGTGCAAAATCACACACAGTGAATCAAACCTCCGTAACAGCATAAGAACGCAGCCCTAGCGTCATCTCACAGCGACCTTCCACGTGCCAGTGGGCTGGCTCGAGCATTTCTGCAAAAATGCCTTCCAATGCCCCAAATTCCTTCTGATCAAAGATTCCTTCTCACTTGAGAGTAGATGAGTCTTTCCTGTTTTCACTTGGGATCCTGTCACTGTAAAATAAATATGTTTTTACGATCTGCGTAGCAAATATGCTCACGATTGCTTCCTCTCTCTCCTTGAAATGTTGTTGCATAGTCAGGGAAATCAGGGATCTTCCTTTCTGTCCTCACTCAGGGTATTTAAGATTAATTTGCCATACAAGAATATTCCCTGGTAATTCCTTGTCTTGAGATGTTTTTATGAAAAGTTGTCCATCCCTATCTATACACAATTAAAAGCTGATAAAATGACATCGTTTTCAGAAAAAAAAAAAAAAAAAAAAAGTTGAAATAAAATAAAATTCATCCTGTCCACAAATATCCTGAAGATTATAAATTTCCCACTTTGGATGGCATAAGCAGAGCTGAACAGATACTGGTAATTATTTTTCATTAGCTAAAGAAATATTTTTTGCAGCTATAATTTTAAAAAGATGCTTCATAAATATATAAAAAGTAGAGAATACTTTCTAAAAAAAACAAACATCTCATGACAGTTGTTTAATACTTATAATTGTATCACTCAGCCAATGTGAAAGGTGTAGTTCAAACATTTACACAGAAAAATTAGAAAGCAGTTGCCTTAATGATAACCATTTGGGTTAAAAATTACAATCTCACTGTCAAAACAGTTGATAAAACTAGAGATTTGAAGAGAAATTTTCTAAATATTTGTTATTTTTGGCCTAGGTTGGATTATTAGAACCACTGCTCTAAACAAATTGAATGTCATCAAACAAATTTATTGTTGTTAAATGCTCGAGTGGACAAACTGGGGTTGTTTAGTCTGGATGGGATAGGATTGTGGGGGAGAAGACATGATAAGAGCCTTTAAATATATAAAACGCAGCTGTAAAGAGAGAGGGATAATCAGTTTTCAGTGTCCCGGGTGGATAGGTAAAGCAAGCGAGACGGGTTAGACACTAGGAAGGGCTTCTTCTCAGTTAGGGCAGCTAACCAGTGAACAAATTGGCCTGGGAAGAGCCTGGCGTCTCCATCAACAGATGTTTTTAAGAGCAAACATCTGTCGGGCAAGATAGAGGCAGGGTCAGTGCAGCTCCAGGACACCAGGACACGGTTTTCAGCGGGTTGGGTTGTGTGGATCCCCTGGAGGGCCTTGGAGACCCCAGGTTGTTGCACCCCATTGATGACCTTGCTTGGCTGTGCCGTTTTTGGGAGCCCATTCGAGGCAGCCCACGTGCCCGTGTGGGTTTGCTGGCTCCCACCCGAGAGCTGCGCAGGGCTGTTTTCCGACACCTCTCCCAGCCCTGCTCCTCATGCCTTGGAGGCTTTGGCCACAAATATGTACAGTTTGGAAGGTTTAAAGGTGAAACGTTGCTTCTTTCCTGCAATAAAGTTCACAAAATGTTGATGCTTTCACACTGCAGCAAGAAGATTTAAAACCCAATGTGTTTACAGGTGTCCTTTAGGGAAGAAACATTATATGTTGAGACTGGATTTGGAGGAGGTTTTCCAAGCAGTGCTGAGCTGCAGAGTGCTTGGCTCCTGCTGAGGCTTTAGAAGCAACTTCTTGTGACCTTAGAAAATCACCCTTGTAAATTGGTAGCTCCCTTTCAAAATGTTCAAGCTGTGGTTCAGTACTTTCTCTGGGAGTGTTTTATTTAGTTTTAAAACAGTGTAATGACTGCACACCTAGCTGGTGCACACAGGGCTCAAGAGGGCCACAAGATCTCATGAAGATTCCCAAAAGTGAGTGTCTAGAGCCTTAAAATCTACCTTCTGGCTCTAAATAAGCAACCTGATGGCCAAAGATGCTTGGCAGCGGCTGGCTTCTGCACTGCGGTGTCCGGGGTAGTTATACGGAGATGGATCTGTACTAGATGTGAACACTGATTTCACAACAGGTCTCAACCGCTAGCAGTAAATTAATGGTTTAATAAAGAAAGCTCTGACTAAAAGAATGGCTGCCAAAATCAGGCTCTTTACTGCTACAGCAGCAAAGCGAAAACAAGGTTGAGGGGTTGTCCTCATGGCTTGAGGACTTGAATTGAAGAGGAAGAACTTTTGATACAATGAGAGAAATGCTTTTCCCTTTGGTGCTTGACCAATGACAAAATATTTTGATTTGCTTTGAGACTATTTAATCTTAAAAAGAGAGTCAAACTAAAAAGAAAAAAAGGCTCTTCTTCCAATTTTAGGTCCATTGGAAAAGGAAAAATCCTGTTTCACACTCAATGATGTCTAATGATCTTTACTGATGAAATTAAATGATGAACTAAATGGTGATAAACTAAATGATGAAAACAGGCTACTTCAGCATGAAAAGGCTGAAGTGAAACATTTTGACATTTGAGGAACGAAAGAAGAACTTGCCTTTTCTATTGAACTACCGCATCTCATCTTTGTGAATCACTCTGGTTGCTTTCAGGATTTTTTTTTTTTTCCCCAGCACTTTCCTCCACGTTTTAAGTTTCCTTTGAAATCCTACCTGAATTTCAGGGAACCTGTGGGGTCCTTAGGACCAGCCACCCCTGAAACACACACAGAGCAAAGCTGTGTCAAAGGGCCGTCCGCGCGGTCATTTAACCTGTGCACCACAAAAATTCAGATGCCATCTTCGCTCCTGCAAAATATTAAGACAGGCATTTAAGATGTGGCCGAGTGATTAAGCGTGAGCAGCTTGTAATGGTTTCCAGATTCCTCTCGTAGCAGGAGGAAAGCTCCGCAATTCCTGCCCACGGGCTCGGGACAGTAATGTGCTCGCCAGCGGGGAAGCTGAAGAGGAACCGAGGAGGACGAGCAGATATCCCAAATTCCCCAGCTGAGCACAAGCTGGCATCACATTGTAGTCCAATATGGCCTGAAAGATTTCGGAAAAGCAGGATTATTTCACCAGCAGACTATGTTTGCATCATCCCTGTAGCAACCCCTACTTGCCCGCAACTGGGAAACCCTTAAGAACACATGATGAGTCTTGGTCTGCATATTTTCCTCTGGTTTGGGAGCATTAAATGAAGATTGACTGTTGGAGCTGGCCTCATTTGCAGGAATCACCAGTGCCCGAGCTCGCAGAGGGCGCTTTTATCCTCACAATTTTACACAGAGCCCCCAGGACGGCAGGCAGTGTGCGCAAGGCGCGGAACA
Organism: Nothocercus julius; assembly: GCA_013398735.1. Taxonomy (NCBI): domain Eukaryota; kingdom Metazoa; phylum Chordata; class Aves; order Tinamiformes; family Tinamidae; genus Nothocercus; species Nothocercus julius. The sequence continues at coordinate 2,511,985 of VZSV01000052.1, read as the reverse complement.
GCCCAGCCAGCCTCTGGAGAGACTCGCCTCGCACCAAACTATGCCCTTCCTGCAATCCTACCAATATATTTTTCTCCACAGGTTCTTTAGCCATGAAAAAGAGATCTTCCAAAATTTGGGCTTCGAAATCCTTAGCAGCCCCAGCCCACGCTTGAAAGCCAAATGGAGGGTCCGCCGTTGCCTTTGAAGCCAGTGGGGCTCTGCTCTGGCAGGTTAGGTCTCAGGGGCCGTGTTGCTCCCGGGATTTAAACCAGACCACATGTGAAATGTCAGCTCCCTCTTATTATTATTATTGTTTTAATAGGATAATTTAGGGGTTCTGTTTTATTATTACAATTTTAACAGCAAATTCAATGAGCTGCCTTCCCTCCTTAATGAAAGAAACGAGGGGCTGGTGCTCAACTTCTTTTGCTTTTTAGCAAGAACTAATAGCCCCCACGAATCTTTTGCACCCCTCTTTCCCCTTTGTCTCACGCTGTCCTGCAAGGTCAGTTATTTTCGAGGTGCCACGGTCAGGACCAGGCCCTACGGGGCGCAGCGGATGTTGTCTCCGGAGGTCTCTGGGCAGCAGCTTTGTGTTTGCAGCCAGCGAGGACTCCTGCTGCGGGCCCCTCCGGAACCCACTGCCCCTGTTCCTGCCGCAGCCCTGGCCCCGCGGGCACATCCGGGGAGGCCTCCTGACCTCTCTGCGCTCGCCGCTTCGTCTCAGCTCAGCGCCAGGCTGGAGCTGGAGCTCTTCCCTCGCGCTCCGGGATGTTGCCTGGCTCTATCAGCCCAGTCCCCGTACGGCGGCTGGTGCCATCCCCTCTTGTGCAAAGCCCTGCCAGAAGGGTGGTGTTTTCCAGGGTGGAAATCTTAGCCAGCTCCTTGAGGAGACTGTCTCAGAGTGGGCTGAGAGGTTCACCACCCTCCCTGGGAACACGCAAGCTCTGGTCTTCGTCCAGATGCAATTTTATTTATTTTTTTTATTTTTAAATTTGAGCAAAAGCACTTCAGTCTTTACAACGTGAGAGACGAGTGAAAAAATACATTTCTGCCATTACAAGGAAGGAAAAAAAGAGAAAAGCAAAGGCCTTTGGGCTCCCTTTGAAGAGCTCCAGCACTGACCCAAGTGACATCCTCCCCTTTAGCTTAGGTACGAGGAGCTCTTCCAGCAGAAAGCGCAGAGAGCAGCCCCAACGTCTCCCGGCCATCGGAGCCACCCCGGGGGTGCTGGTGGAAAAGCGGCTTAATGGGGAGCCCACCCAGAGCAGCTCCGGCATCTCGGGGAAGGGAGATGAAGGGCAGCGCGGCCTCGCCGAGGCGCCTGCTAATTTGGAAGCCGTCGGCATTTAAAAATACTTGCAGGGATTGGAGCAAGGATGTGGGGAGAAGAACAAAAAAAAAAAAAAAAAGAGAGAGAGAAAAAAAGCATTTTCAGAGGCCCATTCCTCGGCACGCTTTTGCGCGTGCCAAAGTTTGCTGGCATGGCTCTGTGTTTGATAGGGAACATCTGGGCTGCTGTTGCTGCCTGCGCAGGGGCTGCGGGCAGCCGAACAAAAGGGGCTTGTGCAGGAGGACGCGGGAGGGCCGGCGGGGCAGGGAGCGGGGGCGCCCCGCGGGCGCGGTGGCATCGCCAGGAGGTGGCACTGAGGGACGCAGCAGGAGCGGGTTCCAGCTCCGTGCAGGCTGCTCCATTCAGACTTCCAGGCCGGATACAGCCAGGGGCTCTAGGAGTCCCTGTGTGTGCGGGAGAGCCATTGCTGCCTACATGATCCATCCCTGGGGCTGTCTCCCTAAGGAATTTCTGCTGCCTGCTGATGGACACACGACATCTTTGATCTAACCTCCTGCAACACGTCCTCCTTCCTCCTTTTGCCAACTCCTCCTTCCTCCTCCTCGCCCTCGGTACTTTTTAATGCAGCATTTGCTGTGCTAACAAGTCTCCAGAATCCATGACTCTGACTCACGCCCCCGGGGACAAGGAGCCTGATGTCATTCGCTGCGTGCTGATCCAGCCGTTTTCCTCAGCGATCAGGGACAGGTGCCCCAGAGCGGATGCGGGGGGACGCTTGGCAAGTGTCCCACTTGGCCGCCCCTCACTCTGGCTCTCTGGCGATACCTCTGCTTTGACCATGCAGCCCTCTGGGAGCCAAAACCTAAAGAAAAACAGGGCAACAGAGCCCCTTGGGTCTAGCAGCCGAGGCAAGCGCTTCTGCAGCCCCGGGCCCCGCTTTGGCTCTCCGTGCTGTGCCGCGCGCCACCGCGTCGCGGTGACACCCTCGACGCTGCTCACAGCCTCCTGGCGCGCGCTCTGGCCCTGGGCTCGCCCCGGGGACGCCGCCTCCGCATTTGGGCACGTTTGCAGATAAGCTTCCTCCGGGAATATTTTCATTTCGATTACATCAGTGTCAGGACACGGGCTTTCGACGGTGCCGAGCGAGCTCCTGCTCGGCCAAAGAAAGCCCCCGGCCGCCCGGGGTTTGTGCAGGGAAAGCCAGGGCGCCGGGAAGGGCACCGGCCCCTCCGCGCCTTCCCCAGCACGGCCGGAGGGAGGGAAGGCGGCTGGGGACGTGCTGCAAAGCCACCTCCTGCCCCGTCCTGCCCCGTCGCCTCTCCTGGGGCGAGTTGGGAGAAACTAAACAAAAGCGAGCCCCACTTTGGCAGCACCTTTTCAGCAGGAACGTAAAAGCGTCTCTAAGCACCTGGCTCCTTGTTGAGCAGTCAGTGCCCTGCCTTAGAGCAAGACAAGGAGCGATGTCTGAGGAACCACTCGCTGTGTGTTAACGGTGCTACACGTGCCCTTGCTCCACTTCCCAGAACAACGTAGTTAATAGGGGCCGTTTTCCTCCTATTTTATCATTCATGAAAGTTGCCAAAGCTTCTTTCCCTCCCTGTGAGCAAGAGGCAAACCTCTCCGCCGTCTGCCTGTGCCTCTAGTCGCTCCCCTTAGCCTCCTCCAGACACTTTTTTTCTATCGGATCTGTCCGAAACCCAGAGGCAGGGGCTGGAGCAGGGATACTGCAGAGCCGTGGGGCCCCAGTAGTGCTTCAGACCCTGTTTCCTCTCTCAGCCAATGCCACTGATGGAAAAGAACCAGCTCGGCCACTGGAGAGCCTTTTTCCTTCTCAAAAGCCCTTCAAGAGCCTGAGTCCCGTTCCCGGGTGCAGTTAAAGGCCCACGGGGAGTTAGGCTGTTAACCACGTCCACTGCTTGGCAGAGTTGCCATGGAGCTTCGTAGGTCTCTTTGCCTTTACCAGGGTGACCCAACTGCCTTCAAGGCTGGTCCTGCAGGATCCCAACGAGGCAGCCAGGACGCCGACCTGCCCTGGGAAGGGAAGCCCAGCTCCTTGCCTGCTTTCCCACCTTGATGCATTTTCACCCTACACCCACTCCTGGTACCGTCAAATAAACCGTCCATCCATGGTGAGATGTGAGGGTTGCTCTGGCTCTTACTCCCAACACAGCCAAGTTTGGCCATCACTGTCTCTAAGCCGCCGTCCAACGTGAGCCCATGGAAAGATCTCCAGTGCCGAGGGCTTGGGAAAACGCCAGCTTAAGTTTTCACAAATTGACACGCGTTTCCAAATTGCCCAAATGTTTGGCTTTTACATTTCCTCCAGTGACACATCCCAGGGTTTTAACCTAAAAGGTCCTTTTTTTCTGCAGAATTAGGCTGCTGGTAGGGAAAAAACCTATCAAAACAGGAAGTTGAAAATTATCAAAGGAAAATATTTTCATTGACCTAGGGAGATCTTATCCTTCACATTTTTGGTTCACAAAATTTTTCAGGACTGACTATTCGTCTCTCAGGAGAGATAAGAAGTACTGTCAGTACCTCAAAAAATGCTGGCAAAAGCCAAAAAGCTCTTAGTTACCAATCTCCGTTTTTAACCTACAACCCGGCGTCACTTCTCATGGGTGACACTTGAATTCCCCTCACAGTCTGCTGTTAGGTTCAGCGATGCTTTTAAGTTAGAGATAACACTATTTCCTTGGGCGGAATGTGCCCCAGGTGCTCTCTTCTGCTTTCAGCTCTTCCCTGAACACAGTCCTAGTGAGTGTCTAATATCAGGTGCTTTGGTTATCCATCTCTTTAGGAAAAAAATAGTGTATTTTTTAACTGCTTAAAAAACATTTTTTATTTTCTTATTTTTTAATCCCTGATCTGGACTGGATGGTTCTGCTCAGCGTTTCCAAAAATAAATACATAAAAAAATCTCCACTGGGTAATGGCCAGGCATGCGAAAGTCTTAACCTGAAAAGTACGTGCTTTCAAAAGTTATTAGCTTATGAAAAGAAGGGTTATAATGGGAACTGTTTTACTGCCGTAATTATAACGCCGCGAACAGAGCCCGCTGCAATACATAACATTATCAAGTGCCTGTCAGCGTTTAATAGAACTCTTAATTAACTGCTGGGGAGGAGCCTGGCAAAAATTTTCTTTCAAGAAAACTTTTGGGAACTGCGTAATTTCTTTCTTTTTTCTTTCTTTTTTTTTTTTTTTTAAGCTTGCGTGTATGGGAGCCTTCATAAAGTTCATAGGATAGACTCAATACAAGACACAAGCGTGTATCTTGTTGGCATCACTCAACGATGGGATTTTCTTTCCTGCTAAACTCCATAATCCAGAAACAACAATAATGTTTGCCTTGGGGCCGAGCCAGACCCTTCAGATCTGGATTTTTAACCTCTGCGAGGTTTGGGGTTATGCTGAGCTGGGGGTTGCTTTGGCTGCGTAGGGAGGGAGGGCTGGCGGGTAACCTGCCGAGCTGACCTTCCCCTGCGGTTTGCCCTCCTCCTCCTCCTCCTCTCCCCCAGCTCTCACCGGCACTGGGGGGATTCCCATCTCCTAGCAGCCTTTTCCCATGGGATGCTGCTGCTCTCCCCTGCATTGGCTCCGCACAGCCCCAGGGGGCCGTGTCCCAGCCGTTCCCCCTGCAGCCCGGCTCGGCGCCCGCTCGCATTCCCTCCGATAGCCCGACAGCTGCGCGCTCTCCCCGCGGAGATTAGTTTGTTTTCCTAATGCAATTACTGCCACGTGGCCCCGCTTGCTGCGGGGATCAAGCCTGGATAGAGATAAAGAAGCGATAAGATCGCGCGCCGCTCGTGGGGGTCTTCCCAGGGGTGCGCGGTGCTCTGGCTGTGCACTACCCGCGCCCTGCGATGCCGGGCAGTTTTAGTTATGTTAAAACCTGGAGGTTCGGTTCCCAGCTTTCCCCAAGAAGTTACTTTGGGATGCATAGGAGCGTCCAAGCCTGTGCGGTGCGACACGGCGCCAGCCGGACCTCTCGGCCGTGCCACCCCTGCCAGCTCGGGACATCGGCCCGGCACAGCTGGCCAGCACCTGGATGGAAGCGGAGCCGCCTGCATCCAGGTCAGCCGTCTCCCTGCCTAGTCCCGGCCTTGACCCCACCTGGCTCAGTAACCCGCCAAGGAAAACCTTCCCTGGCCTCAGCTTCCCATCAGCTTTAATGCAGAAAATTCTAGGAAAATGCACAGAAATGCATCCACATAAGCGAGCATGTGCAGCTCACACCAGAAATGATCTGTGAAGGGCAAAAAAAGCTTTGGGGAAAGGGCTGATGAAGGGAGAAGCCAAACCCTGGTGCAACTGCTCCGGCAAAGAGCCTCTCCCCCGCCAGGCTTGCCGGGAGAAGCGGTGGCTGCCGGGAGAGGCTGCGCTGCCTTCGAAGAGGCGAGCATCCCTTGCCAGATGTCCCCCGTAAAGCTGCAAGTACTTTATTTTAATAATAAGCCTTAATGTATTCATTAAAGGCTCCCAGTGACCTGGGATGAATTTCCCCACTATTGTAAAGGGCTGTGGGAATCTGGAAACCGCGGCATTACAGTTAATAACTTTAATTTTACAAGGCTCAAAATAGACAACTGAAAAAATACACAAACTCACTGTTTCCAATTAAGACGGGATTTCTTCTAATTCCTCTGCCACTGGCATTCCTGTTTAGCAAACAATATCAACAGATACTTACCCGGAGACAAGAGGAAAAGCAAACAGCCGCCTTCCTTCTCCCAGTTGCGAGGAAGAGTCCAGGAGCCTTCCTCCTCAGCGAGTGTCCGCCACGAAGCACCATGGCCTGGTCGGCAGCCTGGGTTCTGCACACGACAGACATTTTGCGTAAAATCCTTCATTTTCAGCCCACGTCAGGCACCCTGGGGAGGAGAGGCGTCTTTCCTCTGCTTCCTCCTTCCCCTCGGCTTCATCCTCTCTGGAGAAATCCGGAATATCCGACCGGACACGCGGTGGCAGAGCTAAGCCTCTGCTGCTGAGCATGTCCGAAGTGACCCCGAGCGCTCTATCCCTTATTTCCCATCCCTGCGCACGGATCTGCTACCGGCTTCCTCCCATCAGTGCCTTGACTACAGCTGGTTGAAAAATTCCCCTCTAAACATTTTCTAGCAGGTCATTTTTCAATTGAAGGCTACTTTAAAAATATAAAAAGGGTAAAAAAGAGTTCTATTTTCATGGAAAATTGCCTAGCTTGTCTGAAGCGTCAGAAACCTAGAAACTAGGGAGTTTGGCCTCAAGCTGCCAGAGCTTGGTTTTAACCAAAAAACATGATTTTCATTCTTTTAAGTGAAAATTATTAAAGAAAACTTTCAGAGAGAATAAATCCCCCCCTCTTTCGTTAAGAGCGTATGCGGGGTGATGGCTCTGCTCTGCTTTGTGGCCAGAGCCTGCCTTGAGAGACCCCTAAGGAAATTAAACGGTCACCGGGCGAAAGGGAAGGAGCTGCTGCAGATTGAAACCTGGCTGAGCGGCAGCTCGGCAGCGATACATGATTCATTTGCAGCTTGACGTTAGGTTAACAGCTGGGCATCCCCCCTCCAAGTCCCACTCCGGCCTTTAACATATTTATCAGGGATGTGGAGGAGAGATGAAGGAGGAGGGAGCCAGCGCGGACCCCGTGGGATCTGCTTGCACCCAACGCAGGGATGCAGCCCTTGCTGCTGCCTCCGGGTAAGAGGATGGAGGCTCCTCCTGGCAGCCCGCAGGCCGGCAAGCCCGGTGCCCCTTGGGGAGGCACCTCCTTCACGCGCTTGCAGCCTCCTGCACCTCTCCCGAGGGGCCATGCCCAGCCAGGAGCCGCGCGCGGCCCCGGCACCTCGGCGGCCTCCGTGCTCCGAGCCGCCGGCGCCCAGATGGGCCGGCCCATCTGGAGCCCATGTACGGCAAGTGGCAAGATTTATATCGTGCTGAAGCATTCCACAGTTTTGAGCACAGAAATGATTGAACTCCAGATGTTAACAAGATGCAGGGCCCTTTTTTTATTATTAAAAACGTGATTTCTTGTTTTGCTCATGACAAAACCCATCAGATTAACTTATTAGGAGCGGAACTGCCATCAGCTCGGGTGGAAGCGAGGGCCGCGGAGGCTCGGTGAGAGCTTCCCGGGGCGCGCGCAGAGCCTGGCCGGCTCCTCCGAGCGGAGCCGCGGGCAGAACGGGGAGCAGGACCTCCCCGGGCCTCAGTTTCTCCATCCTTCAAGGAGGACATGAGCTAAAGGTATGAGGGAAAGCCCTGCATCAACGCACTCTCTCTCAGCTCCTCCAAATCCAAGCCTTCAGCAAAGGCTCTGCCACTTCACCAAATGCCACAGGGTCCTCCATGCCGGAAGAAATCAGCAGGCAGCTCTCTGGCCCCAAGCTCCTTCCCAGAGGGCCTCAAAATGGCCCCAATTTCACTCCCCATTGGAGAAGAACCAAATTTCAGAGTACCTCAAGCTTCTGCAAGCCATAAATGCTCCTCTCCATGCAGATCTGTCAGGAACATCCTTCGGCGGCACACTAAATGGCACAGCCAACATCTGTAACCCAGAGAATGGGATGGGCTGGGGGCCTGTCTGGAGCTGTCACATCCACACCGCTTTACCCCAAGAACTTTATCGCAAGCTCATAGCACACACATCCTTGCACCACAAGATCAAACAGGTACGGGATGGCATCAGAGCCTCCCGACGGCCCCCAGCAGCTCTCGCAGCTCCGTTATCTCTGGGAGGAGATAACGTGCTGGGGGCTGCGCAGCGGAGAGGACCCCAACGTGCTCAACGCAGGGCCCTCCAGAGCGAGCTGCTCATCCCTGGCACTCAGCTTCTTCCAGGGCCTGCAGGCTTCCACCCCTTCACCCCCGTTAGTTCAGGTACCAAGCAGCAGGATGCAGAGATGCCTCTGGTTTTGGCACCGGTTAGCTGGGTGCCTGAAGCTCTTCCAGAGCTCTAGCCCCACTCCCTTTCCCCCAGAACTGACTGAAAGAGCATTATTTAATTCTGTGCACAAAAACATCAGGAGGAAGGGAAAGCAATACTTGGCTTTGCCCCCAAAATATTCTCCTCAAGAAGCTGTTTATGACTGGGGTGAAAGATGTATACAAGCCTAAATGCAGTCAGCCAGCCTGGGTCATTAGCCAGGTGCGGTTAGCAGGGAGACACCTGTGGAACAGCCCAGCTCTGCGCTCGGATGCTGCAGCAGAGGAGCGGGTGCCGCGGGCACCCTCGGCCCCTCCGCAGCGAGGGCCGGGGCTCCGCGGCATCCGGGAGAGCGCGCGCCGAGCTCCGCTCATCCCGGCGACGGCTTCCCCGCCCTGGGCACGTGCGCTCTGCTCAAGCACACTTCAAAGGGGCTGCGCCGCGGCAAGAATGCTTCAAAAAATATAATATTCCCATGTGTTATTCCGATAGTATGTGCTGGGGGACTCCTCCTCACAAGCCCTTTGCCTTCTTGGGCTCCCCTGAGAGGCACAAACACACGGTTAAGGAGCCCTCAGGGCAACATCGGCACCCTGAGCCTGTAAGATGGTCCGCAGGGAGCACCATGCTGTACCCCGGCCAGCAGCCTCTTCCTCCTGCACCCTGTGCTGTACCCAACCTCGGGTGCCCAGCAGCCTCTTAGGGCCCCAGCAGCACCCAGGTCTGTTCAAAAGGCGGGAAAACTCAAGCCATGGGAATTCCCAGTTTTACATATTCCACTCTGAATGAGCATGATGCTCCAAGGCAATATCCGCTCCCTGCAAGGACATATCCAGCTGGACCACACAGTGCCAGCTCAGCCCTCAAGATAAGTTTACACAGTGTCCACAGATTGGGGCAGAAAACACAGTATTGGTTGAATTAAAGCACTGCAGAAGTTGCTCACTATTAGGGCTTTTGTTACAGGAGGAAAGAGGGCATGGAGCAGCATAGGAAATCTGGAGAGCCAAGCTATTATTTTTTAATAGAAAGCTCAGATTTTGCAACATATGAAATCCATCACAAGAGCCATGTAAACGTACCAAGGAGTCTAGACAGTTGGAGTCCCCTCGCTCAGCTCAGTAACAGAGAAGCATTGCAAACCTAGGCATTGATAGGGAGCTCGGAGTGCAGCTCATTCAATAGTTATGGCAGCGTTTGCTGCAACAGTAATCAGTAACAGTTAATATAACTTACAGTAAATACCAGATTGCCATTTAGGAGTGTTAATATGTAACCTATAAAACATAAGTTTGTGCAATTACACTGATAAGTTTCCAATCAGCAGTGAACAGAGATAAAAATCTGTCCACAAATCCTTACATGGGAGGGGAAAAAAAAAAAATTCCATGCAGCGGAAAGCAGAAATTGCAAATTCCACATTGCAGGAGTGGGTGCTCCTGGCAGCATCAAACGGTGGAAAAGGGAGGAAAACCCAAAACAACATCACAAATGCCCCAGACTCACACAAATACAGAGCACAGGCCTCCTGGAACAAAGTGGTTTGGCACCAAGCAAGGTTACCACGGGCTCCATCAACCTCTGAGCAGGTCTCTCCCTGTGCTCCAGTCACATACAGAGAGACTGAAACTAGGAAGCTTCCCCAGTTCAAAGATGGAAAAGGTTTCCTTACACATAGGCACATTTTCCCCGATTCACAATTTACTAAATAAATAAGCATTGAAAGTGCCCCACCAGAACCATTTGCAACCTTGGGGTGGGCATGGTTGGACTCCTTGTTCTACCAAATGAACAAAATACATAGGCAGCCTCCTCAAAAAATTAAAAAAAAACAAAAACAAAAACAAAAAAACCCACATATTGACCTCTTTAAAGGGATAAGCGTTACTCGGAAGGATCAGTGCTCCCACTGCTGAGAGTTGAGTTGATGCTAAGTTGCATCTCACTGACTCATTGCAACTTCTCTGACTTCCACCAGTTGCACCCACCCTAGAGAGCTCCTTCCTGGCATGAAGAGGCCCATTAGGAACAGGAGTGAACCTGCCAAGCACCTCTGGTAGGATCAATGTAGATTTTTAGGGCTGTTCCTGAGCAGACTGGGGCTTTGACATCTTTTCCCCTTTCAAAACCACCTCTGCATCTCTTCCCTACCTTGGTGGACCTGGTTGGAGGAGCCAAACGGGGCCAACCAGCGCTTAAACTCCAGTATCCAGCTGCACCCTGGCATGATCAAGTCATCTGTGAGTGATTAGAAAATGCAAACACTCACAACAGAGCTTTGGCTCCTATGCTCAGCAAGACATTAATGGGCTTTTCCTCGGCCAGAAAATCCTTATTACGGTGATAAATTATTAGCTTTTTTTTCCTAAACCAGCATGAAACACAATGGAAAAATGACAAAAGGAGAAACATACCCATTTTTGGCAACACTCACAGGGAGGACGATGGAGCAGGAGTGAGCCCAGCACAACGGGATGGAGCTCATCTCATCCCATCCTTCCTCGCCACCCCTGTGGCACCTTCACTGCTGAGGTCCCCAGCTCGGGTGGCCCGCGGGGACATGGACACACGCGGCATGTGCCCAGAACAGGCTGTCATGCCAGCCTGAAGGAACAATCATTCCTCCGTGGTTTTTCCCCAAGTGGATGACTATGATGAAGCCACTTCTTACAGGACGTGAGAACTCAGACATGATCAGTGAGGACATTTTCTTGCCACCCAGCCCTGCCAGCGTTGAGACCGGGTGGCTCTCCCCTCTTTAGGAGCTCTACTTTGCAGTGGGGCTGAGGGGGGGAATCACTGCAGCTGGGTCTATCCGCACTGTCTCAAGCTGTACAGATGGGACGTGGATGTGCCAGAAGCTGTTTGTGCCTCCGTAGGCATCCCACACTGGACAAACCGGTACCCCTGCAGATGTTGCTTCTCACTTGCGCAGAGGGCAGCGCATGCATGAGGCTGGTAGAAACTCGGAAGGAGCTGCTGTGGTTTGGCTCCCAGAGAAGTGTGATCTTCTCTTGCCCCAAAATGAGTCAGGGAAATTCATGAGAACAACCTTTTTTGTGGGTTCCTCTGGCACTCGCGAGGCTGGACAGGGCTGGGAGGGAGACAGCACAGGGTCATAAAACATGTCAGAGCTTTAGCCACATGATGTGAATCTTTGCACTGGGTGCTCCAGCCCAACCACAGCTTGAGTCGGCCTCAATCGCTGCCGATGCCTCCGGCACGCTCCCAGGGCTGGCAGCCTCCGAGACGGCTCTCCAAAGCATCAGCTCTTGGCTCCTGCCGTCCAGCAACACTTAACCATCTCCAGCCTGGTAAAGCAGAGATGTCTCCAACATCTTCCCGGCTTGCTGCTTAGAGCTGTGCCTTTTTCCAGAGGTTCTCAGCTTTTGGGGGCAGGTGTCAGACCATGAGCAGCGCCCCGTGATCTGCTCTTGCAGCACCCAACGCTGCACAGGGGCAAGAAACCACATGTAGGGTGGGATCTGGCCGGACACTGGCAGCTCCTAAGAAGCCATGGGACAACAGAAACTACCAGCTCCTCATTTAGACCAGAGCCTTGCGAAGCTCCTCAACCATCCCTGGCCAAATCCAACCATCCAGAGCATTGCATCCAGGGCTCCATGCAAACGAAGAGCACAAATGACTGCCGGGGGAGATATGGTTTGCATCATTTAATCACCATTTACAATAAAACGGTACAGCGGCTCTGCGGAGGGTAAGACAGCGGAGTTCAGCAGATTTTATCAATAACATCGCAGGATTCCTACTGCGCGGCTAAGAGAGTTGCCATGGTTATTGTGACAGATTTACTATCATTGTAACTTAATGCACCATAATAAGTATCTGCATAGTTATTATTGTTTTACAATGATAACTATAACTCAACCGCAGCTTTATGACTAAATTTGTAACGTTACTACGATGTTCTGGGAAGGTTGGGAGAATTGAAAGCAGGATCGTTCACATGCTTTCTCAGAATGTAGAAAGAAAAAGAAATTCTGGTTGGTTTCTCTCTCTCTGTCTCTCCTTTTTGATTGCCTCTTTGAGAACAGTTTTTGTGGTTCGGTTACTGTTGGTTTGGGAGAAGATGTTCCTCTGTCAGAACCAATGCACAGAGGTAGCTGAAAAATGGGATTTTTCCACTGCAAAATTGATCCCAGGGAAAAAAAAAAAAAAAAAACAAGTTCCCAAAGTCTTTCAACAAAGTTGCTAAAAAATTCCCAAGCATTGCCATTTGGGAAATGGTACAAAGAGCTGGCAAAATGAACTAAAACTGATATTCTATTTTTTCCAAAAAGAATGGCCAGATCAAAAAACACTGATGAAAATGACCCTGAAATGCTGAAAGTGATCAGGGGAAATAGCACCTTGCCAGAAACGTCTGCGTTTGGGCCCCAGCCTGCAGGCTCGGGGTCCTGGCAGCTCCATAACCTGCCCTCTTGGTTCGGTGGCTTGGCCACCGGCTCATGCCCAGTCTCCGTGCCCAGGACCCAAAGCAGGGAAGAAGGAGGATGAGCTGGAGCAGCTGGTTTGGGGACATCCTTGCAGAGGCCCCTGCCCCTCGCAGTGTGTTTGAGGAAGCAAAGCTTCAGGCAAGGCTTTTTCAGCAGTGTCTGGCCCCCGGCAGACATCCTGGAGAGGGAATAGCCATGCCTGGGTCCGGAGCTGCACCAGCAGCTCCTCCCGACGGGAAGGAGAAACGGAGCCTGAAGTAAACCTGGAGCTTCCAACAGGCTCCTTTGCATCTTCCTCAAAAAGCCCTTCCCTATCCCAGGACTTAGCTCCTTCTTGAGTTTCATAGGAAGTGCAATGATGCCAATTACCCCACAGGTTTACGACAAGGTCTGGGGTTTATGTCCCTCTTTCATTCTGCCTCCACAGCCCCCAGGGGCTCCGGGGATGCTTAGTGCTCCCTGCATGCAAGAGCCACCTAGGCTAGGCAAATTAAAGCCAAAAAGGGCAATTTTAACAGCCCCTTGTGCACATTATCCACATTATTTTACCCGCTGGAGCTTTAATCTTAACATAGCAGATGCATTTTGAGGACCTCAACGCCGTTCCCTCTCGGCCCGCTCGTGGCCGTGCATCGCGAGGGGGCCGTGGGCTGCTCCTGCAGCCTGGCCCAAGCTGCGAAGCAGGGGGGTCTGCAAGGCCAGGCGAGGAGGGAAGCTCACCTACGACGCCAGGCGCTCCGCGCCCGCCCGGCGGCGAGCGCCCCACCGGCCTTACGTCATCCTCCGCCCCCCGCGGCTGATATATGAGAGCAGATAGAGGAAAATCTACTCATAAAATTAATGGAGGCTGCATGAACTCGCAGATCATAAACTCCGAGGGGTTTGCAGCTTGCTTTTTGGCAGTGGGAGGGGGGAAGGCACAGAGGCAATTTAGCTGAGAGGGCTCTAATTCACAGCAGCTGTCCCATCGGATCCCACTCCCCCCGCCACGGCCAGGGAGATTTTGGGGAGCACAGCTCTGAAGTGAGGCAGTGAGAAGAGATGGTCTTCTAGGGTGATGCAGGGGGGAGACCACTTTGTGGTCCCTGAGCTCCTCAGTGCGCTGGAGGAGGCTTCAACACTGGTTACTCTGCTCTGTTCTGGCCTATCTTAGAAACCACCCACTGCAAAATCCTCCTGACACAGGTGGGGACATTTTGGCACCTCCATGGGCTTCCCCATACTAACTTACAGGCCCTTTAGCAGCTCTTCCTGGGAATCCAGAGCACGGATTCCTGGGGAAACCAGCCCCAAGGAGATGGTTTCTCTCTCCATGCTCGGGGATAGCTCCTCTCCTAGGCAAGGGGACCTCTTTCCCAAGTCACTGTGCTGCAGCAACCCAGCACCGCAGCAATTGGCTTGGCCTGCAGGAACCATCAAGTGTCCCCTCTGCAGCACTTCCAGAGCAAACCAAGCACAAGGGCCTTGTCCTGGTCCGGTGGAGATGTGTGCAGGCCCGGGAGCAAATCCGTGCTCTGTTCTGCTGCTCCAGGTTCTAGGCAGTTGCCTCAAGCGCCTCAGACCAGGAGAACATCCTGCCAGCGGGACCAGGACTGCGGCCTGGGGCTGAGACCTCCAGGGACATCCAGGCAGGCGAATGCAACTGCCTCTTTCCCGGGCTCCCAGACGGGCTTTGCTCAGGTTCGCTCTCAATGCCAAGTGCAGTTGCTGTTATTTTCCATCAGAAAGCATCTTGGCCCTGTGCTGCTGCCCTGGTGGCTCCAGCAGCCGTGACTCAGAGGCTTTGCCTTAACCTCAAGGCTCCCTGCACGTCTCCAGCAGTGGAGTCACCACAGCAACGAGGAGCATCAGCCCCCCTGCCATGGGCTGCGTTCCAGTGGCTTGGACTGCGCCGGAGCGGATGGGCACCAGGCTCCTCGGACATCCTTTGCTTCTGTAGCTCTCCGCATCTTGCAGGTGAGTCCATCCTCTACCGGCTAATGCCCCATCAAGCAGCAATGACCACCTGCATGGAGGGAGGTAATAGATCCCCTGCGGGGGGGAGGAACTGATTCCTCCCCGCTTTCCCTGGGCAGGGGAAACTAAAGAGTCTTTAGTACAACTCCAGGCCAGGAATGCTTATGAGTCCTGGAAAACCCAAGGTGAAAAGGAGCAGAAGGAACAGCGCCAGCTTTGAACTGAAGTTCAGACTGGAGTTTGAACAGACAGACGGACAGACCGACTCATGCACCCCCTTTCCCAGACAGGATCCATAAACGTTGGAGCCACGTTCCCCAAACCACCACCACCCCTGGCTCCGGGCCCCTGCGGGAAGGAGAGACGCTCTGGACAGCGGTGAAGTTGATGGAGAGACATCTGTTCCCCATCCAGCAAGCAGTGTCTTCCTGATCTGCCTCTTAAAAATTACAAGGCAATTTGGAGTTTCTATTTTGTACTTTTGATTTGCCCAAACACCTGAAACATGAGCTCTCAATCCAGGATCAAAGGCTTTCTCTGGAGCAACACAGACGGCTATATCCACCGCCGTATTTATGCATGATTAGGAACGCCTGCTTTGGAGAGGGATTTGGCACGGGCGCGTGTGCTGCAAAACCCTGAGACTCCAGCTCTGCCAGAGAGGGAGGAGGAGGGAGCTGGGGGGACAAAGTCCTGTGGGGCCAGGGTTGGCGCGAGCCCCGTGGGCACCGGGCTCACTGCTGGCTCCCAAAGAGGAGTGCGAGCTTTGGGATGGCCCATCCGTGTCCCTGCTGTCTGTGCATGCGCTGCTGTCAGCAGCCAGGTTTCCTGGCAGGGACGTGCCCTCTTGCTTGGTATCGTGTTGGTCGGGGATGGTCCTGTCCGATGGCTGGTGACTCACGTGTCCATCAGAGCTGCCGAGAGGACCCAGGCTCTGCGGTCTGCAACTCAGATGCGTTTCTGCTTCTCCAGGCCATAAACTGCTTCAGAAGAGCAAGATGTGATCCTGAACGTAAAGAGAAAAGTAGGCAGGGCACATCGTTTATGGGAATGCTGGCAATAAAATCAGGAGGATATAAAGAAGCCTGCCCTTACACAGGTAGCAGGCCAGGAAAACATCCACACATGTCAGACAGAGAAATGCCTTTCCCTGCCTCTTTTCTGCTCTCAAACCGACTCAAAACATAGGAAAATGCAATAAAATGCCAGATGCCCCTGCCTTATGGACAAAATCATTTTTAGGGAACGTGTAATGAATCAGCTGAAGTCAACGTTGCTGCCCGCAGGTGAAGATACCCTTAGCTCTGCCCTTTGAGGTGAAAAGCGCAGGCGTCCCTCCTGGCTCCTTGCAATTTGTAGTTAGCAGAAAATCCGCTTTCCTTGTAGGTAGCTAGAAGTGAGTGCTAGAGAAGGCATCCTTGAAAGGGTGCCTTAGGTGTGTTGGGAAGGGGTTAATTTTTGTTTAATTTTTGTTTAATCTTGTTTAATTTTTAAGCAGATGAAGCTCATGGAGATGAGCCATGCCTGAAAATTAAACCAGCCATCTGTGTGTAACAAATGAAGTTTTATTAAACTAATCTGAAGGTACGACATGACACAATGCCCCACACTCCTTTTCCTGGGAAATCTGGTAGTCTTTTTACTCCCATTTCCTCACACATCAATGGATCTTCATAGAAGTGCTGTAAAAAAGCACAGGAGAGCTCTGTAAGTCACAGCATGCTCCTTCAGTGCCAGTTCGCAAGTATTTTGTATTGGGAAAGATCTGGGAAGAAATTTTGCCACAAATATTTTCAGCAAATTACGAAGTCTTGGAAAACTCAGATTTTGGTTGCGCTGAGAAGTTTCTGTTTTGACAGATGTTTTAAATATTTTTTTTTAAAGAATTTTATTTTTTTCCTGAAACTGAAGGAGGTCTTGAAACCGAAGACAGCAAGACAAACTCAGAAGCCTTCTGCTTTGAAAACATCTAAGCAAAATGCTTCCCATCCCACCCTGTGCCCCAAATCAACAATTTGGGGAATGGTGATGAATTCACAGAATTTTACCGAATCTGTTCTTTTTCACTGGAAAATGCTTTGACTGAGAAATATCTTTCAGGCCTCCTTGAGTTTAGCTCTTGTAAATGCCTTACAATGAATGGGGCCTCCACTTCCAGCATCCTGGAGAGGTTTCCGTATAAATCAACTGAAGCTCGAGCCCTGCAAAAAATAAAAGGGATGGTCTGGGGGACACGGGGGGCATCTGGGGGTACGAGGAGGCCGGCAGCAGTGCCAGCTGCCTTGTGCATCGGTTGCACGAAGGTTTGGGGGTCCAGCTGTGCCAATCTGAAGGCTGCTGGCCAGGTTTGGTGTTGCTCCACCTCGTGCTAGTGCAGCGAAAGGAAGCACTTGGAGCCTGCCACTGGAAACCAGGCAGTATCATTCCCGGGTAGCTGCTTTCCTTCAACGGGCCGTAAAAATCCCATTTGGAAATGCAATTGCCTCGCTCCCCTTCCGCATCACACAGCTATTTAAAGAGGTCCGGCCTGACACATTAAAACACACGCGTACACACAAAAAGGACGGCAATCTACTGAACCTTAAAGCAATTATTATTCTTCACAGCCCATGTTCCTTCCAACACTAACATTATTCTAAGATGCAGGTAACATGTGACACATTTTCTTTTTCTCTCCAGCGTACAACACCCTTCCCCTCTTCTATCCCTCCTTCCCAAATATCAATCATCAGCAAAGACAAGGCAAATGAACTTTTAATCAATAACAGCTACCGTTTCTTGTACCGGGACTGTTTATGATTTAAAAGGGGAAAAAAAATTAAATCAATCCTGATGTGAACATTCTCCCACTTGGAAAAACAGCCCAATCCTATATCAAAAGGTTGGTTTTTTTATATGTTTTTAAAAGGTTTAAAAGCTAAATTAATTTTAAATTGTTTTTACATATCTTGCCTATAGACAGAACCACATCATATGATGAGGAAGGGTGGTCCATGGTTTATTAATGTTCCCAGTAAGTACTTTAGCACCAGTCTGTCTGCTTCATACACATTTAATACCACTGCCATCAAAAAATTAAGGCTACTCCAACCACATGTAGTGCAGCGTGTCCTTCCAGGCGCTCAAGCTGGCAGCCTGTCCCCTTTCCATCCAAACCAGGTACAAGAGAAGGTTTGTGGTGTGTCTGTGGTTAATCTGCACCGTCCCAGTGCCAGTTAGCAGCATCCAGGTAGTATCTGAGATTGAATTACTTTTTTTTTTTTCTTTTTTTTTGGTCAAGGAAGGACAAAGAAAGGACTCAGTTCTCCTAGGTGGGTTTTCCCAGAGTGTCTGCTCTTTTGGTGGGCTTTTATTTGCAAGGAGACACTCCATATGACTTAAAGGCAGGGGCTATGGGTCCTGCAGGTTGATGCTTGTCTCAGACTCCTCCAATCATTCTCAGGTCCGTAGACTAAAAATGCACCTTCTTCACCAAAGCTCTGACACTGAGACAGGTCTCTTGAGGGACTATTAGCAGTGACTGATACGGCAGGTATGACTTACACTATGGGACATTTACAATGTTCCTTACTCACTCAAATTTTCTGTTTGTGCCTTCACATTTGTTCTCATATTTTTCTAAATCCAGGGATTGAAATGGGACTCTCAAGAGAGGAAGAGACAGAGTTGCCCAAGTACTCCTTCAGGGTATTCTGATAAATTCAAGTTCTCTGTAATTCAGACCTTCAGAAGGATTCCCAAATACACACTTTTTTTTTCAGGAGGATCTAAATTTGCTTATTTTTCAGCATACACAGGTGTCCCACAACATGACCCCAGTGCTTTCTTGAAATGCTTTGAAGCAGTGGGATCCTGGGAGATCAAGGAGTTCATTCTCTGGATCAAGGGAGCCTATAAGAACACCTGTGGAGGATGGACTTCTCACATACCTTTGGGAACCTGGGTCTTCATTTCTAAGTAAAGGCAAGATTGTCACTATGGGCAAGCTACATTTGCTGTATGAACTCAAATGGACATATTTCATGCAGACACCAGATGGGTTCATGATGGCTGCTTTAGAGAAAGCGGACATGTCTGTAATTTACAGATGTTCAGATCTTTCTTGCATTTAAATCTTTTTGAGCTGTCTGGGTCTGTCTAATGACAACCTTGATCATCCAAAAGTGAAGCCCCTTAGCCAAATTATTCCTCTCGCCCGCTCCCTCTACAGCCACCAAAAGGGGAGTAACATTTCTCGAGGTCTTTCCATCTGATCCTGGGGTAGGGACTAGAATAGTAGGGACCAAATGCTAGTTGTTTTTTTTTCCAGTAAAATCCCTGAGACATTCCCTGCTTCTCCATTGAACTAATTGTGGATCCATCAACAGAAGCAACTTCCTCTCTGATGCAGCATCTTGCCCAGTACAGAATGGTGCCTTCACAGTTTTGGGGTTCCCATTGATTCTTCCGTTTAAGTGTTGAAGTCTGGGATATCTATCCCATAGTCAAATGCAGCCTGCAGTTTTTCCCTGGTCTCTTCTTGTGAGTGACAGATCAGCACGTCTGACCCCTCAAGCCGTGCTTTGGGGCAATGAAAGAAGTCTCACTTCAGCAGGATGTAGGAGCTGCCCAACCACAACCAGACTCTTTGGTCATGCACGATGAACTGGGAACTGCCATGGTCCAGACACAGACTTGCCAAATAGATGACTGCATGGAGAGGAAGTTCCCCAGATGGCCGAGGGGAAACGGCTCAGACATGCATTCCTGAGGTCATCTGAGTCACCAGCCTGGCGGAATCCCGTATGGACAAAGCAGGACCTTGCCATGCCGGCTCCAAGCACGTGCCCTTTCCTGCCGGTGCGCTTACATGCCTGAGCAGAGCACGGTTCACAGCCTTCTGCTCTCAATTTACACGGGATTTCAAGCAGGATGTTCAGACAAAGATCCCAGCAGGCAAAGCAGTATGGACATTTGCCCTGGCCTTTAATAAGTATCTCCCCTCTGTCACCATCTTATTCAATATACTGCCCCCCTGTTCGCTTCCTGAATTGCTGAGGATGATGCACAGGGGCAAGTAGCACCATGCCAGGCACAGAAGAACCACAGGGTCGCATTTACACTCCCCAGCGGCCGTAGAGGCACCCTTTGGATGCCTTTAGCACCTGTAACTTCTCCCACCAGCCCCTGACCCTTGGTGAACATTTCATGCTCTTCTGCCCATCGGGGTTCTTATATCCCGATACCCACAACACAAGCAAACACTTTCCCACTGCGCTCCGAGATGACTATTCAGCTTGTACCTGTACTCCCATCTTCTCCCCAAGAAGAGGGTATACAAGGCAGCTTTTTAGGAATAGAATAGAAGTTTCTCCACTTATTCCTCCAGACTTTAACTGGGCTCCAATTTTCCATGCTGGTTTTCTGCCTCAGGCTGTGTTTTGTTTCATATTTTTCAAAAAATTCCATGACTCTATTTCCACCCCTTTGAAGAAGATTTAGGGAGGTCTTTATTTTTTTTTAACTTGCCTT
>VZSV01000052.1:2424170-2491830 GCA_013398735.1 Nothocercus julius | reverse complement strand
ACAATGTTAAAACATGATTACAATCATTTTACTGAGAGGCAGCAGCGCCTCTGGGCTTTGGAGACGGGACTGGAAGCTTGGCAAGATGTGTCCCTTGAGTGGGAAGACAGGCCTTTCTCTGTCCTTGTGACAGCGCCTGAAGTCGGGCAGATCACGAGCCCCTGGAATAGCAGAGACTGGTTAGAATTTGGCAGATGGATTAAGCAAAAAGTCCATCTGCACAGAGAATGCTCCGTCTTCTCACAGGCCTCAATCAACGGTTTCACAACAGCACATCAGCCAACTGCGTAAACATAGGGTATGTTTAAATATAGACCTTGCCTTGATGAACAATCAGTGCAGATAGAGAAGAGGATCTTACACAAATAAACAAATGTCCCCTAGAGCTCAAGTATCTGGACCAAGGTCAACAGAGGGAATCTGTCATAGATAAAATTGAAATGAAAATCATTCCTAAGTTTTCAGATATGGAGTTTGTCTGGGAATTACTAACTCAAGTGGACTGGACCCCTATGTGGCTTTGAGTCAAATTCAGCCAGGCCTAAATCCAAGCAGTTACAGCAGACGAACTAAGGAGGAAACGGGGAAGTGAAGAAGGCCAAACCAAAACGCTTCATTCTGGGTGGATTCATTAACCTGAAACCCTTTCTTTGCTCATTTCGCAAAGGTGGATATGTTCTGCTGACTTGGCAGGGACCTTTTCTCTCAGTGTTTTGGTTGCACTGGTAAAGCAAAAAGCCCAACGCTTATTCACACGGCTGCAGCTGAACGGAGATCCAGGCAGGCCTAGCTCATGTGCTAACCATGGCCCTGAAGGACCACGCCGGGCACCTCAGCCACAGCTCCGGGCCAGGCTGCCAGCGACGCCTGAGCCACCGCAGGAGCCAGGAGGTGATGGCAACGGGACCAGTGCGTGTCAGATCCATTCCCGTACGGCTCTGAGTGGATCAGTAATCAGCGGCAGGAGCACTGGCGTCCTCAGCAGGGATCACCGGTTTACAGTTGCCTGGTGATGTGAAGTAAAAAGGGAGAAAAAGGCAAACACAGCAACAGAAGACAAACCAACACACCACCAAAAAAACAGTCGTAATCCCCAGCGCGGGGCTCTCAGAAGGTCAAATGAGAAGATACGTGCGTTGCTTTGAGGCAAAAGGCTTGGGGATTGAAGGCGAGGGAGGGAGTCGGAACTCGGAGAGGCTTCAGTCCATCCCGGCCACTTCCCGCAGTTCCCGCAGTTAACAGGGGCACTTTGACGTGTCCCAGCTATTCTCCTGGCAGCACCCAGCGAGCAGGAGATCCTCAGCATCCAGGTAAAGGCTTGTCCTCACCAAAGAGCAGCGAGCTTCCAAGAAGGGACGCTCTCTACCGCGGCCTCACATCTAGGCCAGATGGCTCGAGGTGATCGCTCATGCCTTTTGCTGTCAGTGCTAACAGCCATTTGTCACTACGTAGCAGTTTCATAGCAGAAAAGCAGTGCTAGGAGGAAGGTCTTTCAGTATTTTAGCCCAGAGCAGGCTACGTCCTCCCGCCGGGCTCCAGGAGATACCATTCTCGTGATACCCATCTCTTTCAGGCCTTGATACGGCATCAAGTGGCAGCAGCCCCTCCTCAGGCCCTGGGTTTTGGTCCAAGCAGTGCTAGCTGCAGCTATTCATGCCGAAAATCCCACTGAAGTCGATGTTTGACAGTCATATAGAGACATGAGTATTTCTCTGCTTTGCCGAGAGGTTTTGAGGGGGCCACAGAGTGGGAAAAGCCAATCGGTAAAACAGCTGCAACCTTACAAAGTGCACAGAAAGGGTCATGCCTTCCCTTTTGAGCTGATTAAATTTAAGACCTGTCAACCTCAACAGCATCTAGGTCAATTTTATTCCTCTGCATTGATGGGGAACAAATTTGAAGCCCTGAGGTGTTGTTTCTGCATGTCATGCTTTGAGTTGCTCCCTTCCTTTAGCATGATAGACCTGTTCCTTTCCTGAGGATGATCATTTTTCACCCAAACACGTGGCCATTCTCATTCCTGAGCTATGGAGCACGCAGCTTGCCAAGGGAAAGGGATTTTCATTTTGTATCCTGTTAACTCCATGAATGCACCACGGACCCACAGGTCTGTGGCCCTTCCAGCAGCCCTTACAGATGAAACCTCCTCCATGGCATTTCACGTGGGGTGTAGCGAGTGTCACCTCCTGCCTGACTTCCTTCTCCATGTGGCTAGACATGTTCCAGCCATGTCCAGAATGCACTTGACTTCTGCAAAGTCAAACCAGAGACACTCCCCAGGCTAAAAGGCATCATGTAAAAACTGAGCTATTTCCTGGTCTTACCTCTTTCTCCATGCTTTGATGGGACAGGAATTCCCTTTTTTTAAATCAGGGGTTTGTGGCTTGTGGCCCACCAACTCAGCGAGATACTGTGAACTATTCCTACACAGAATAAGGATTCATATTTGCACTGCAACTATCTACAGATTAGAAATTTCTAAAGAGGGTCTCAAACGCTCAAGGAAAATATCTAGGACTTCATAAATCATAACAGGTTGAAAACTGCATACCTTGAATAACTGGGTTCTTGGCTCCCATGACAATTCATCCAGGCATTTCAGCATATATTTCTGGGTGCAAGCATTTGACTGTAAATACTGCTGTTGTGGAAACTTGGCTGAAGGGAACAGACAGACCGTCATATACGCTGTAATGGAGTTGATTATTATCACTGCCTGAAGGAATAAAAGGGCATGATTGGTAACAGCTGTTGCTAATCTGATGGGAGTGTGGGGCAGCTCTGGGAAAGATGCATGGCACTTGCTATCACATGCACCTTTGCACTGGCTGAAATATCCTCCCTCTCCCAAGTCCAAGAGGACTGCAGAGCTTATGTTGCTCTGAGATTCTGGACGACCTGCTGTGCCAGCTAGTCAAACCTTTGAGGTATAGGAGGCCCTGTGCTCAGCTGGGTTAAAACACGCCCTGTTGAGGACAGCCCTCCTGGCCAAGGGACACAAGCTGTGTCTAGATGAGGTTATCCCAGAATGCTTCCCAATTCTTAGATCTGGAGGCATGCTTTGGCTGCGTCCCAATTCCAGCTTGGGTATGTACCAGCAACCCCAAAGCCCCAGTTTGCACACAAAGGAAACCCAGACGGGAATGCTGGCGCATCGCAAGAGCTCCCTAATCTAAGGATCCAGAGACCAGGATGCAGAGACCATTTAGCATAGGCAGAGCTCAGATGACCTCTCTACATAGAGGTTTATACCTTCCTGGATTGTCTGCCCATTTTTCCAACAGAGATTTATCTCATAAGAAACCATCCTGCTAGACAACTTAGACCTAGTTAGAATGTCATTCAGTGCTGACTCTACTGATTTGGTACAGGGATGATTTTCCATTTCCTGCAAGTCATGGCTGATTAATGTTAATTATGCTACATACCTTAAGTCTACACAGATTGTGGTCCATGGAACATGGTCCACGTTCTTCCTATGATCAGTCTTTCTGGATCCATATCATGTTAAGGACTGCTTGTTTTCATGGGTCATCTTGTTTACAGCTTTATTAGCTCAACGTTAGATTTTTTTTTTCCAGTCCTCTGGAACTTCCCCAGTGTTCCCAGATTTGTTTAAAAATCAACACTAATGGTTCAGAGAACTCGTGGGCCAATTTGTTTATCCTTTGATGCAAGTTATCTGATCCTGCAGAATGTCTTGACTTTAATCACTGCTGTTTAAGATGCAGCTTCATCGCTGATAGAATAAGAAGTACTTCATTATCTCTGTAAAGCATGAATGTGTCATCTTACTTCTTTCCTAAGAGAAAATAAACGTTGAACAAATAACTTTGTCTTCTCTACACACAGACTGAGTATCTTCCCATTATTGTCTAGGATCCCTGGGATTGCTAGGAGTTGGCTTTTTGTGAGGCATTTAAACTGTTTTTTTTTTTTATTATATTAACCCTAGAGACCACAGATTTTTCACTTGACCATTAGCTTCTCTTCCCAGTTGTTTGCGCCTGTTCTCAATGTTATTTACTCACTTATATCAGATTTCTCTTTTTTATTTACCATTAACATATACATAAAGTTGTGCATGTGCATATTTACCAAATATATATAGTCATAATACTATTTCTCTAAGCATATACACACACTAAATATAAAACAACACTTCTACCTTCTCTCCTAGCTGGAACTCATCTAAACAAAAGAGCACTCATGCTTCTAGAATAGTGGTTATCTTAGACCATCTCACAAAATATCCTTAAACACTATCCAATTATCATCTATTCATTTTTTGTTTGTTTGTTTGTTTTGTTTAAATAATTCTTTCCACTCCTAATTTTTGCTCCTAACTACTTTTAGCCTGGGGAAATTTTACTCTTTTACCAGAAGCGGGGACCAGAGCTGGGCACCTCTGTGCTTTCAAAAATCTGGTCTCTCATCACATTTAAATGACACTGTTCAGAGCTCTTCTGTGTTTGCACATAATGTCATGATCCTTGGCACAGAGACAGCCTGGGAATAGGTTTTGGAGCTGCTGCCCATCCAGAGACAAGGGTTACATACCTAAACGGCAGAGGAAGACGGGTTAGGGTTATCCAGCAGGGAGGGGGAGGTAGCCTTCCTCTGCTCCCAGGCTCATGGAGAGGGGCAAAGCCACAGGGGACCGAAGACAGCTTTCATCAATTGAGATGTTTTATTTTGTGTTGGCTTTTTTTTCTCTTCTTTTTCTTAAACATCCTTTGTTTTCTAACAATAAATCATACCCAGAGGCAAAAGCCTTTAAAAGGACTGGGCATGGAGTCTGCCTCCCTTTGCTGGCTGGCGAGGCAGGCCACCAGCTGACAGCAGTCATCAATCTGCATCTCAGCGATCAATCCATCTTCCGCTGTCAGCATGGGACCCAATCACAAGGACCCCTCGCCAGCCACGGTGCCCTGAGTGTGTGCTGCTCACGCCTGGGATCACCCGTCAGCTCTGGCAGTGCCCCAGTGGTTCAGCATCGAGCTCCTCTCCTGGCATCTTGGTGGCTGCCCACTCCCCCAGAGCAGGATCCCACTACTTTGAGCATTTTCCCCACAATACCCCCCAAAATATTTTGCAGACAGCATTGCTCCGGCTGCTTCCTCTGACTCCCTTTGCATCCTGGCTCATAGAATAGTGGGCATCCTACGCCTTGCCCTTCTGAAAAGTCAGGAATACTAAGGAAGGCAATGGCATCTCTTCCAAATGAAGGGTAACTGGTGAGTCCAACAGTCTAGTTATGGGTAAACCCTCCCATGAGGCTTCACAAATAACAAGTCATTTTTTTCCCCATCAAGGGCTATTTCTACCTCCGGCTGTTTATTGCCCAGGCTTCTAGGCTTGCGTTTTACGTTTGTGCTGCCAGGAGTCAGCATTCTATAATGCCGCCTACGTCTTCTGTTTACCTTCTTAAATATTGTTCCCTAAAGATGCTCCATTAACCGCTCTACCTCGTTTGTTATCCAGAATAGCGGTTGCTCTCCCAGCGAGATGGAGGTGCTCCAAGTCCCTCAGAAAAGGGAAATGCTCCCTCAAAAGGGATAGCTGATGCTCCATGAATTGAAACACCTCTGTTTTACCTCTATTTTACATCTTTTGCCCCATTGGTGGTCTCCCTCCCCTCTCTGTTTTTGCTTCTAGAACATGAGTGATCTTTAAGCCGATTGTCTGAACTTTCCTCTCCTTCAGTTCCCTCCTGAGATCCCTCAAGTTCTTGCTGATCTGAGAAGTACTTTATGAGGCAATTTCATTCATGCCAAATGTGTCATAACCAATGGATCTCTGCCTACAGCCGTAGAGTCCCACTCAGTGTTTCAGTGATGCGCATTGTTTTGGAGCCAAGGAGACCGCACACAGACCTGTCGTCTTTCTGTCCCCTCTTCTGCATTTGGCTATGCAGAATATTTCTGTCTGGCTGGGTAGTTACATTTGCTCAATTGGCCGCCACTCACTCCCTTGAAACTAACTTGCTCATCCCCTGGGTCCACTGAGAGCATGTTCAAAATGGCTAGCAGAGAACGCTTACGTCTTTCAGATGCTAATTCATGGTCAAAGGCCACACTTCAGAATCTCGAATCTTTTGCCACTGTCAGGGCAATGCCTTGTTCTTGGCCTACCTGGGGTTTCCATGTGGAGGCAGCAAGGAGAACATGACACCTTCTGTCCGTGCTCTGCCATGTGCTGTGTCTGTCACGGAAATGGTCTCAAAAGCTTTGGAGGAAAACTCCCCTGCTCACTCACACTCTTGGCTGATGATATCTATGTAAGCCGCAGCAGACAGACCTATCCCCTTGCCATGGAGGTTCAAGGGACTTGCCATCTCAACCCAAGCGGACAACCAGGGCACGGCCAGCGTGCCAGCACTGTTCTCCTGCTCTGTGTCATGCTCACTGCTGTTCTTCCTTCAGCACGTGCTGTAACAGGGGCTGCTGGGCTTATCTGCTTCTGCAGACACTCCTCGCCAGGGTAGGCTTCCTGCTGTGATACAGCCATGGCGCTTGGTTGCTCCATGCTGGGTTTGGGGGGAAATCGAGCATCTGAAGAGCACCTGGTGAGGCCGGGCATTTTGAAGCTGGTCGTGGCAAAGGGGAAGGGAGTGCAGGGATGGGGAGAGGTGGGGAGTTTTGCAAGGAGAGGAAAAGGAACAGAAACCTCCAGCCTGGGAATTCTTTTGTTCCTAATCGCACAGTTCAGTGCATGCGAAGGGGGCAGGGAGAAGGGGAAAGGCACAGTGGGGTCTTGACACAGAACTGCCTAGAATTGATGTCCCAGCCTTTCTTAAAATGTCCTAGAGTGCTTAGATTTGCCTCAGATTAAGTCCAGTTGCCCAGGCTGGCGTGTACCCATACAAGGGCTAAATCAGAACCACCCGTCACACCTCCCGCCCTCCCCAGCCCTCCCCTTCCTTCGTTCCAGCACAGGTTCATTAAGGCCTTCCCCAGTGAAAATCGGCTGCATTTTGGGGGGACTGCTGAAGCGTTTGATATTTTCCACTCTGCGTGTCAAGGGCATTTACAGTCGGCGTCAGACTGTTCCGTCAGTCTGAGGGAAGCACTTTGAAGTGTTTGTGGTAGAGGCCACATGTGCAGTCAAGATGTGCTGCTCCAGCTCCCCAGCCTCTTACTCAGTTTGCATTCCCAGCATCATGTGACAATGAACAACACTGCTTAACCCTTTCGCACTGCGGGAAGCGCCTTCTGCTCGGAGACACCCACACTGTGGCCCACAAGAGCCAGTCCCAGGACTCCCATCCCCTCATGCATTTTGGCAGTGCTGCAAAGGAAGTCTCGGGACAAGAAGGAGCACAGTTCAGCTCAGGCAAACACTGTGCAGGGCACAATCTCTCCAAAGGCGGCAAACTGGCAAAGTGATGAGGCTCTGAAATTTCTGGAGGAGCCGATGCTGGTCCCTATCACTGGAAAATCCCAGTTTGATAAGGAAAGAAGCACAGATTGTCATGCGCATCTATGAAGTTGGGTCCCATCCCTATGAGTCCTGCAGCAGACCCTGTGCTTTACCCGAGAAGTCACAAGGAACGAGTTCCAGCGGCTGTGACATATATACCAGGAGTGTCCATGATGGCATTACGCCTCATCCTCTGGCATGAGAGCGAGCGCACAATGAAACATCAATTGGTCTGGGAGCACGGCCTGCTCCTGCCGAGCAGTGGATGGCCTCTGGCTGGAGGTCTCCATGTGAATAGTCTCCACAAGTTTGCCTTTGGGGCACAGTGCGAGCACTGCAATACTTTGAGGAGCTCTCCGTGCAGGCACTGGTCAGGGATGAATCCCATTTGTTTGCGGAAGTCTTGCACAGTAGTTGTGTAGCCCTCTCCCACAGCTACCGGCTTTACATTATTTTCACATGTCCAGAGACCAGTGGGCAGAGTTGCTCTTTGAGGAAAGTGGAAAAACAGTTGGGCCATATGCTTCTCCTCAGTTCCCTAACAAGAGTGTAGGGATGAAGAAATTCAAGAGATGTAATGTAACCAAGAGATGCTTCCCTGGCCTCTGAGATGCACCTTCCTCCATGCCCTGCTGTGGGTTCTCCAAGTCAGGAGGATGTGAGGAGCCTCTTGCCTGCATGAGGGTTCCCAACATGTGGTAGAATTTCCATTTTCTGTAACTAGTCAGGAGCAACTCTGGAAGTCCCTTAAGATATAAATTCAAACTTCACGGCTTTGCAAGCCTGCATCTACTGAGAGCTGAGCTGTAACCTCCATGGGGTGGTTTTAATTCTGTGCAGATTCCCAGTTTGACACGTAGACCCTGGACCAACTGCTGGGATAAACAGGACATGGAGGGCAACAGGGAAGTAAAAAGAGTGGTGAAAAAGGCCTTTCTGCACAAGCTCTGATTGCAAGAGCTATGAGCTAAGGGGACAGAGATGTGAGCTGTGGATGTGTGAGTCCCACCCTTTGCTGCTGCTTCATTCTCGGAGGCAGATGGGGGTCTGTCCTATTCACCAAGACCTGCACCCTCGGGGCAGGGAGCAGAGCGCCAGGCTGCGGGTGTCGGGGCCCTTCCCTGATGGCTCTGCTCTGTGCAGGAGAGCTGCTCCAGCAGCTGGAGTGTTAATGCCTGGCATGCAGGGAAACATCTCCCCTTTCAATTATTGCAGTACCGAGGGTGGAGGCCTGGGGGAAGGGTGTCACGCTGCGCTCGCTTGGCAGGGAAAAGAAGTCCTCTGGGCCACAGCTCCCTAGAAAAGTTGAATCCAAGGCATTAATCAGAGCAGCCGACCTCTCCTCCTTCCATGAAAGCCCCCTCCCTGCAGTTCATTTGGGCCCTGGGCCCCCCTGCTTCCCCCCTCATTCTCCAGCGCCCAGCAAGGCAGCTGACTCAACCCGCATCTCATTTGCCATGGCTCTTCCTCCTTAACAGGATGATTCACGCTGTCAGCCAGGGAGGAATGTGCTCTCCGGGTGTCAAGAGGATCGGTCTGACAGCCCCATCCTTGCCCGTGCGTGCGTGTGTGCGTGTGCACGCGTCTGCTGGGGTGTGTTTTTATGTACTTTAGTGCTGAGCTGGCACTGGGAGGAGAGGTGGCTGGCAGGAAAGTAGGTCTAAAGTTACAGTCCACTGTGATTCATCAGGCCACTCAGAAATCTAAAATCCTCTAAATCTGGAAGGCCAAGATTAATGAAGGGTTGATCCGTTATATGCTAAAAATAATCATAACAAAAGTTGCCAGAGCTTTCTTTATCCATCTCTAAGTAGAGCCTTATCTTTCATTCTTTATTCTCTTTCTCTCCTTCCCTCTTGTCCCACAGTCCTGCTCTCTCCACTCCTCCCACATCAGCCCCAGGGCCCATTAGGTCTTCTCTAAACAAGAGACTCTTTTTACTGTCCTTGGCACGTCAGCGGTACAACCCTATAAAGCAGGACCCATCCACACAACTACAGCCATCAAAACACTCACCGCTTAGCCTGGGTTTGTCACAGGCACAGCAGGGAGAAGGCAACGGAGGGCACCTACATCAGACAGGAAGGCTGCCTGAGGCAGCCTCGCACACAACAGCTAGAGCCAGCACCAAGCGGCCCACAGGAGGTAGGGAGAAGAAAGCTGGTTTCACCCATTTCACAACCCCGTTTGCTCTTATAGCTCAGTTTGAGTGCCAAGGAGAGACCAACTTTCAAAACTTGGCCCAATTAGTTGGATTAGACCTGCTATATCATCTCTATTCCTACCATAAGCCCATCAAGGCAAGAACTGGAGCTGCCTGTGAGTTTGCCATGAGTTACCTGAACTCACAGACGTGGAGGATGGACTCCCTCCTGGGCTGTAATGGAATCTGTACCCTGCTGACAGCAACCACAGAGAGGCCTGGCAGCAGACGCGCAGGTCCTGGGAGTCGCTCCTTGCTCAGCGGTGAGAGCCAGCAATTGCCTGACCTGAGTCCTGCCAAGGGGTCTGTGTTGCCTTCCAAGTTGTTGTCAACTCAATGAAAGCCTGATGAATTAGATAAGTCCAATAAAAGGCACACAGGGATGAGACACCATGTCAGAGCCAGTTATGTTTATTACACATCAGGTTTCTCTGTTTAAGGGGTTTTCATTCCACTTAGGCTTGTTTTCCATTTGTGTGGGGAATAGGTTCATGAAGGAGGAATCAGTTTCTCAAGAGTTCTCTTTCCCCACCCATTCCCCAAAGGCTTCTCCACTCATCTGTCTAACTCAAGCCATTGAGGGTGGGCACATTTCCTTCCACCTTACAAATCTCAGTGAGACCAGTTTCATAAGACCCTTCATAAAGACACCAGCTGTCTATCAGCCATCCTGAGAATCACCCCAACTGACACACTAAGCCAGGCTTTGATCCCCATGGTTAGGTGAGATGATTATAGTTCTGGACATGGCTGGAGAAGGAAGACAGTCTCTCTTTTCTGGGCTCATGGCGTATTGTACCCACCTACAGCACAAAGACACATGCAGCTATGGTCTGACCTTCTGACTTGCAGCACAAGGCATATTAAGGGCAATATTTCACACTTGTATAAACCCTTACATCAGAGGATCACAAAGTACTTTGCAAATGTTTGCTTATTAATCATCACCACAGTCATCCCAGCAAGAAAGAAGAGACACCGAGGAATCACCTCATTTACTGCAGAGAAGGAGCATTTTCTGAAGCGAAACAAAGGCATTTAACAGATGAGAAAGTGCTGCTCAACATAACCCACTGGCCAGAAAAGAAATGAAAGGAATTAAAATCATGAGCGAGGGGAAGTTTACGCAGAACAGTGTGATTAATCACGCTGCAACTTGGCTAAGACAACAGCAAAAGGTGCCATGTGATTTTTATCAGGCGCTGTTTGTGCTCCATCAGTACCTTGGGTGACAGGTAGCAGCATCCCATGAGGACAGGCTGGGGCAGCAGCATCAGCACTCAGCCCACAGGGTGGCATGGCCAAGAGCTGGGCAAAACTGCCAACAGCAATGGGCTGATTGGGGCTGTCGGATGTGACCCATCACCACTGGGCCTCACATGGGCGTCTGAGGATGGGACCAAGAGTGACTCATTGGTTGTGAACTTCTAGCTCATAAGAGGTACACTGCCTGGGTTCTTAGGACACACATGTCCCAGATGACAGTACTGGCAAAGAAGAAAAGGTCTGTTACAGCTAGTTTTCACTCCAAGATTTCATGAGCCACGAGTTTGCCAATCTACCCATTCTGACAACTCCCTTCAGGGTAGATTATGCATCATTAAGGGACACTAACGGGGACTGGGCACCCCGTGCAAATGCACACACTTTTGCAAATTCTATCACATCAGCATGACTGTTTTAGACACATACTGCACAGCTCTAGATGATGGCAGGAAGAGGAGGATGAGATAACTTGAATAATGCAAGAGTTCACAGTCCTTTTTTTCTGGACACGAGCAGCTCTAGAACTAATCAGCGCCAGCTCTGCCAGCCCTGTGCCTTCATCCAGGTCACATACCACTACAAGATGGCTTTTATATCCTCATAGCAATGAAGTACTTTATCCTGCTAGGGTTTATTATTCTTTTATAGACTGAAGGGCTTCAGCCTAATCTTTCAACAAACAAAAGGAATCTTTCAACATTTCGATTCTGTTGTAATTGGCTCCAAAAATAGCACTCTCAGAGCCACATTTCTTAATCTTCTCAAGTCCAAGGATTAACCTTTTTTTCAAAAAGTAATAATAATCCAAGGACCAACTTGTATATTTTTCATTTGCAACCAAATAAACACAAGCCTAAAATTTGAGAGCTAAGCCATACTAGCTTTTGTTTTCTCCCATTTTGTTTGCCTCCTTGCTTGTGTGGGCGTCAGAGGAGGGAGAGTTTACTATTGCTTTGTGAGCCACCATGGGATGTTCTATAGACCACGAAAGATCCCTGGATCACAGTCTAAGAAACACTGCTCTAAACAGGCTCATTACAGGAGCCTTGAGGAAGAGGTCCTCGTTCTCTGCTCTGCTTCATGGCTCACATCGCAGAAGACTGCCACGTTTGTCTTTAACTCCATTACACTGCCCACTGAAGGGTGCCGGTTGTCTCTCCTGCAAACCAGGCACTCTGCACAGGTCATTGCATGTAAGCTCTGTCCTTGCAGCCACTGTGTGTTCAGTTTCTATCCCTGGATCCATGATGTGCCTCCATCCAGGGGAGCTCCATGGCCCTCGACAAAGTGATATTACCCAAGCGATGTAAAGTAATGCCAACTTGTCCATGCCTTAAAAAAGACAGCATCATAAGGACATCTCGTAGTATGCAACCGTTGTGACACTTCTTGGAGAGAACTTTTCTCCATGATTACCATGAGTAGCTTTTCCTGCCAGGAAAAGTGTCCTCAGAGTAGCCCCTCTGTACAACCCCCAAAGTTCTTTCCACAGGCAGACAGACACCTTGGCACCTCAAGTTGCCTTTGGACTCTGTTAGTGTTGGCTTGCTGGGGCTGAGCGCTTCCCTCTTGTTTCTCCTTGTTTCATTAACTGTCACACTGGGGTTTTTGATCATCCCTCAAGCCAAGCTCTGCCAAAAGATTTACTCTGCCGCAGTGCTCCCTTCCAGGCAATTGCTAGAGAAGGCTGTGCAGTTGGTAATGACCAAGGTAAGGAAACACTGAGATGCACTCAGGATATAGCATTCGCATATTGTACTTTCATAAAGGTACAGCAGTGGAAACATTCCCTATTTTGATTGTCCCAAAGCCACAGGAAAAAGGGAATTAAGGGAATTGATATGTCTGGGATATATGCCAGCTCTGATTTACTCACATTTTTAACCCCATCTGAAATACTTTGGTCAGAGATGGAAAACTTTTATGGAAGACATGAACCAAATGAAGCCCTGCCTGCACTGTGATCCAGCTAAGAATCATCTTGGCTGGCACTGTTCAAGAAACATAAAAATGGAAGAACTGGCAAACAAACAAGCAAAAGCAGCTTTATAAGAAATTTCTGTTCTTCCTACAGAGGGTTTGGACAATCTAATAGCACCATGGCTAATACCCACATTTGCAGTCTGCCTTCAGACCACAAAGTGCCTAAGGTACCAGAACACCAGTGAGTTAGGATGTAGGGGTTGGCTTGGCTCCTGGAAAGAGGATGTGCTTTCTAATCAAATCCCAGCATGATTTGGTATGGAGAGGCACAGAGCGGTCAAGCCAGAGTGGTGAGCCCAAAACAGGGTTGCCTTTGGAAACAGTACAAAAAGAAAATATCCTTGCTAACATAACCTCGCCTTCTAGTTTAACCTCTGTGTTCCCTCAGAGAGCGCAAACATGCCTGCACATACTTCAGGCAGAGCAACCCACTTAGGAAGACTGAGATGTAGCAAAGTCCAATTAAAGCAAACTGGAATGAAAGTCCCAAATTGTTTCAATGTGTCAGAGAGAGAAGTTTGCAAATCCACTGGTTATTGCAAAGTTGTTCTGGGAAAAAATAATTTCTATATGGATTCAATCCCATTTTGCTGAACTCCATGGGAGTTCCATCCATCAGCTTCAGTAGAAGAAGGACCAATACATAAAGGTAAGCTTTAAGGCATATATCTAATTAACTGTGTTTTAGGCCAAATATATTCCACTTTACACACTGATCCTGCAGTAAATTCTCTACAGAAATATCTTTTTCTTTGCAGAGATATCCCTTGTACCAGCCAGGTTTAAACACAAGAACCAATTCCACTGTCTAAAAACTGGTATCTGATGGTATCTGAATGAACATACACCTGTATCAGCCTTGCTGAGATTAACATGAGCGAAATGAGGATCAGAGTTTGACCAAAGGATCAAGCTGGAAAGTCGAGCAATTTTTTTTTTTTTTTTTTTTTTTTTTTTTTTTAAGATCACTAATAAAATAAAGTGGAAATAGCACCGTGGAGGAAGTAGGGTGCTTGTTTTTGATGGCTCCTTCCTTTCGCAAGGTGAGTAAAGAAACCACAGAATTGTTACTGCTAAAACAACCAAATCAAAACACAAAATTTGTCAAATCCTTAATGCAGGATGTCATTCACAATTCCTTCTTTAGTTAAAATTCCCAAACATCAGACAACATGGGTGAAGTGTTCTGCCCACAACCCTACTCTTCAATCTTTTAGGAAGGCTAGAAGGGTTCAAAAGAGGGGAAAATAATGGGAGGTCCTTTCTTGATTTATGGAGCAGATTTCTTTGTGGATTCAAGTATCAGCAAGGCTCCATAATTCTGGTAGCATAGACTAGTATGGTCCATTTGATCTCGGTCACCTTGTCAGCATGCAGAGCTGCTCACTGCTCCACTCCAGAGACATGCCCATGGTTGCTCCCAGCTTGGGCTCTGCAGTCTAGCTCTCTAAATTCTAAGGCTTTCTTAAAGAGAGTAACCAAAGGACAAATACTGGCGTACTTTTCCAAGCTCACTAGAAAGTCATTTGCTCCCCTAGATATAAGTTATGTCATTCAGCTAGAAAGTTTGCTTTCAGTACAAAATACTTTTTAATCACCTCTGTTAAGTCTTTCTACTTCATCTCATATGTTTCCTATGGAAAAATGTAAGTCTTCCAGAACAACAAATTCTGTTTTCCAGCCAATCTTAGAAAGGCTGATTTTTTCCACTACCTTCTGAGATAGTATTTGCATATACTGTTCAGATCTCTTTGTTCTTATTATTCATTATATTGGATACTTCCCATGTTTCCACAGAAGGCTGTTTTTATTCCTATCCACGTAAGCAAAAACAACCTGCTCTTTGCTTCTTCATTTATCCTTAGCTCCCTTTTACATACTGTTCTTCTTCAGCAGCATTCTTATTTTGAAAAAGCCAGAGAGCAAATCATGAGTCCTTCCCTCTAACATGACATTTCTATCGTCAAAATAGCATTTCTCATACTAGAGCCATGGCTGGTCAGTGAGGTTATTTTAGAAGTTTGTAGCTGGTCTGCAAAACCAACTCTCTTCAGAGACTCTCAATTCCAAGTTGGACAATAAAAGTGTACATGCTCCAGAAGACAAGGCGGCAGATGACACAGATTTTTGTCAAGTGGTTTTAGAACTACTGAGTTAAGAGAGAAAGAGCATGGAGCTGCATGTCTTTTCCAAGTATAACACGCTACAGTGACCTAGATCAAAAAAACAACAGATCTCCTTGGCAGGGTGAGCATTTCGCATGTTAACAGCAGATAAGAGACCTACTATGCAAGACGCCCAGAATTAGTGAGACTGCTCTTCGCTACATACTGCACACTACATCTCACTTCAGAAGTACTCACTAATAGAAATGCTTATGCATTTACCAGACTTCTTGGGCTGGTTGCTGGTGCAGGTCTCCTTTCTCTCTTCCTCCTTTCTTGACTCCGCTTCACTGCTGTGCACAAGCTCAGGATAGCACTTTCAGGTGTGAAACAAGCCTGAAACACAGGAAAGGTCCATCCTGCCTATTAGGCAGTACAATGGTTGGAAATGACTACAGATGGATAACAGAACTGCCACTATAAACAGCATGAAAGTGACTGTCTCTGCTTCCAAGTCAAGTCTCTGCTCACGAGTGAAAAGTTGTCCTTCACCTGTACTTGGGAAGAGGAAGCACAAGGAGAGGTGAAGTTGGAGCAAGCTGTTCAGGCTGGTCAGGGGGAGAAGACATTTGTTTGCTCTCCTTCAAACTGAGCACTTTTGAAAATCCCAATTGCTTTGAACAATGTTCCAGGCAAGACGCAGGCAAAGCACAGAGCCAGATGAGAGCCACATGCTGAAATCAAGCCGTGAAAATACTTCTTTATGTCTCTTTCTCCTGCAGGGTACCTCAATGCCAGAGATTCAAGAATATTTGCAAAGGATGCATTTTCTCAGCAAGACCCTTCTTCAGATTAGCAGACATTTAATTATGTAAAGTTCAGCTATACTTTTGTTACCTACTAATGCATCTTTGGACCCTTCATGATCTTCTCAGTTGTTGATAAAGAAATGATTCCTCTTTAAAAAAGACGGTCTGTTACAGTCTTCACCAGGATGTGAAGTCTAAAGATGTCTTGAGATAATCTGTTGTTCTATTCTCCATCCCTAGAAAGCAGCTATAGCCATGGCTGAGAGCTCGTGTCTTTTCATCTGCTTCGCTAGCTGTATTTTGCAGAATTTTAGGGCTTGTGGCAGCTGGGAGATGGTTGAAACAATGCAAAGAGGAGCCATGGATCTCTGAGTTTTGCAGCTTCAGTACCCATGGAAAGAAGACATGACATAAATGTTGTAATCATGGGTGAACTTCCTTTCAGAGGAAATGAAGACACTCTGGGAAGCTCCCAAGAAAGCAAAGAATGCTTCCAGACAGTCAGGTGGCGCAGCCTGCTGGCTCCATCAACCTGATGCTCTTGGCAGCCTCTCCCACTCTAGCTGGCAGGATTCCTGCAGTTTTAGGCAGAATTACTGGATAATTGGTAGAAAACAGACAGCTGCATGTGGTTATACACAGTGAAATATATATATATATATATGTGTGTGTGTGTGTGTGTGCGCGCGCACGCGTGTAGGTACACACAGGCTTGCAGAATATATGCACATCTAACATGTGCATAAGCTGCTCTCCATGTTGGACACGTTAACTCTGTAGAAGAGCCCCAACTTCTTCCAGCGAGACATTTAAAAATGTATTTTTATTAGCTTTTGTAGAAGAAGCTCTGATCGAATACTCCTACCTGAAGCTTGCCCTAGCAGGCATGTGTTGCCCGAGTTCCTCTGCTTCTGAGTCCTCAGAGCCTTTCTGCAGCCAAGGCCAACTTTCAGCTCCAGTGCCAGGGTTCCTAGTTAGGCTCTAGATTCCTGCAGCCCAAAGCACAGTTCCTGCTTACGTCAGCAGCAGTTGGCCAAGGGAAAAAGGAAACAATACAGCCTTTATAGATTAACAGTATTTCAATTTACTATAATTTATGCAGTATATAATATGATTTAGAAGAATAATCTGTCATTCTTTTGGATCTGTTCTTTCTCTACATCTTTTCCTCTTCCTTCTCTACCTTCTCCTTTCCAATTTTTCTCCTCTCTTCTAACTTTTTACCTGCTGTTCTCACTCCTTTCTGCATTTCCTCCTACCC
The DNA here is from genome assembly GCA_013398735.1 of Nothocercus julius. Taxonomy (NCBI): domain Eukaryota; kingdom Metazoa; phylum Chordata; class Aves; order Tinamiformes; family Tinamidae; genus Nothocercus; species Nothocercus julius. Next base: position 2,474,781 of record VZSV01000052.1, on the reverse strand, counting down.
TACAGCTTTCAGTGTTGCTCCGATGGCTTCACTCCTTTCCCTATCTCCATTAAATCCGCTAAAATCTCTGTAAGCTCCCTAAGATCATCGCCCAACTTCTTGGTCTGCATGTAGTTAACAGTGCCCGTTTGTCCCTCTTGGCCGCAACCCTTAAACAGTCCTGTTAAGGCCAATGATAATGGTAAAACATTTTCAGTGAGAAAATTCCCGTAGGATTTCCTCTGCCAGAAATACAACACAAACAACAGAACAGTTAATGGTGACATCTATGTTATCATTGCCATTTAGAGTAAGCACCTTACTGTACCTTCTCAAAAGCATAGTCTCGGGCTGCTATAAAGCACAGCAGGCACAATACCATCGAGTACAACTGAAGATGGCTGTGTTCACAGCTAACTTTCTTTATTCACTTATTACTCTGATTCAGAAAAAAAAACATCCTTTTCTTTAGCCAAGATCAGTGCAAATCAAAGTTCCAGCTCTGGACACAAGTCCTGCAGGACCTCCATAGCATTTCTGCTATGGGGACTGTCGGTCACAGAAAATTTCTATTTCAAAGTCAGAAGGGGAAAAATAAATATAGAATTGTTTCATCTTTAGAGTGTTGGGTATTTGATTTTATCTGGAATGAGTGTGTGTACATGTGTGCATACGTCATTGTTGTTATTTTATTAGAGTTACGAAACTTCCCTTCCTATTTTGCATGAGTCTTTTCAGACATGTGGTCAGTGGCTTAGGGAATATTTACAGTGAAACGCCTCTGCTTTTGCAGACCCAGCTTGTCTCAGTTCCATTCTCACGACTACACGGAGTAACCAGGCCTTTCCACAGCCAGCCTAGACACTGCTCTTAAAAAAAGTAACCCTGACCAAAATTGGTGTTTTGGCCTGTGTGAATTGCTAAACATCACCCTAAAGCAGCAATCAGACTATAAGTAACTAACACACTTTGCCTCTTCAAATCTTAATATTTATTTCACACAGAAGAGTGCAGTTATGGACAGAAAAGTGGCACTCGTGGGTTCTCATATTTGTTCTCTCTCTCTTTGGTTCTCTTCCAGAAGGCAACCACCCAGCTGACATTTGATGCACTGCTTGCCTTACCTGGATGCCTGCTCAAAGAAGGGGAAGTCCCTGCTCTGCAGCAAGGACAGGCCTCGCTCAATTTTCTCCAGAATTTGACCCTCAAACACTCAGGATTCAAACAATGCAGATAAGGCATAAGTTTCCCGTGAAGAAAAGGCATAAGTTCACTAGGGGCCAGCTGCAGATGCCAACGGGCTGCCTCTGCCAGATCAAAACCCAGAAACTATGCACCCTCACAAAATTTGACCAGCCCATCTGCATTCCTGTCTAGCTACAACAGGACAGTTCTTGTGTTGCTAAGGTCTTGTTCTGTCAAAACCAACTGAAAAATAAAAACACTTTCTGCAGAGTTCCTTGAGATCATCCCTTACTGTTTCCTGATCCCTGCCAGGCTGATATTTCCCCTAAAGCTTCCCTGCCCATCCAGAACATTAGTAGCAGGCCCTTCCTTAAGCATGTGGATCATGCTTCCAGGTTTGGGGATGGTTGTGCCATAGAAAAGCACACATGCACACTGACTTCCTAGAATTCAAGGTAAACTGCAAGGTGTTAAAACCTTCCCCTATCAACCTTCAGGATAATCTCAAGAGACAGCAACAGACAAGATGAAACACACAGTCTACATGGTCAAGACCCCAAGCACACCAAGTTGTACAAACTTTGGCAGCCCGTGCAGAAGGCCACTTCGGATACGGTGCTACTCAAAGCTGGGATCAGACTTCTGTGAAAAGTCTGGGTGATTAAGAGGTGTGAGAAGCCTCTGCAGAGCTCTTCTGCAGCTCACTTGTGAGCTGCATTTAAACAGAGGACCTTGTCCTTGCCTCGGCTACACCGCAGGCCTGCCTGTACTCATCTACTCATGCTGATCCTGCCTTTGAATATGGGATGGCAGGGAGAGGATATCCCTATCACTTCTTGAAGCAAATTCAGCAGTAGATTCCAGCCCTCCCTTCTACTGTGCACTTACCCTGCTTGCAGGGCACCAGCACAGGCAGTCAAAGCAGCCCCCATCATGAATGAGTGACAATCCTGCTCTTCAAGACATCTTCTCAGATTAGAACTGAACCAACATAGAGCTGTTCACAAAATAAATCACCTTAGACCTTCTCCAGGAAAAGAGCAAGCTGAAAAATCAAATTGTTACCTTTTAGATGCCACAAACAGGACTCCAAACATCCTCAAATAACATCACTAGGAGTTTCACTCTTACTAAAATCATTGGCCTCTTGTACCAACACTATTTTGATACTGATGTTCCTTTTTTTCCACAAGATTGTATTCATCATAAAACGATTAGCAAACACAGAAATCTACTCCCTTTTCAAGACTATGAGGATAAAAGATAGTGAAAGCCCTGGATCATCTGTTTCAGGGCAGATCTCTAACTACTCCCCAGTTTTCACTTGCTGGAAGTTACCCAGCCATATGTTTGCAATTAAGGTCTCAGCTCCTCACAGGCTCATGGCAAATAGCTTGCTTCACCTGGGTCACATCTCTAAAGGGAATTCCCCCAGCCTGGATTTACAGGACATATTCAGTGGCAGCTCTGATATAGGCATTAGCCATAATGGAATCCATGTCAATTATGAGTTCATCCATTGGTTTTGCTATCCAGGCCTCCCACTCAAATTTCAGAGATCCCATTCTAAAATGCAATTTGACCCATTTTGGAAGGGAGAGAGTTCCTTAGTCACTCCATTTGAGACCAATTAGGCTGTTTGATTTGGGATCCTTTATCCCTCAGTACTCTTAGCCTGTCTATTCCAATAAATGTTGCAAAAAAAAACAAACCCCAAAACAGTGTCTGCAATCCCTGCATACTTCACGGGCCCTATTTATATTCAGTAACTGTGCTCCTTTTATTCCTCTTTGAATGTCTTGAGTCAATCACAAACTCTGGAGTTACTTTGTGTGAACTGTCCTTCAACTTCGTGTCTGTGAAGGGCACGAGGACGAGGAGGCATGATTGATTTGTAATGCTTTGCCCTAGCTTAACGTTTTGAAGCAGTATCTTTTGTGGCAAAGTAACCCCACAAAGTGAGTTTGCTTTCAGCGTCCATTTTTATTTGACCTCACTTGCTTGAATTATCCATCATGTCATAAAAATTTCCTCTCCAACTGTCTGATGCAAAGTCCGATCAACTCCTGAGTTTTGGAAGAATTCCAGTTTTCAAACCAAGAAACAATCACATATTTGAAGAGATAATCAGAGCTCAAGGCCTTTGTTTCATGTTTCATTCCCAGATGTTGTTTCCAGCACCTCTGAGCCCTGAAGAGCAAGACAGTGGGATGTGGATTCAAGGCTGATAATAGCAAGAGGGCCCCAGGTTGCGTGAGAGGACATCTACCTGCTCTGTTTCAATGGTGCTTAGAAGCCCTTCACATGTTCTGAACCAGAATAACTACAGAGTTTGTGCAATCAGGGAGCATACATAATACAGAAATAATTTATATAAATAACTGAAACTTTTGAATAAGGAAAGAGCCTAAGCACATAGTTAACTGTCATCACAAAGAGGATGGCTCTCCTCATTAGGGGCCAGATGAATTGTTAGAGTAAATCCAAAACTTGTTAGAGGAGAAAGGCTGGAATTACTGCTGCCCCCCTGAGCCTCCATGAACAACCATGAACTTTTAGCAAGGGAAATTCACTTCAGAATTCAAACCTGAACCTGACGCTGAAGTTGGCAGTTAGCCCCTCTTTGACGCTACAGGCCTAACTCCAACCGAAGGCCTGAAAAGCCTCGTGCTGTAGGGAGTTCAAAATCCAGGTCTCAGTTCTGCAGCTTGGGATCATCTTTGAAATTCCCGCTTGAGAACCGCAATTCCATTTGCTTTACATCACTTGGCTGTTTGTTTTTTGGGAAAAAAAAATATATCAAAAAAATAAAACAAAAAACAAAGACAGTAACAAACCAGAAGAGACCAACACTGTTCCAACAACATTCCTCCTTGCAAAGCAAGGAAGTAGACAATTAAGCCCAGCAGTACCCACATCCTTAGCCCTTTGGGCCTCACAGCATTTTCTCTCTCTTCCCTTTGTCTTTTTTGTCTTTGTTTGAGGGCTTTCTTTTTTTATTTATTTTTATTTTATTTTTATCACTTTGGCTTACTCTGTCTGAGAGGCAGGGGACCTTGGTATTGTCCCTGAAGAGTTTTCTCAGAACTGCAGCAAACCCAAGAGGTGGTTCTCGAGGCCCCTGAAAGCCCACACTGTGCCTATTCCTCCCAGAAATGGATTGCTGCAGTTGGCTCTGCAGAGTTTATCCTTGGGGACAGGTTTACCTGCCAGCCGTGGAGAGGTGCTAGGAAGAAAGCATCACCTTTGCTTCGCTGTCATTTTCGTCCTCCTCCTTTGCTGGCCCTGCTCTTTCACTGCAGAGCAGATATGCTGCTAGGCAAGCTCTCCTGTACTCTGGATGATCCCCAAGCTGTCAGCAGTATGAAGGATCCAAGCTCCCTTGGCTTCTCCTTTGTGGCCTTCCTTGTGCACCCTGAACCCAGGCACTCTGCTCTCACTTGACAAGAACACAGACCTCCAGGCCTCTAGGTACTATCTACCCTAGTAATCGGAGCATGGAGTTCCCCAGCTTCTGGCCTTGTAGAAGCTCTAAATTCAGGATCATCTCTTCAGTGACACAGGACAACAAAATCCTGTACTGCAGGCTTTCCTAAGTATTTTTAACAACAGGTTGCACCAAACTTGTGGACAGATTCCAACAAAGCAATACAGTCCTCTCCAGATTCCTATCTTCATCACCATTCCGGCACACCATCTTGGCCTTGGGCCAACTCTTATGGATTATCCATGGCCCTCCTCCTTAGCAGGGCTTTTCCCTACACCAGGGAATCTCTCCTGCAAATGGCTTCCTTCTGCTTTTCCCCATATTTTAACCTTGGCTGGTTCTTTATGGAAACCCCTCTTCTCTCCATTCTCAAGCCTCTTCCTTTTGTTCCTCCCTATTGCGTCATGTCTTCCCTATTTTTTTTTTCTGGTTATCTAATGAGCTCTTCTTCAGTTTTGAACTCTTTTGGTCTTCTGAAGTAGGTAAAAACCTTTTATGTTGTGATAAGCTAACTTTCTGAAAATAAACTCCTTATAGGTCAGCCAAACTATATTAATATGCGCATGTGAACACATTCATTGCATTTTCAATAGAGTATTCTGAAAAAATACACAGTCATAACTTTCCGACATTATAAAAATGTTTCACTTTGAGGAGTAGGGTTTCTTTGCTTTTCTTTTCTCCAATAAAATATTCAAAATAGGGTCTGTTTGAAAATTTTCTGTTTAAAAATCTTGTTTCTTGTTTAAAAATCTTCTGAGGAAAAAAAGTCCTGTAAGTCCTGGAGCTGCCTTCATTCCCTGCTCTCAATCCCTGTTGATGAGGGTGAGGTTAGTTATCTTCAGAAGACAACTAACAAGCTGAAGAACTAACAAACATCTGTGCTGCTCCATGCTTGTCCCAGCCTGCGTCCACAGCAGCCCCTTGCTGTTTTGTGATCTCTTAGCAGGAGACAACGCAGTATTTGGTATTGGTTTAGCACTGACCATGGAGCCTTGTTCCTTACGCATACTCCCAGGACAACCCCAAGTTTTTGCAGATGCAGATGAAATATGGCTCTGTTCTCGCATGCTGACAGGCCTTCTCCAAGGGCAGCTTGCAAGGAAACTCACCCGTGGCAATCTGGCACCATCCTGAGACCATTAGCTCTGCTCCTGCTGGTTCTGTTTCCTCTGGCATTTTCAATGTTAACGTGGAATGAGGAGTGAGCCCCAGAAGAGGTGCATACCTAAAAATAAGGCACTTGTCCTGCTCTTGCTAATAACTACTGACACTCACTTTTCCACACCTCCACATAGGTAAATTAAGTTCTCTTTGTTGTGCAGAAGAGCTCAAACCCAACCATCAGAGCTAATGAAAACCGCATTCTGAGGACACTTGGATCTGAAGCTGGAGCTGCACTTTGATATTGTAGCTTGGACCTCTCTGCACAAACAATCTTGGCTCTCTTCCCACTGAAGTTTTCTGTGATGCCAAACCTCAATATAAAAGAATCAGGAGGCAGGCACAAAGAGGAAGAGAAGGAAAGAAAAAAAGAGAGAAAAGAACAAAGAATATGACTTTCTTTTTAACCAGCTTTCCAGGTTTCTTTAGGGTTTCAGGTGCAGCTGTCTCATTGCACTAGAAACCTTTCTGTAATCACAAGTGCTAGGAACATAATCTTGAAAAGCAGAAAACCTGAGGTTTGACGCATCACGCACCACCAATAACCAGGGCTTCATGAATAGCCCAAAAGTTGATAATGAATCTCAAGATATCAAGATCTGTAAAATCTCCCCGATTCATTAGTGAAAAGTTTTTCCTGTTTGCAGAACAGAGCTTGCAGCCCTGAGGTAAGAAGCACATCCTAACACCAGGGTTGTGAAATATTTGCCAGCAGCCTTTCTTTTAAATGGAAGTCAGCATGTTGCAGAATAGTGAAGGCTACAATCATCTCGCTGAAAGCCAAAGTGATTTATGACACTGACACATAATAATTAAAAAATACTCATTGAAGGGGATGGTGAGCCATTCCCGACTTGGTTGGGGTTTGGCCCAGCTGGACTGGGACATCCTTTAGGGACTCAGCAGAGCACAGGCGGTCCTGGCCTTTGAACGAGGCTCTATTACTCTATTGTGACAACAAAACATCGCAGAAGTAATCGCATCTCAGCAAGGGCCCTTGTGTTCTGGCCAGAAACATTGAAAATCCTGAGCACCAAGGGTAGAATTTCCGAAGTCACCTTGAATCAGCTTAACGGTGCTCCCGTGGCAAATTCAGTGGTGGCAGAAAGAACAGGCCGTGCTTCTAAAAACCTCCTATTTTTGGATTTGTTTCAAACTACTATAAAATCCTCCTCAACTTCTACATTAGCGTAAGCACTCAGCAAACGCTTTGTTCCCCAGTCAAACTTGGCTTCACAGGTAATGTGCGACCTTGGAGCAAAACGGTCTTTGCCCCCGCAGATCAGGAGGGCGGCCGAGGGCAGGTGTCTTACCCCAGCATGAGGAGAAGGCAGGGCCCAAGCTCCCCTACCGTGACTGAGCTCCTGTTCTCACTGAAGTTACTGGTGCAAGGTATCGGGAGTCTATTGCCTCCCCTGGGGCCAGGATTTGACACACTGTGCTTAACCTACTCCTGAGCTAAAGGACTATTCCACTCAAGTCAAGACTACAGCACTCCTAAAGAAGCCATGAGCTGCGCTAAGTGAAAGCTCAGAAACCCCAGCCTCTAGCAAGAACACTGCACAGGAATTTCCTCGTAGTAACAAAGCCCTTAGCATCTTTTGTTTTGGAAAACAGGAAAATGTTTCCATACAATTTTTCCAGAGCACAGTGGAGCAGCCCTGAGGATTCCCATGTTGTTGTGATGCTGAGAAGTCCCTCCACTCATCCAGGAAGAGGGAAAAGGAAAAAAGAAAGACAGAAAGAGGATGATGTGTGGAGTGTCTGAAAGATGGCAGTATCCTCAAACATCCTCAGCCTTGGGGTAGAAAGCTAAACTGAGTTATTCCCGTTTGGATCCCAGACTCCCAGGGCTTTTGGGCAGGTTCCTTGGAAGGACTGTGGGGCTGGTGGCCTCCCGTTGCAGGGCAGGGTTTAACGCGGTGCAGCTGCGCCGGCGCGGGGCCGCGGGCTGCACAGCCGCTTTCAGCCGGGGCTCAGAGGCCGCTCAGTGCCTTAGAACCACTCCGGAAGGATTTCAGCAACGACATTTCCCTGCAGGACGGAAAGAAACATCCTCCGCAGCCCCAACATGGAGGCAGCCGACATGGAAACCTCTCGTGCGCGGCCCTGGGGCAGCCACTCCGCTGCAGAAGGGCAGGCTCAGCTGCGAGCCCCAGGGCACGTGCACCGAGGGCTGCCACCCGGCAGACGGGGAGCCCTTCCGAGGCCTGAGGTGGCCCTGGGGTTACTCTGGGCTCCCCCCTAGGAAGCCTCGGAAGGGAGCTTGTTGGGCCTGTACTTCAAAATCACGGGCATCACTCAGGGCTCGCATCCTGGGGTCCCATCTGGGCTAGAGCATCGGTCAGTGGTCATGGCGTCACCGAGCTGAGGCCTTGCTGACCGACTGCGGGGTGCCCAGCTCCTCCAGCCCACTGGAAAACAGCTTTTTCCACACCTCCCTGCCAGCCTGCACCTCCGTGCCTGGGTCCCCAGCTTAGGGACGGCGCCGGCCTCACTGCGCTCGCAGCTGGCGCCCATTTCCCTCTCCTAAACAACAAGCAGAGCACGTGGGCGGCAGCCACCACGGGGCAAAGGGTGTCTGCTGCGCACAGACCAAGCTGTCCAAAAACAAACAAACAAAGAAAAATGACAGGCCAGGAACCCCTCCAGGCATCTTGGATGGGGTTTTAATGCAACGTTCTGGCAGAATCGTTGTTCCACGTTTTGCTGCGAGTTGATTTCTGGAGAACGTATGCATCCCAAGCCAGGCCTCCAGCCCCCCGGGTTGTGCAAGAGCCCTTTTCACATGCAGAGTCCTACTGTCCGTTCCACAGAGCTCTCCTGCACTGCGCTAGGGACTCTACGCGGCTCCAGGCAGAAAGGACGGCGACAAAATCTGTTGAGAGATCATCTGTGGAAGGCCTGAACTCCATCCAAGAGAGATAAAAATAAAATAAATTAAAATAGTTGTGTGTGTGTGTGTGTGTTTTATGAAGGGAACATTTATATTTTTAAACTAGGAGTAATTGTATTCTGTATCTGAAATGGCATCTGAAAGTGATTTAGTGGAACAATGTGGTTTCTGATTGGTGCTTGAATTTGTTCCAGAACATTTTTTATAATAAGCATCATAAAGATCCCAATTATCTGATGCTTTTGCCTAACATGGTCAGAGAGGATGTTTCCAAAGAAAGGACTTCAAATTGTTTCCCCCCCCGCTTTTGTGGCACTGATCCTGCAAACATTTACATACACACTGAATCTCGCGAGTAGCCCCAGAGAAATGAAGGGAAGCAACCCTCAGGAGCAAACCTATCGGGGAGCAAACTAGCAATGTTCACATTTGCTAATCGGCGCACTACGTAGGCTTTCGGGAAAGGTCTGCTTGTTATCCTGAGAACTGCGCAGGACGCATTTACGATTCAATAAAGGAGGCCCCCGCATCACCAAAATAATTACTTACTCAAACAAGCCTGTAAAACTCAAGGACTGCCCCAAATAAAAGGAAGTCCCCCCTACCCCCCTCCACTTTAATAACATAAATCTAGTGAAATGCATCTTGCTGCCATAAAATCAGTTCTACATGCCTCAGAAACCATTGATTTACTAAGTGGGCAGGCAGGTCAGATCCTGCTAGGGACTCTGAAAGCTGAACATGTGGAGAAAAGTTTTAAACCTTAAAGTTTTGCTCGTCCCCAGCAACAGAAAGCAGTTCATACCTTACTCTTTAACTTCATTATCTAAAATAGACCACAAAAAAGCAGCAGGCAGTGATATCTATGAAAATGGAGCTATCTTTGATGATCACTCAGTAATGGGAATAAACAGTAACCCTAAAACCCACTGTCTGTCCCAGAGGACACTATCCCCAGCTGAAAAACTGACTTTACACAGGTGTTGTCCCCCTTGCACAGTGCCAGAGAGTGGGCATGCCTGCCCCGGGCACCCTCACCCGATCCGCGTGCACATCCATGGCACGGGCACAGCACCAGGACACCGCAGTGCCAGGCCAGGCTTGGGCATGGCAGGAGTTACCTAAGGCAGCAGAGAGACAGAGGCAGCAACAGGACTGTGGCCCCACTACCTATCTCGGCTAGGCCAGAGCCCTGAGAAGATGACCCTGCATGCAAGACTATCCCAGACCCCAGGGATGTGACAGGCTGTGCACAAGAGGCCAGGCTATAAAGCACACATATGGTATATCATCAGGAGGGAGAGGCCATGTAAGGCATCATATAGGGCAAGGGTTTTGGCCAACACAGAGTTTAATGGCTTGCTAAGCATGGTTGGCCACCACTCCAACACCCACATGTGGTGACTGAGTACCTGCAAAGTTTTGTGCATTAAAAAATGTTGCATGTGATGTTACCATCGGGGTCCGATTTCCCCATTGTCCTCCTTGCTTGGAAGAAAGAAACTCTCCTCTATATAGCAAAAAAAAAACTGTCCTGGAAGAGAGCAGGGGAGAATGTCAGAGAGCTATTCTTGCTCAGATTAAGAATAGCCAAGGGAAGGTGAGAGGGATTAGGCAGCCTGCTTAGCCTCATACAGCAAGGCAGACAAAGCTCCAGCAGTGGGCTTGCGTTTGTAGTTAAGGAGAATAGGGCAACAGTTTTAAAAAAATGCCACCAGTCTGCTTGTGGGTATGAGCCCTTTCCTTGGAACACTGTTCCACACTCCCAGTGAACCTGCACTGAAGTCTGTTGCGGTCTTGCAGTTCTTCACCTCAATTTTGAGCCCCCCTCACCTGAAAAAAAAAAAAAATGTCCATCAATTCAGGAAGGTGAAAAGTCCATGTAGCTCCCAGCACTAGGCAGGAGCTGTTAGCATGCCTTTGAGTGGAACTGTCACCTTACTGCAGCAGCCACATCACTATCAGGCTGCCCCTGCTCAGTCAGATCATGTTCTGATGATGTGTGAACACAGAGGTGGCCAAAAATAAATAATAGAAGACGTCTCACTCCTCTGAGCACTGAGGGTCTCATGCCAAGTAACATTCTCTCTTCTTGCTGCCTCTTTTTGTGGTGGGTTTCCTGAGACTGAAAAAGCAACTCCACTGCAGAAGATAAAAAAAAAAAAAAAAAAAAAAAAAAAAAAAAAAAAAAAAAAAAAAAAGAAAAATCATGCTGACCTCAGCATTGAGTTTCATCTTTTTGAAGCTTTGTTGTGCCTCTAAGATAATTTATGAGGTGTCAGGATTTTCCGACCACAAATGTCTTGGATGAAAACCATTTTTACACTACAGATGCCATGAAAGAGAAGCAATTTCAGTCTGTTTTTTCTACAGCACTGTCTGTGTCCACAATGAAGCACGGGTTCAGAGCTCCTGGAGATTATTTGTGTAAGAGTTGTCCAGGCCAGTGCTCCACTGAGACTCAGGCTGGGTCTGATTCCCCACCTTTGCCTCATTGCCCTGATCTTCTCTGTTGGGAGGGGAACTCCCATTTCCTGGTGCTGTGCCACGAAAACATGAGCTTGCCAAGTTATTTGCTGTATGTGTGTATGTGCGCGTGTCTTGAACAAGGCAGAAGTACCAGAAGTAAAAGGCTCCATCAGCAAGCTACATTTTGCAACAAATATAAGGATCCCCAGATTTCTTGTCTGTGGATTTCTCTTCCCTGTACTTCAGATTTTTAAGGGGAAAAAGAAGCCAACTAAAAAATCCCAAGAACCCAGCATAGCCGTCTCTAATCCAGTATGCACCTCCGTCTCCATGAAAGTGTTCTTGGGACGACGGCAGTATTTCCCTTGGCTGGGATGCCCAGCCTCCTGGCTCCGCTGGAGCTGCAGAGCTGCAGACATTCCGCTGAGTAGTTTGCAACCCTGCCTGCCAGGAAAACCCAATGTCTCCATGGAGAAATCTCAGCGGAGGAGTTTGATACTCAATCAGGGATGGAAAAGAAGGGAGTTTATACCTCCCTGAGACCAATCCTTTCTCTCTCAAAAAGAGAAATAAATAAATAAATAAATAAAGCTAACAAAAAAGGGGGGGAGGGGGGAAGGACACTGTATTCTTACAGAAATGGGCAAAGAGACCCCAGTAAATTGGTGTGAAGTATTTTGTTTTGTGTCAGCAATCACAAAGGCTTGGTCCAAACTTCTGTTTAGATCAGTGGGAGTCTATCAACTTTGGATCAGCCCTAATGTTTGGATCTGGAGATGAGCTTTCTGCTTGCGTCTTTTGCTAAGGGGGGGCTGGTTTGGCCTGGTTTTGAGATAGTAACCAGCTGCAAATGTAGGCCTCCAAATTTGTTCTAAGAAAGAGGCTATAAAAGAGCCCCTTCTTACTCAATGCATTTATTCCCTATGGGTCAGATTCCGACATCTTCATTAACACTAAGCAGAACCTTACTCCAAAAGCAGTTACATTTCTTTGAATAGAGCTATTCAGGGAGTCAGCAAGTACCTACTGTCAGCAAGGGTAGCACAATCAGAGGGTCACATCTGTTTGCTCCATTGACACAAATGCTTTTTTTCCTCCTTCCTGCTATTAGCATACAGCTACAGAAAAAGCACATTGGGTTCCATTCTTCCTGGCACCTCCTCAGCAAAATGCTGGTTGAAGATTCTTCCTCAGTGGTAACAAGGTAAGAAGCCAAAGGAACAGGAGCTGGGTTTACAGCTCTGACAGCTAGAAAAATCCACCAGTGATAAAAGGAGGCTGGGGGTAAGGTCAGAGTTCCTTCCTGCACATTACTCTAATCACTTTTGGTTTGCTTTCCCTCCCACACTGAACCACAGTGCCCATGCATGAGAGGAGGAGAAACATACTACCACATACCTACACCTCTGTGTAGCCATCTCTTCTCTATACCCCTTTCTTCCTAGAAGCCACCCTTCTGCAACGTCTGCTGGCATGACCACTCATGTGACTGTCACCCAGCCTGGGTTAGTGAGGTGCAAGGCATAGTTACACTTGTCACTTTAATTAATAAGTCTTTGCTATTCTGGATCACTTTGCAAAACCAGGTTAGGGGACCACTCCCATGGCTGCTAATGGAAGCAACTACCATAGCATTGGTGATGGCAGGATACATCATCCTCATTAATTGTCTGTTTTGCTACATTGACTTTTAAGAGATCTCCTACAATTAGCTTAGACTGGACACCCTTACTATTAGACATCTGAAGTGAGACTAAACGAATCCCATATTCACACAATTAGGAGTATCTGATTGACACGACTTGGAAGTTGTGCAGTTGTGCTCCTAGCTTGCATACATGTTCTTGAAAACCACAGTCATAGGCCCTAACACCCGCAGATCTGATGTTCTTCCTTTCAGGACACTGAGCAGCTCTTGGCCCCACCTGTTGCAGAGATGACTATCTGCAGAAAAGCAAAGCAAAGCAAATTCCATCCTCTCTGGATTCTCACCATATCTTCCGTAACAGCATCAAAACCACGTAAGCCTTGTTAACCAGGGTTTGTCACTGGGAGATTTTCCTTGCCTCTTCCATTCTCCAGGAAAGCATATTTGTATTCTGTTGTTAGTATTAATCATAACTGGTTGCATTACACTTCCTCAGAAACAAGGCTGCTTAAACAGAATAGCTGTGTCCATAAGATCAGACCAGCCAGTGTTAGAGTCTCTTTACAATTTGGAAGAACGCTGAATGTGTAGTTGCTCTGGGATACCTGTTTGCAGAATTAATGCATATAGTTTTGCTAGTGCCACCAATGACGCAGTACCTGTTAATTTTGTGGTGAAGCAAGCCCAGGGAAATGTCTCCAAAGCTATATGGTATTAGCTTTCCTTGTCACTTCCCTATCTGTCTGGTCTCCCTCTGCAAGCTGACATGATAGTCGCAGCCTGTTGTGTGTCAACAGAGACCTTCTGGGGAAGGTTAGGAAGAGGATAACCTCTGCACTTCAAGGTTCCACTCTGAATCCACTCTGAATGGCCAGAGCAGAAAACAGTTGCCGGTCAATGCAAGCTCTAAGTACAGGGTCCAAAAAGAAACAGCCAAGTTTTGGAAAACTGCTGGCAGCAAAACCAGAATTATAAGCCACCTCCAGAGCGGCAGGGAAGGCAATGGTAGGGCAGGGAGGTTGGTTAAATTGTTTATGTACATTTGACATGCAGGAATGTTTTTTATATGACCAAAATATCCTTAAGAGATGGCTCCTGCCTAAGACTTGAAATCCATCTCCTTTTTAGAGGACATGGAAGGCTAAGACTGTGGTGCTAAGTCCTGGCCTGATGCCCCCAGAGCCCAAAGGCTTTGGGATTCAAGTTCTAAGGAAGCTGGAGACTCCTATGTGTAAACACAGAGAGTGCTTACGCACTTTTTGGAGCACTTTTTGGAGACTGAGCGCAGGTTATGTTCTTTTGTAAGACACAGCTCAGCTAATGAAAGACCAGAGTTGCCCTGAGGGCAAAGAAGGGAAACTGTGCTATTTATGTATTACAAATAACAGCACTAAAGCATAAACAAAATAACTTGCCTGAAACCAGACAAAGGAGGTTGCAGCAGAGTCAGCAGTTTCAATTCAGGTTTCCTTTGTCCCAAACTAGTGCTCTAATCATCTTCCTTCTGTTTAAGGGAGAAAAGAAAGTATCAGAGGAAGGAGTAACTCTCTGCATTTTTCTAGCCCAAGACAGAATTGTGCCCATTGTTGGGATCAGCCCCCTAGGAGGAATTATTTCTATTCAATTTGTGTATGTCACAGCCAGATAATGCACTGGGTGGTATTTCCCTCTCTTCCCCCAATCTTTCTCTTTTATGACCACATGACTTCACCCCCTCATGTGAGTGACAGTACCCATTAGACTAGGCTCTGATGCAAAACAGCTGTGTGGAGAGAAGGGGAGGAAGGGAGTGGGGAACAGCAATTTAGAAAACAATTAAGAACATCAATTCCAATTCATTTGCTTGGCTAGGATAAGTAATTTCTAAGAGGTAACTTGATCTGCAGTGGACAGAGATTAAAGGCAAACTCCATTATCTCTAGTTTACAGTCTGGAGGAATTTGTTTTAACTGGTTACCAAGGAGGCTGCATGAAAAGAAAAGAAAAGAAAAGAAAAGAAAAGAAAAGAAAAGAAAAGAAAAGAAAAGAAAAGAAAAGAAAAGAAAAGAAAAGAAAAGAAAAGAAAAGAAAAGAAAAGAAAAGAAATTTGCCTAAAATGTCAAAAAAAATCCTCCCAATTCTTCTTTTAAAGGGCATGCATAGATTTATTAACTCTCTGAGAGCTTGGCTATATTGTGTTGCAGAAGGAAGATTTCAGCTTTTGAAAACTGAATCCCTGTCTGCAAGACCTTAGAGATGTATTTTATCAAAATCAATTATGTCAGTTTTAAATGACTATAAAGATTTTGGTGTAAAGATAGCCTAGAACCATGAGACATGAGGTTCAGAAGCAGACTCATCCCCAAGCAGAGAGCAGGGTCTGGAGGGGACTGCAGTGGGTCCAAGGCAACCTTCAGTTTTCTCTCTGGCATTGATGCCGCCTTGCTCTCTGGCTGTGTAAGGTGATTCCCTTCACTGTTTTAGTACCGCTGTGAGTAAAAAAGGGGTAATGTACACACACACTTCCTAGAGGTGCTGTGAGACTTCAGGAATAAATATTCCAGCATCTTTTTGCACACTGAGAGTCTAGGAAGAGGCCTTCCATGGCAAGGGCTCTGACCCAGGACGCGCTGAGCTTTCTCCCAAGTTCCTGCAGCGGCTGGGAGGACGCCAAACAGCGAGCGCGTTGAGCAGGGACACGAGCAGGGGATGCTCAACAGTTGTGGCCACATGTAGCCTGCCAGCCCAAAAGCAGAGCGGAGAAGCAACTGCACTCTCAGCTGTGCTGGCTGCTAGTGTCTCCCACTCCAGAGCCACTGACTCCAGCTGGGAAATCCTACTCTCTGGGGCTCTCCCCTTCTACTTCCCTCCACTCTCAGCAATTTAGTTTGCTGCAGTCTTTGTCCCAGCTCCTGTAGGTCTTGGCCCCTCATCCTTGTTTTGCTAAAAACACTGCTGGCAAGTCACTGAAAGGCCCTGCAACTCCAGACCACCAAAATGCTTCTCAGACCATTGGAGTTATCACTTGGAAAGCTCTGATACCTGCCCTGGGCATTTCTGCTAGTAACCCAGAAGGAGTAGCCTCTGTGCTCACAAGAACATAGAGATCACGTGTGTGTCTGGATCTGATGTGCAGAGCTCAAGGGTGGGTCAAGGCAGACATGGCAAAAATAAACAGCCGTGAGCTGGCTCAAAGTTCCGAACTGGCTTTGGAGCTACATTTCCCTGGCTGGACCCAGACTTCTACCTATTCGGTGCAACTTTGTCTTAGGGACAAACTGCATCATTGCCATCATGAAACGGGCAGCCTTTATACAGCTGCATTTCTGTTAGCTAGCTAAGACTCAGGGGTGATGTAATTGCCTCAGTGGAAATAGGAGCTGGAGAAATGTGATGTGATGAATTTCCCTGGACCACCAAATAAATTAAAATGTAGGCTCCCAGCCCAGAAAGGTTACCCTCCCAAATAAACATGTCCCAGCCTCCCTTCCTCACATACACTTACCTTCTTCCACACCAGGAAGCTGAACTTCTCACAGACTCCATTACGGACCCAGAATGAACAGGTTCTTCCAGGCAGCCAGCATCTCCCTTACAGTAATTGCTTTAGTATGAGCATCTGAGTACAAGACAGAACTGTATATACTGGAAATGTTCTCTTTGCATAAACGTCTCAGTAGACTTACTTTTGTCTCATTGCCAGGAAATGTATTTGGGGCCTCTTGTTAACTTCACATTTCTTTGATTAGAGGGGCACGGACAGTTTGTTCCAATAGTTATGGGAGAAATAGCAGGAACAGAAACTGAGGAACTGGAAAACCTCTCTGTTTCAGCTCTGTGATAGCACGAGACCACCCTACTCTACAACCTTCTTGAGGAAGCCACGCTTCTAGTGGCTGGAAAGAAAAGGGGGGAAATCTGTAACACATCTTGCAATTGTGCTTCTCTACAACAGGGAACCCCATCGTAGGTAATCTTACAACCTGAGATCCTGTATTTATGCAGTGCAGTGACGTGTAAGATGAAAGAGGGCCCATTCTGCAGTTTACATCAGCAAGTGATTTGGGGAGTCAGCAAATGGGCTATGTGGTCAGAACTGGTAGGTGAGGTGGGGCAGAGAAATAAGAAAGCAAGAATGTAGTCAGCCAAATTGGCGTGTGGCCCCGAAACGAGACTTGGCGCCTTCCCTGTGCCAACGAACACCACCAGATCTTTCACTACAGCAAATGGCCAGGGCTTTGGCCTCACAATCTGCCCCCCAAAAGGGGAGTTGGGACATGCAGATGCTGTACACAGTTCTGATCTGGGATTGCATTGTGACATGGGGCACAATACTCAGCTCCTCTCAGCCCCACTTTTTCTGCATGCACAGCCTCCTGGGGTTGGTACTCACCTCTCTGCTAAGGCTCAATAGCAGTCTGTTAAGTGCCTGGTTCTCCTAAAAGGCAAGGTGACCCAGAGAGCGCAGAGTGCTTTATTTTTATCCTGGAGAAACCAGCTTTCTTTGGAGTCTCACTCATTAAGACAGCAGCCGCTGTAATCCAAGCTGCTTTGATGGAATGGGTAAGTGGGGAGACTGCCAAAGGGAGGATTAGCTGATGGATGTCTTGAGCTGTAAGGGTGTCTCATATGGATTTGTGCTGGATTTTCACCTCAGCTCTCCTGGCTGGAACTCTCGTTCTACCACACCAAGACACTCTCCTTGCAGCTCTGCTCTGCCTCAAGCAGCAGTGAGGCTCTGGCAGAGGGTTGGTTGTCTGCTGTCGTTCTCAGCTCTCTTGTGTGGGAAAGGAGCAGGGCATGCCAAAGGAGACCAAGTCCCAGAACAGCTTGTGCAAAAAGTGACCTGTTGTACGCACAGCTCGCAGACAGGGAAGCGGCAGCTTTGCCCAGAGATGGGACTGATTCCAGTGTGATCCCAACTTGGGTACTCAGTGATACGATGCTCTGGACTGTTGCTTCCTCTTCTACAGCAGGGATTAGTGTGTGCTTCTCTCTGCGCTGCAAGCCCATTGGACCTATGAATGGAAATGTTGTAGGCGGGTTTGTGTTTTCAGGCCTGACTGAGTAAAGACATGAGACACAATCTCAACACATATTCCTAGCTTGTAGGGTAGGGGGCAAGTTTCTTGCCATTCTGCATTCAGAATGAGTAGGACAATCCCTGCTTTTCTCCTTTCTGTGATACTGCCTCCTTCTCATTCTGTCTTTGTCCTGGTTTTTGATTTGTGGTGCTGTGTTCCCATACACATGTATGTAACAGCACGTAATTGTGTAACAGCAATGTCATCTGTATTTGTAAGCACTGCACTCATTCTTGTAGGACAGAGGGAGAGGACACATCTCTATTTTCCTCACCTTTTCTCTGCACAGCGTGTTAGACCCACTTCTATGTCCTCTGATTTTGTAAGAACTCTCATTTTACAAGAACAGCTTTCTAGCCTTCATGGTGGAGCTAAGCCTTAAGTGATGTTAACTACAAATACAAAAGTATAACTTCCTACAATGTCATTATGTGAAAGCCAGTATCATGATGGAGAATTTGAGGATGAAAATACATTAAATTGTCAAGTTCCCTGTTTTCTATGTCAAGCATTTCTCTCTTTTCCAGCCATGGTAGAAACATCTCTCACGTGCCCAGCATGAAGCCGCAGCTTCTTTCTGGCTCCTGAGCCTGCCTGGCTGCTGCTGCTGACTCGTCACTGTCCGCTCCTGGCTGACCAGCCAGGCACGAAGCTGGAGCTCTGCAGTCCATTCTGCATAGAGCCAGCTGTCCCAGCTGTCCCTGTACCTCCTCAGCACACAGCGCCAATGTAAAAACCGGACTATAAACCCATCCAGGGGTGCGCATCCACCCTCCTGATGCAGATTCTAGCTGAGAAGGGTATGAGACTGCTTGTAGCGTTACTGTTAAGGTATTCCCTTGGGTTGTTTTCTAACAGAAAATTGTCTTCCTGCAGAGGATCAGTTACAGAAATAACACAAATCAAAATGATTTCTTGAGAGTCAGGGCTCTGTTTACCATTTTCATTTCAGGGAAAGTTATTTGGGAGTAGAGAGGAAGTAGTTAAATCTTTGTTTACCATGCTGGAAAGCCAAACCCCCTCAGTTTGCACAAGTAAGAGAAGGAAAGGCTCAGCAGTATGAGCACACAGCTGCGACTAAGTACAACCGGGCTCTGTTCCCTGTGAAGTATAAAACTCCCTAAGGCCTCTCTCCCCAAAGGTGAGATTAGGCTCACTAACCCTAGGTATCTGGTCCCAGCTGAAGACTGACTCACCTGTCAGAGAGAGAGGGTCTTTCTAGTGCTAGATTTGTTCAATAGTCCTGGAGAGATTGCACGGCCTTGCAGAAGAACCAGCCCTGCTCTACTGGTTATAAAGCCATTGTAAAATCAGCTTAGACTAAACAGCTGAGCTAAAATAACTCTGCTTTCTGATCGTCTCACATATGCAATGAAGCAAAACAGTCCCTCCCTACCTGATGAGCGGTGGAGAGGATCAGTGTACTGAATACTACAATACACCCTGATGCTGAGATGCTGGATGGTACGTAAGCCTGCCTGTAAGTAGATCTGTCTACCTGAGAAGACGATCAAGTAAAGATGTCCACCAAGTTCCTGAAATCCTTTCTGTTGAAAAGATGCAGCTGAAGCTGGCCAGTTCACATCACGGCAATAATGTGCTAGGACACCCTTCGTAAGCCACTGGCTAAGCCAGTTCTCTTGTTTAACGGGAGGTCTGCAGCCTTCCTGGCAGGTGAACTCCACGTTGTTCTGCAAATGCTCTCAAATGAGCAGAAGCTGGGTATGTCCACATGTGCAATGTTCAGCCTGAGCTTGCTGTGGGCAGGACATACCAGCTAATCAGCAGGCTAATCACAACCACGATGTTTCAAACTGCTTCAAGCATAGGCAGAATAAGCTTATGTCTGCCTGCCTCCATAGTTGTTCCTGTAGTGCCCTGATTTGTAGAGATGTTAATCATTCAGAGCTCCCGCTTAGATAAAACTGTAATTCAGCCCACATCAGCCTTCTGTTCCTCAGTTTCCTCATCCAGAATACAAGGATAACACATGCTTCAAGGTCTGGGGATGGAAAGTGGATTTATAATGATAACGAGAGTGTGAGCTTTGTTAGGTGCAAAGCTCTTAGTGTGGCTCTTTGACATCAATTTAAAGAGACAGGTATTAACCTGCATGTTTGAAATACAGCGTGTTGTTATTGCTCTCAGATAAACAGCATTAGCTCCTCTAAAAATCAAAGGTAGTCTGCTTTACTTCAGTGAGATGTGGGGATGTCCACAGGGAACAAATCATTTTTGGCAGGTGGAGGAGGGGTTTTCTTGGCAAGTTGGAAGAAGCATCAAAGGAAGAGAAGAGGAATGGGATGCAACACAACTGGTTTTAATCACCCATAACAGTCAGGTTCCTCTGGACAGTCCTACTGTCTGATCCGCCATTATAAACGCTTTAGGGAGCCTGCATTAAGAGAATGGAAAAAACAGGAGAACAGCATAAAGGTGCTCAGGGCACTCCATGGAATTACTGACAGCCTTTGTCAGATGGCATACTGACTCGTATATATTGTTCTTATTAATATAGTAACCCCAGACCAGGACTTTGATTTCTAATAGGAGAAACTTACAGTTTCTCCCAAGAACTTACAGTTCTGACAGTCACAGCTCATCAGATCATTCTGCATTTCTGTTTAACACTAGCAGTGAAGATGTTAGGCTGACTGTAACAAGGATGCACTTTCATTCCCACTCTGAGCCACTGGAGAAAGGGGAGGCTTTCTTACTCCAGGCCAGTTCAGTTCTGAGGTGGTCTAATAGCTCTGGAGATGCTGATGCCATAAACTGGAAATTCTCAACATATACAACCATATCGCTAGAGGAAAGAGTTACTCAATTAAAACATAAATGGAGATTCATTAACAAATGATGTCAAAGAACACTACAATCCAGCGGAGAGATCCCATGATCTTGTTATCTCCAGACTTCTATGTGGTTTAATCTAACACAGACAACAATCTGACACACAGAGTTGTGCACACAGCCGTATGGAGAACCCTCTTCCACCAGAACATGGAAGTATGTCCTAATGCAACCTTCTGCAAAGCCAGTTAAGTTTTGCCAGAGTTGAATTTCCGAAGAATAAAGCAAGATATAAGTTCTGGCAGAATCGAAACAGTCCATTCTAGCTTTACCATTCATTTTTAAAATTTTCAAGGAATCATTTTTAATTTACTTTTTACTGCATTATAGTAACTATTGTTTTAAATGAAAATATTTTTAAAAGTCAGACTCAAAAGAAACCTTTGATTTTGCCCAGATAAAACATTTAATCTCCTTTGAATTCATTTGTGGCCATGTGCTCGAAACTTTCTTTTATTGAGAATTTTTAAATCGCTCCTTTTTGTCCTCCTTCAGAATAAAGCAAATTTCAAATTCTGAAAAGCTTTGCAAAATGAACTTCTTTCCTCCCACAGCATTTGCTATGTATATGTGAAGAGGGCAAGAAGCTGCTCAGTGTGCAATTTCTGTAAGCCTCAAGGAGATGGTTTGTGTGTTAGTACTGTTGAATCCAGGCTTATACAGCTGCTATTTGAATATAAATCTTAGATGCTTTTGGGTTACACTGACACTCTCTGCAGTTTAGTACAGTTGTTAATTAATACAATACAGTATTAGTTCTTCTTAAAGTCTTACTATTAACACCCCATGAAATCTCATTAGCTCTGCATATGATGCCAGACTTGTTCTGAATGTGGGAAAGAAAGAAATTTACAGTGGTATGAATAATAAAGAGATACTTTCATGTGGTTTCCACTGTGAACATTTTGAAAAAAATATATTCTCCAGAATGTAATTTGTGGAACAATCTTTCACAAATTTTCAATGCCAATGTGCATATATTTGTCACTTATTTTTTTTGCCCCAGAATGTGCAAACCCTTATGCACCACTACAGCTCTATGGCAGAAATACCTGGAAGATAAAGTAGTTTCTAAAAAAGAAAGAAAAATTAGCCAAGTTGTCTTATTGTTCAAACTGACAGGAATGCAAAAAAATAGATAAACTGCAGAGTTGATTGCAACAAACAGATAATACTTTTCTTATGTTTTTGTTTTAAATATCTAAAAGTATGATATTGATGATAGTTGAAATTTGGGCTAGGTTTTCCAGAAGATTGAATGTTCTGCATCAGTGATCTATAATAGCCACTTTAATTTCCAAGAAGCCTTGGGGCCACTGTAGAAACAGGCTTATTTGCTAACTCTTCATATAGAGCTCTCCAAAAGGCACCAGCCACCTCACAAACATCAGACTAAATTAATTAGATGGGCTTTGTCACAGTACTGACTCCCTAACGAAAGAAAAATCTAATGATGAGTTGTTAAAAAGGTTTTTAAAAGTGGAGAGAATGATGAAGCAGAGGGGCTTTAGAAGCAGGATAGTCTCTCATTGAAGCTGGATGAAATTTAATTATTTCCTGATCCTTTAGAAGTCGATCCCTTAGAAGTGTAATAGTAACAGTACTTGGTTAGTAGGATTCTAGAAGATGCTTTTCTTTCCCCTTTCTTCTTCACAGTTGGGTGGCTGATCCCTATTCCAGTCTCGGCAGTCATTGGATGCCATCAGGAACGGCCAGGGTTTTTCTGCATGGCCAATGTCCAGACGGGGACACACTGCTCAGGGAATCCCTCCTGCCTCTCCTCTCGCAGGATAGTGAGTCCACTCATTTCAATGAGACTGTGGAGGATGTTGAGGTCTCGGATCACGCTACTATCCAGGCAATCCAGGACGCAGCCCTCCCTGGCTACATTGTCCTTGAGAATGATAACACCATTATTCTTCAAGCCATTCTGGCACCGGATGAGAAACTTCAGGAGATCTTTATCTGTCAGATATCCTACAGATGAAAAGATGCAAAACAAATCACTATTAGCCTTTTGAAGGAACTCTCTCATTAAACAAGAGACTGATGCCTCAATCTGCTTCTCTGTATCTTATTTATTAGAAGTTATAATCCTGCCAGATTTCATCATGAAATCCAGGACATATCAGTGAGATCAACAGCTGCAAAATCAAATCAATACTTAGAATCCATATTAGCAAGAGCAGCAGATGTGGACAAAAGTCAATGGGAATAGTGGAGAAAATACTGGGTGCTGAAGGGTTCTTTAATCTGGTGGTTAAAGTCATAATAAAAATCAGTGGCAGGAAGCTGGAGCCAAACAAATTCAAATTGGAAATAAGTGACAACTGTTTAACAGTGTAAGTAATTACCCATTGGAAACTACCAAAAGAAGTGGTGGATTTACCACCTCTTGAAGTCTTCAAGTCAAGTGTGGTTGACTTTCTTGAGATATGTTTTAACTGAACACAAACTACTGGCTTAGGATGAATGTAAATGAACGAAATATAACAGATTGTGATATTGAGTAGGTCAAATGAGATCATCTAATAGTTCCTTCTGGGTTTTAGCATTACAGACTTATAAATCTCTGTGTAACACTGTGTAGCCATCATGTAAGCTTTGTTAAGCATTAAAGATCCAGTGAGGAAAGCAAGACCTTCCACACTGCCAAATAAACTACTTATATTACACCATACAGTTGTGATTTCTACCTCTACCAAACATGTTGAAAAAGTGATACATTTTACATTTTAAAACATCTTTGTATGTTTTGTATACTTCTCTTGTGGATCAATACTTTGGTTATATTGAGATCAGTAGCACAGGGATCAGAGAAGAGCAAATTGAGAACTCTCACATATGAAACCCATTTTAAATGGATTAACAATGACAGCTGGTCAGAAACTGAATGAAAATCTTGAAAAAAGATTGATTGTTTATATTTTCTAGTCAAAATATTTAGTTTTCTTGATGGAAGATTTGAACTTTCATAAATGGAAGTCATACCACATTTTGACACAGAATGTCACTTTTTTAACCAATCCTCTCCTCCCTCAAAAAAAGAAGAATAAAAAGCCCCAAAGCCTAAAACTGAATAGCTTTCAAGTTGAAGGAAAATGATAATTTCAATATGAAATGTAAGCTTTCATTTTATTTTTTTTCATAGAATAACAGCATGGGTTCATATATGTACATGAGACAAATTCAGACCGCATGGGCAAGATTAACTGAAGCATTTGAACACCTCATTTGGAGCTTAACATTCTCTTAACCTAGCTGTTAGCCCAATTTCCCAACAAAAAGAGATCTCAGGAAGTTGCTACCTGCCAGTTGGGCCTGCTGCCCCTCCAGCAATAAGTGTTGAGTCTATTGACATGTTCCAACCATTCAAAAGGGGCATACAAGTCTGAATACAAATATTTCATTGAGACTGATGGCTGAAGGGAGGAAAGAGATGCAGACCTATGTCTGTGCTAAAGACTAGGCAAAAAGATTAGGAGACAATCTTCTTTCTGGATGGGCAGTTAGGCACTGTGGCAGGTCTTCTAGAAAGATTATGACTTTTTTTTAAGGATCTTTTAAAGAAGGTTTTAAAGAACAGCTTGCACAAGCATCTGTTAGAAATAGTCATTTTGCATGCAGCAGGAAAATAGAAAGATGACTTCTCAGGTCACCTTCCCCTCTCTTTTTCTACAGGTGTAGGACAACATCCACTTCTGACTTTATAGCACATTTCATGCAGAGAGGAATCAAATAAAAATGATGGAGCCAAAAACATAAGCCACGCTATCTGGCTGCCAGGCTGACACTTTTAATACTGTGGTGCATTCGCTGGGGTTGCTTGCAGGGTAGGAAGCAGACATTTGTAATACGAAGAGGTGCTGTGGGACATGAATAGGGGCACCTGTTTGATAAACATCAGTGCACTTAAAAGATCTGATTTACAGATATTGGTGATTTTACTATGCCTCTTTCCAGATGATTTCCTGAAATATTCCCAAGTCAGGATAATCATCAGACTCAGAAATCCTTTCCAGAAAAACTGCAAGAGGGAGGACGCTTTAGGTCCTTTAGTAAGGACCTAAAGAGCCACTCAGATAAAGGAATTCAGTGTGCCAGGAGTATGTGACATGCTAGTGACTTCTGCAAGACCTTTACGGGTACCATCACAAGGAATGTCAGGCTGTGATGCAGACGTGGTAAAGTCTGAGTAGAAAGAAGCTTTCTGCAAGGAGCCAAAAGAAGCTAATCCTTAAATGAAGGCAGTACCAATCTTGTGAGCAAAGAAACCCAACCACTTACCCTTTGCCAAAACCCTTGGGCTACCCAATCTGAAGAAGGGATATGTATCTCTCAGAAAAGCTCTTTCTCACTGTGAAACTGCATGATGAGAAATCACTCAGGATATCCCTTTGGCTGGCTGTAGTACCTAACTCCCCATGAAAAGTAGTGGGCAAAATGTTGCCCAAGAACCTCCAAGACTCAGACAACTCTCTCCCACATGTTGTATATCCTCACAGCCAAGCTTGAACCTGACACACTGCTACTGCCACAGTGCTACAGTCTTTCTCCCTCAATACAGAACATGCAGAGGTGTTGATAGATGGGGCTAACCCGGCATATCTGTGTACCACATCATTAGCTTGCTAAGGAAGATCCCTCCTCCAGAAAAGCTAGATTAAAAGCTGACCCCTCAACTGCACCTTGCATGCAAGCTACTCTCCAATTACGTTCCCTCCCATCTCACACACTACATGATCTAAATGAAAGCAACCTGATCAGCATCCACTGGGGATGGCACTTAGCAGGACTCTCAAAGATCCCTTGGGAGACTACAAAGGCAGTGGGGCTGTTCCACGGCTAATAGGTTTCTCTGACAAGTTCAAAGGGATATGAACTGTGATCCCACCCTGACTCTACTGTAGAGCTGCAGGAGGGCAGCAGTTTTCACTCTCTCCTTTTTTTTTTTCTTCTCCCAATTGGTTGTGCTGGCAGTGGAGGGCTGCTGTGGGACCAGTAACTGGAACTGAACCAAGAGCAAGGCAAGCCTTGTGCCCCTAGCACTGGTCAGTGTTCAGTCTGGCTTTTCCAAACATTTGAGAACCTTCTTTTATAGCTGCACCATTCTTTTAGCATAATTTTTAGCACAGGCTATAGAGCTCTCTGAGAGGCCTGGCTGGAGGAATCATGCTGAACTAACCTGAAACCCACTGAATCCAGATGACATCATATCTTTCTGGGGCTGGAGTGAATTCCTGAAGGCTTTTGCAATAATACATCTCTATTCTGTCCTCCTTGCCCTGGAGGTAGTTCGGGACCTCAGCCAGGAAATTCTCCATCATATCCACCAGCTCCACGCTCTTGAAAATTGGTAACAGGACATGCTTGCTGACCCGACCTATGCCAGAGCCGCAGTCCAGGGCGCGGTTGGTGCCAGCTTTCCCTACCCCCTGTGGAATACAAGAAAATCATTTGAAACCTGAAAAATACCATCTGAAAGATGCACAGCAACTTTACCAGCTATGGCCTTTAGTTCACAGAGTCTAGTGTCTTATCTCCTTATTTGTGCAAGACACCACAATGTGGGACAGAATTAAAAAACAGGTTTTGAGCACCTATGAACGAGCAGGGGTGGTTGCTATATTCTCAGAGAATGTCTTGATTCATTTTTCTTTCACCTTCACTTCCCCCTAGATGAAAGCAAAGCCCAGTGTCCTACAGAACTGCACATTGAGCACCCAAACCAATAGGAGGAAGGAGTGAAAACAGATCTCCTCTAGTTCTCCAGCCTGATTCCCTCCCTGCCCCACTCCTATCAGCCAAGGCTGCCTGCACTAGGCTCCCCTTCCCAGCATCTCCACTTTCATACTCACCACCCCAGGTATTCAGCAGCCACTGCTCACGTGGTGCCTAATCCTGCAGCCTTTGCTGCAGGCTCTGAATGTGCAACTCAACCAAAGACACTCCTTTATCTGCACATAAACCACCCTGGCAGGTGGCAATCCTTTCCTTCTTCATGTGCAGGGTCATGCACAGAATTCTACTGCTCTCGGTGTGTAAAACTGCAAATATTATTATTACCAGACCTAAATGATCCATTCAGATTATCAGTGAGCCATTATTTGTGGCTCAGATATCTCTCAGTGAGGAGCTCCCTGCATCCTTTACAGAACCTTCACTTTAAGTATAGTTTCTTGGTTTTACACAGACCAGAAGTGTCTTGTTCAAACTGCACCAACTTCAAAGAGCTCTCTAAATTTCTCTCTCTGTAGTAATCATGTTTAGGAAGAGACACGAAGCTAGCACAGTTTTGTTCCCAAAAGACACTTAGACAACAACAACAACAACAAAACCTACAAATAATGAAGGAGCCATATTCCTCAAAACTGCACTCCTTTGCTTGGCAATCTCATTGCAGATTGGGACTCAGCTTTCTTTTCTGAGAAAAGGGGAGGCTTATATTTTCCTACATAGTAAGAGTGATGGGAAGCCTAATCAGGCAATACTATAGACCTCTAAAACACAAAGGTTGCTCTTGATGGAATTTCTTCATTGCATTCTTGCTTTTCATTGCTGTACAGTAAGTTTTAGCTTCATATAAGAAGAGACATAACCTTTTCACAAGTTAATAGCCTTCTCAGAAGATCACCTAATCTTCATAAAATCCTTGCAGGTTCATCAGTCAAGCAACTTCATATCTAACTACATAGATAAGTCTCATTCTAAGACCAGTGAAGACTTAAAAATGAGCACATACTGTATATTGCATGCAAGAATTAACACCAGGAGTATAAAACTTCCAGGGTGCTCACAGACACTACTACAGATATAGACTGTCCTTGAGATTTGAGTTCAATTTTCAAAACAAGCTGTTTTTGAGCAAAGATCTTGGAGCGGTAAGTAATTTACAACAACATAAGAAGTTTGGACTCAAGCATATATGGAATTTCTTCTTTAGATCTAGAGGCAAAGATGATGATTGAATAGATTTTACTTAATAATTCTTCCTTTTTTTCTTTATAAATATCATCCCTGGACTGAGATCAGATATGAAAAATTGTGACACAAAGGGTATGCCTATGAGAAAAGAGAGAGTCAAAAGCCCCTGGAAAAGAGGCTTTATAATGGAAGCAGTATTTCATCCCTAAAGCTTCCATTCTAGCTATAAAAAAGGCTTTTAAGACCCTGATGCTGTTCTGTAAAGCAGAAATTTTAAAGCTGCACAGTCATTGACTGTGGGCCTGGAGCTCCCTTGGCCAAAGTTATCTGCTAAACAAATATATTAAAGGCAAATGTAAACACCTTGTTCCTTTTCTCTGGAACTGAAAGTTGCAATGAAAGTTAAGGGCCAAAGTCATCCTGCTGCAGATTCACTACTCCTAAAGGAAATAAGCCCAGGAAGAGTTTAGCTTTTTTCTGCTTATTAGGAGACCCCCCCCCATAATGACCAAGCATAAATCATGTAACTCACTGCTTTTTTGGCTTTGCTTCAGTGGGTAATTCAGTAGATTATTAAGGTCAAAGGACAGTACTGTCAATGACACGACTATGAATAGCCTGGCTGAGCATCCGGTTACATCGAGTAACTGTAGAAAGAGCACAAGCACCTCAAGGGCTCTCACCAGTTGGTGAGTCCCAGTTTGCTGGGACTGCTGGTCCCAGTTTGTGCACCCAGAAAGATTAATCTCCCAGTGCGTGCAAGTGTCCATAGCTGTCTTCAGGCCTATCCTCTCTGGAGATTACCTGCTGTAGTTAGCTAAAAAAATTAAGCTTTTCTTCATTAATAGGCTGCACCAAAGAATTTACTGAGACAT
Organism: Nothocercus julius; assembly: GCA_013398735.1. NCBI lineage: Eukaryota > Metazoa > Chordata > Aves > Tinamiformes > Tinamidae > Nothocercus > Nothocercus julius. The sequence goes on along the minus strand of VZSV01000052.1, from coordinate 2,446,238 downwards.
TTACTGAGGAACAGACTAAGCCGTAGCAAGGAACTCATTAAAGGAGAAGGAGCTGTGTCTTGGATCTTTACAAAGAACTCCATATTGTCTGCTGGCTGATCCATACAAGCCTAGGGTCATGTGATTATGCCTTATGAGAGCTGGTCAGAGAATAGGGATTATGTATCCAAAAGGCTAATAGAATTAGACAAAACCCCATACAACTATGTTTTCTTGGATATCTGTGTTCAGGGAAGGTGTAGTTAGGGTACCTTCTTCAAGACAGGGAATTCATCTCCCTTGATGCGCCATGGAAAGGATGCCTGATGAAAAATCCATTTGCCATTGAGAAGCAGGAAAGGCGACAGTCTTGGGAGATGAAGCCTGATCCATACTTTGTGACAGAGAGCAAGAACAAATGGTAACCAGACTAGAAGCCCTGTGAAGTAGTATGACTCTGTTTGTAATGAAAATGTTGACATAATTTCATGATCAGATAATACATTTTCAGTTTGGGAGTGCTCAGAGCTTCGACAGAGTATTAACGTTTTCCTTGGAAGGCAATCATTTTCCTAAAAGCCTAATTGAGTTGAAAATCAGATTTCTTATTTAAAAATAAAACAGTTTAAGTGAAAAATTTAGGCTAGAGCAGGCTCCAAAATTAAGATTAACTGCTCCTCTGATTATCTGCTTCACATTACTAAGCATCACTATCGTTTAGGAAATGTACACAATCAGAAGTTCTGCTGAAAAATTGAATGGGGCACTGAAGAGGTTCCCTGGGGATAAAACAGCTGTGCCATACATTCCTTATGCTATTACTTCAGGTCTTGGGAGGGTGGGAAGACAATGTAGATATGCAAGAGCAAAAAGAAATCACAGCTCAAGACACTTCTAAAAAGCAGAGCTAAAAGGCTTTCTTTCCATTTCTTTTTCTGCAATTTTTAAACAAAATCTCTCCCATCTCCCTGATCAGTGGCAAAATTGTTCTCCAGAAACTTTTTGTTCAGTAATAACTGCAGACCAGTGAAAGGGGCAGAAAGGCAGTTCTGAGGATAATCACCTCTTGTAGCACCTCACACATCTGTAGCCCACAGCTGTTCCTAAGTTAATGGCTATTTGCTTTCCTTCTTTCCTTTTTACAGGCTACCTCTGGATTAGGCACTTGAAAACACAGTGTCTATATGAAAACATCAAGGCTTTAAATGCCATAAACACACTGCCATAAATAGTCACTGATCTAGTTCTGCTGATAACCCTTCATGCACGGGCTGTATGTAGGACAACTTACAGCTTGTCTATATTGCACTGCTGGCTCAGGTTCTGACTCGAATGTTGCTCTTGGTTTGAGATCTGCCCGCACGCACCTAAAACCTATTTGCTTGAGCACAGTGGCACTTCTAACTCACTTTGACTCACCTCCGAAGTGAGACAAGACAAAATATAACTGAAGTCCTCAGTCCTCCAGTGTCTTCCTGAAATTCCTTCTGTGTGGCCAGGCAAGAAAATTTCTCCAATGGGAAAGAAATCCAAGGCTCAGTTTATAGTGCTGCTAAGAGCCATGCTAAGAAATGCCTTACATGAAGGTATGCAGTACCAGTCATGTGAGAGAAATGTCACTGCGTGGCCTTTCCACATAAGCCAAACTAACTCAAGAGGAGTAATTCAAGTGGAACAGGGCAACTGTTCATTAAGGAACACTAATTTGCCAGAAAATAAAGTTTTGGAAGAATAAACTTATCTATGAAACTGATATCGCAAATCTAGATTATCGTTATAGCCAAAAAAAAAATGGCAAAAAATGTTGAAAATGTCAAGATGCTTCTTTATGGTGACTTTTAAGGAAAAAGATAACTTGGCCACTTTCCATTCCTAAAGCAGTATTTTTCATTTTGGAACTAACTTTTTTCTTGAAAACAAAGGGAGAAGTTTTTCAGAGGGTAAAACAAACCCAAAATCAAGAGAAATATTTTCACTTATACAGTATTATTCACAGATACAGTATTTTGTATCTGTCATCATATCTGATGACAGATATGATAGGTATACATACATAGGTATGATTTTGTCTTTGTAGCAGACCACGGTTACAGACCAATTCTCAGTCTGAGAGAGCTCTGCTACAGACTGTACTTCTCCCCTATTTCGGCCTGGGAGAGGAGGAAGTGTAACACTGTGATATATACTTGACATTCAGGAAGGTGGATCTATATGATGTCTAGAAAGTGTGAAATCTTACCCTGAGCACAGGCACCTGAATTTCACAAATGTCTTTGAACAAAACTGAAGTAAAATTGAAGGGATGCATATGCCTTGGGCTGGCTCTAGTCTTCTAAGTTACATTTCAACTTCTGTAAAAGTGCCATCTGGCTCAGCTGCCTCACTGAACTTCCTTTATGTTTTCTTATTTTGTGTCTGTTGAAAGCCTAACACACCAAGGACTTGAGATGTTGTAAAGCCTTTTTGCGTCAGCATTAATGCAAATGACTATTCATAGAAATATTGCAGATGTTCACACAATTAATTGTGTTTTCCTGACACATTGCCCCAGACGCCTCTATCAAGTACAGTAAACTTTTCATCAGTTTCCCTTTACTGCTATATAGGAATTCTATCTGTTGTGAAGCCATGCTTGTTTTCCATCCCAATTCATATAAACTGTGTCTTTCTTTTCTTTTTTTTTTTTTAATACAACATCTAATTAACTTATCAAACCTTTTTTCCACAGCTGATCTTTAAGGCTAAAAAAAGCTCATCTGGCTACCCCAAATTTCTACATTTGAGTAGATAATGAAAGATCTATGATAACATTATACGGAACTAGTCATTTTGTGAACAGAACATTTTGTGAATAAAACTTGGTTTACTGCAGCCCTTGGCTTTGTGGATTCTTTAGCATCTAATACAGTTGTTGAGCTTTCTCCCTGGGAAGGGGAACTGTAGTTGGTTGTGACTGAACTGCACGTTATTGATCTGCAGATTTCAAGAGCTGAATTTAGGCATGAATGGGATTTTTAGATAGCTAAGTGCAGAAATGCTATTGATACTGCTTTTAAAACCTCACTTTGTATCTCAGGTTAAAACATACCTTTGAACACCTTTAAAAACCTGCCTGCAAATGACCAATGACCTTACCAATAGTGGAATGTTCAAGAAAAAAAAAAAAAAAACTCTCCTGGTGAGCTTCTCCAATTTCTCTTCATTCTATACATCTCTAACACTGGGAGCAGGATGTTTTTTCTTGCAGCCTTCTCTGAAGTATCAATAAATATGCAAAACATAAACTCGGTATTTAGTCTCAGCTGCTTTCCCAAATGTATTGCTGGAATTTGCACAGGCAATTCTCCCACTGAAGCCGGCAAAGATTGCATCTAATCCTCTACCAAAGCTGAACTATAAGAATCCTTTGCACAATTCTCTTTGCAACTTCAGAGCATAAGAAAAGAATGCAAAGCAGGTTAATAATGACACATGGTCAGGCAAAATGTATATTCTTTCTTATGTGTAATCTGGTAGAATGCATGTAAATTATATGTTACTGGACACAGTGAAAGGCAGTTATGACCTGTAGTTGAGCTTCATGCACAGGAAATATGACGCATGGTGCCATTTAAAATGTGACTGGGGACAATGTATGCCATTTACGACACATGACCACTGTTTCTTTCAGAAGATGTGATTAGATGACTCACCCCAACAAATTTCCTGAGAAATTTCCTGGAGGACTCAAGGTCTGTATTGGAGAGTTCAACGTAGTCTCCCATCATGCCCTCTTCTGTGGCTGGCACCTCCTGGTAGAAGTGTTTGGCCCTGGCGTAGAACTGCATCTCACCATTGATAACTTGACTTGTTAAAGCATAAAGTTTCACTGCAAACAGATAAATCATTATTTTGTTGTTAATGACACATTTCTGGGTTAGTTTACTCTTCTAGAGGCATGAGAACTAAGATTTACAAATCTGGATTAAGTCTCCAAATTAAGAAACCTTCGTTTCTGAAGCAAAGATGGGAGGAAAGGTCTTGTATTCAATCCTGCAAGGCCTTGAAGGGACACAGTACCCCTTGAACATATTCAGTGCCTCCCAGTTCAAACCCAACTTGTGTCATTGCACTGCATGTTTTCATTTCAGTTTGAAGATGAACATTCATGCCAATGGCAGCAGTAGGGTTGGTCTGCTCCCAGGAAAGCTGTAGGCAGTATAAATTCCTGTGCAGGGTGATTATTTTGGCTGCAATAAACCTATATGCTTCTTGCAGTCTACAGACCCTGTGTACACTTTCTAGCTATTGACAGCTTCATGGAGAATGTACCAAAAAGAAGAGTGAGTGTGGATGAATGAAGCACTTGCTTTGGTGTATTTTTAGTGATACAGTACAATCTGTGGCATGGCGAGTAAGTGGAACCGAGGAGCAGATGGTAGACTCAGACCTAAATGACTGTACAGAGGGCACACAATTTAGAACAGACAGTCTTAAATTTTCATCTGTCACAAATCAAGGAATGAGATAATTAGTGGGTGATATACTAGAAAGCTCCTGTGTGCCAGAGGCTGGAATGTTTCTTTTCATTGCTTGATTATTTTGCTGGTAACATACAGCAATCCTAAATGTGAAGCTGTTTTATTAAAATTTGGAAGATCTATTTGACAAAGGGTTATCTTCCTCATTCTCTGAAGAACTGAGATCTATCCTCAGCATCCTGGGCTTTTCTATGCTTGATGGGCTTTGTCATATGAACAGTAGTTTTGCTTCGTAACACAAAAGTTTGGATTCAGACAGGCCAGAAACAGTTTGCGTGGAACCCATTGGCTTCTGCTGTTTCATACACAGATGTAAGGGCAGGTTTTCCTTGTGTGTGTGACACAGAGCTGCTGCTGACCAGGCCTTCCAATGAAAACACAACCACAAGCCCACGTCTGAAGGCTGAGCAATAGCAAGAGATGGATTTACACGGGGAATAAGTCCTTGTGTGCACTATTCCGCAGCATGAAAACAGATCTGCTGCAGCTCTCGAGTATGTTCAAGGACCTGGAAACGACAAGCAGCAAATACCCTTTTGGTTATGAACAGAGGAAACAGAGATCTCTCTGTGGGCTAAATAAACAGAAGGTGAGGGAGCAGTACTTTGTTGCTGTTCTGAGTTAGCCTTCTGTGTACTACATCTCTAAATTTCTAGAGAAGCATTGCTGGTAACTGCTAAGAAGGGTGTGAAGAGGCCATGCCTTGTCTGCTCTGCCTGGGGAATGAGAATCATGCCCTCCATGCACAGGAGGAGAGCTAAGCCAAAGGCCCTGAATATAAGCCTGGAATGTATTTATTGAGGGCAAGCAAGCTCAGCAGGGAATGATAAGTGTGTGCCTGCCCATCCTCAGCAGGAAAAGGACATTTTGGAGGCAAATAAGGCAGGGTGGGGGACAAAGGAAGTAGGATGGGGAGTAATTACCACCAAGGACCACTCCGAACAGAATAGTGCTATTGGGTTACACATAAGCAGCATGCCCAGCATATCCTTCATCCAACAAAAGCAGCATTACTAGCCCCTCTTGTCATCACATGCTTAAGTCAACTGCTGAACGGATACTATTAAAGCTTTAATCCATTACACATTTGTGTTATGCCTGAGAAAGTTATACCACAAGGAAGCATTGAGCCCAGCAAGGGTCAAACCTGGGGGCTTTACACAGTCCGTTGATTATATTCACATATTCAGAAGAAACCATTTAACTGAAGAAATTAATATGAGGAGGGCAACAGCCAATCTCCATCACAACCCGGCCAGGGTCTTTCCCAGAGCCTGGGAAATAAAGACTTCTCTGGTGTCAGTGATTCTTCTACTAATTGATCTCCATCTTCCCTTCGGAGTGGCACCAACTTCTTTTCTCTGAGTCTTTTTTGTCCACTCAGATGCCAGACCTGAATCCCTGGTTGGTAGCTGTACAAGGTGGCCTCTCTTCCGTATGAGAGGCCAGGGATGATATCTAGGGCTTGCTGAATGGAACTGTCAAAGGATTGTGATTTATCCCATTCTGCTTGACGGAAGGGAAAGGAGTTTACAGGCTGTCTGCACACTAGGACAGGGAGCCACAGGCAGCTGGCAGCATGAATGACAAATATTCAGAGTCCCTCTACTCAAAACTCAAACCTGACCCAAGGTACCATATGGTGATGATATGCAGTTCAGGATGTCAGATTTTAGTGTGTGTTCTCAAGTTTCTCCCTCATCTCCAGTATCAGTCTCACCGAATGCCTGGCGGGCCCTGTGTACATACACCAGCTGACTCAGGATCCCTCTTGCCAGCTGGGACTCCAGAAATCTGCCTTACGTGCTGGCATGTCTGATCAGCTCTGGTCTTAGTGTCCATGGGGTTTTATCTACCCACCAAAGCTATGCAGAGATTTTTTTATGCAGGTCCTCCACTGAGGGCAGGTAAGGGCACAGGCTGACATGAAAGTGGCACGGCACCCAAGTGCACTCCTGCAGACCTATGGTCTCACGTAGGGCGTGTGATCTACACAGATGATTTCCACCCCTTGCTTCCTCCATGTTACTCCTCCCTCTCGTGAATTTGCAACACTGCCAATTTTCCCACTCCACAGCCCAATTTTCCAGACACAGACAATCAGCCAAACTTCTGATCTCATCTTGGATGTGCCTGGACACTTAGGCACCTGCAGCAGGAGCAGAGGCAGCAGGAGTACCAGCTTGCAGGAATCTACCCCCAAAAAGCACTGTGAGAAGGCATATGGAGGCTCTGCTCCTCATCACAAGACCTGTCTAGCCAGAGGCATCTCCCATGCCATGACTCCTGTGGGACTACTTCGTGCCTCAGGAAATGAAATACTTTGGAGATTTGTTACTGATACACAACCTGATTTCAACATACTTTGAAATTCGTACAGCATGGACAAGATAGGACGGAATGTGAGTTTCACAGAGATTTGGGTGGGAGGGTGTAGCTGTCTTTCATGGACAAGGTTTTCAGGAGTAAGTTAGGTGACTTGTAAGCCTTAAGTCAGAGAAGTGTTTCTCCTAAAGTTCAAAAGAAAGTTTTTCTTATGACATGCTTGGTCTCCCAGCTGAACCGCCAAGTGGAGGTGGTTAAGATGAACCCACTGCAACGGCAGGCTGAGAACAGAAAGTGTCCCTAAGTTGATTCCCTAAATGTCATCAAATGTTCATCAGAAGTTGTTGATTTTTGGTCACTGCAAACACTATGTGGGTGTAAAGCAGTGAGACAGAGATGAAGATCAACGCCTGGGCAACATTTACCTAACTCCTTTCCCCTGCAAGGCCCACTACATTGTTTTTTTTATGGATCAGTTCAAAATTTTGTTTTCCAGGTTCCCAGCACAGCTGATCTAAATCTCGAGAGAAATTGGAGCGCTTAACAAGGACTGGGTGCAGTCCCAACCTGTAGTAGACTGTCTTACAGTTTCCGCTTGCAGGGTTTACTCAGCTAAATTTTCTTGCCAGAAGTGAATGTTGCAAATAACTTTTTTTGAAGTTTTTATTTGTGAGCATTATTTTGTGGCTCCAATCGCTTTCTGAAAGATACTTAACTAATTCCAGATTGGCTGAACATTCCCTTTTAAATGCAACATCTGCTTTGTGCATCAGCTGAAAAATAGTTATCTGGGTCCAGAGTGGAATCCACCTCGCTACTGTGGTCTGAGGATCACTTAAATTCTGTTTTACAGAGAATGAACATCAACTCCCCCAAAGCAGTTTTTACATATGGACACATGCACTGGAATATTTGACTCTGTTGATTGATCATCTGAGTCTTTCACTACAGATCTCAGCCCACTGGCACAAAGTCCCACAGCTCATGTAAACGTGTGCCTAACATTCAGCATCTGAATAGCTCCATTAAAGTCCCCCGGGCTTAAGGGCATTCACACACATTTAAGTATATTGTTGGATCAGGGCCTAAAGCTACTCATGGCTTTTATTTATAAAAGTTACTCAGGCCTGTAAACATGACTTGTTTCTCTTAACGGACTGTGATACCAGATATGCTCAGCTCATAGGTAAACATGCCTAAGTGGTCTACCACTGCACCCAGAAAAGGAGCGGTAGGACAAATGCGGAGCCAGGATAGCTCAAAGCGAAGTTGTTGCCTTACTGACCATGGGCTGTGCTACAACCTTCAATGGGAGGCCTGGTTTCAGTGCTATTACTGATGCTTGGAGCTAAGCGCTTGCTGAACTTCCCTGCTAGGTGATAGACTTGGTGCTTTTTAAGGGGTTTCACAGTGTTTACACGGAGATATTCGGACGGAGTGTTTAAGCCTGAAAAGTTCAATGCATTTCTCTTCAGTTGCACTCCGACCTGAATGGGAAAACGTAATTCTGAAGAGATGCTCAGATTTGGCACATTCTGTCCTCACCATGCTTACAGCACATGATCATGGGATAATCCAGGTTGGAAGGGATCTAAGGAAGCTTCTAGCCAAAATTTCTGCTCAAAGCAGAGGCGTCACAAGATCAGAGAAGGCTCCTCAAAGCTTCATACAGTTGAGCCTTGAAAACCTCTATGGATGGAGAATTGCATATCCTCCCTCGGCAACCTGTTCCAAAGCTGGACTGCCCTCATGGGGAGAAAGTTTTTCCTTATATCCACTCTGAACCTCTATTGTTTTAAATTATGCTTGTTGTGTCTTGTCACTTTTACTCTGCAACAGTTACCATGGAGTAGCAGACTGCAGGTTCACATCAAGGCTTGACTCACGACTAATCTGGATATGCTGGCAATAAGCTGACACATGGAAAACTGTTTAGAGAAGTTGTAAGAATGATTCAGGACCTGAAAAATCTGGCAGAGGGGCTCTTTAATCAGATAGGCAAAGGCTTAAGAAAACTTGTTGGCTGGGAATGGAAATTCAAATAAATTCAAACAAGACATAAAATACAGTTTTAAAACAGAAGAGCAATTAGGCCTGGAAACAGCATAACGACAGATTGATGAATTCTCAGTCACTTGGAGCCCCTAAATCGAGGTATTTTTGTCTTCATAAACATGTAATGTAGCCCTGCCAAAAGTTACAAACTGGAACCATTATGCGAAATTTTAAGCTAGATGTTCATAATGGTTACTTTTAAAGCCTTTAAATTAATCATTATACTAACAGTCATATTATACAAAATCTTGCTTAGTTTCTAATATAGTGTGTTTACTTTCAAAATAAGTGGAAGTACATCTTCATAGTTTTTTTTTTTTTTTTTTCCCCAGATTATATGGACCTATAATTAAGTTTCTTTCCTTTCCATCTTTCTTTCTTTCCACATTTCCCATCCTGGAACCATTATGCGAAATTTTAAGCTAGATGTTCATAATGGTTACTTTTAAAGCCTTTAAATTAATCATTATACTAACAGTCATATTATACAAAATCTTGCTTAGTTTCTAATATAGTGTGTTTACTTTCAAAATAAGTGGAAGTACATCTTCATAGTTTTTTTTTTTTTTTTTCCCCAGATTATATGGACCTATAATTAAGTTTCTTTCCTTTCCATCTTTCCTTTCTTTCCACTTTTCCCATCCATCTACCATTAAGAACAGGACAATTTATCTTCCTTGACTCATTTTAGATAGCTGCAGATATAACTGTATGTTAAAAGCCATACCAAACACTAAAATACATGGAAACACCTTTCTCTTCACAAGATTTTTGAATCTTAGCAACTTAAGTAGAATTTACACTGTGGTACATGTATTTCCGCACAATCACGTAAGATAATCCACTTGCTTAAACGGATCTTTCAATTAGGAAGGAGCCCTCAGGAATTCACTGTGAAAGAGCAGCTTAGCAGGTTGCACAGACACATCCTTCCCATCTCAAATGCCTACAGAGCTAACGTTCACTGGAGGCTGTATAATTCTGCTAAAAAAAAAAAAAAAAGGTGACATTGTAACATAATACAGTATCGAGTAAAATCTGCTTTTTAGCTATGCTGTCCTGGGGAGATCTATCTTTGATTCTTTCACAGGGCCAAATTCTGAACTTCCTTTTTGTGTACCTAAATAAATGGTTTGGTATCCTGTAACTAGAAACCTCTGCTGAAATCGGGCTATAAACAAACATTTTGGAAGTATTTTCCCATCAGATAGTAAACAGTGGGCAAGATAACTTCTATTACATAGGCCCTTGATAAAAAACAATTAAAACCATTACCTTTCAAACACTTGTCCAAAGTAATACAAATGACAAGGCTAAGGACACACTGAAAGACAACAAAATAGGTAATAAACAACAGAAAGTAAGGCCTGTCAGCTCTGGTACTTTTGCTTTTGTCCTTGCAAATTCTGAACAGGTCAACGTATGCTCCAAGTTAATGGTGACAAAAAGGTGTCTAATAGTGCCATCAATAGAAAACAGATTCTATTTCTGAGGTCTTTCCCTTCCCCTCCATGACAACAATTTGTATTCAGGTAAAACAAGAGGATACTAAAGGATACTGAATTAGAGGAAGCTGAGAAGGAAAGCAGCACTGCAGTGTGTCCATCAGGGCTCCTCAGAACTAGTTGCTGTCACTAATGGGTTTGTATTCTACCATCTAGCATGGGATGCCCTTCCGGAAAGCAGTCACACACGCACACAGACGCTCCTGCCCACCAGTTACTCACCCAGGGGAAGCTTTTCCAGCAGATAAAGGTAACTTTGAAAGAAGTCATTCCGGATCGCCCTGTGCAAGATGAAGGACATGCTATGCCGGCAGAGTTCTTCATCTGTCTTATGCCAGCGTGACTTAAAAGCCAAATGTGCCCCTTTATATGCCATGACAAAGACTTTTTTTTGCGAGGGTGGAAAGTTGCTGTGGCTGGTGCTCTCAGCAGGACCTGTCCTTTTGAGGAGACAGTGTCATTTAAACTGTGGCAGTGTGCTGTCATTCTATATTGGGGTGTGTGTCTAGAGCAGGGCAGGGGTGGAGGCGGGGGAAGAGTGGAGTGTGAAATGCTGGCTGCTGGCACTTGTTCAGAATAATCTCTGCCCTCCTAAAACACCAGGTGCTGGAAAGTGATAAAAGCCTCCACTAAGAAATTGCTTAGCCAGGGTAAAAGTATATATACTCTGAAAAAGAGAGGTTTTAATTCAATTATGCTTTTCTTTTCCTAATCTCCTTAGCCTTCACTTCAAAGGAACACAGATATTATCCAGGGTCTCCTAGCTATCTCTTCTAAATCTCAGACGGTGATTTTATTTCCCAGCCTCTTCCTCACTGTTTGTTTTTCCGGTCCAGAGGGAGCCAAAAGAAAGGTCAGAAGAAAGAACATGGACACGCCTCTACACAAATCATATGTCCTAATAAATTATGATTATAGCAAGCAACGAGGAAACAATAGGTTTAACTTTATGTTCTGCCACTGTCTATGGTAGGGCAAGCCATGTTCTAGGCACATCAGTCTGCCCTAGCCCATTTAATGTGATTAAATGGTACAGACTACTATCATGTCAGCAGAGACTAGCTGGAAGAAATTGCTGTCTGGGGACACAGGAATGGTAAAACATGAGGAGGAGAAGAGTTTTGTTTTAGCAAACAACATGGACAGAAGAACAGAAGGAAACAAGCTGTTCATTAATAAACTTAGATAAATATATTGGCTGGAAAAGAGGAGTTCGGATAATTACAGCAAAAAAAATCTGGAATAGGAGGACTAGGGTCAAAAGCTGAACTGTTTTTAGGACGGAGAATGGCTGTACATCATAAGCACATCACATCCAAGAAGAAGATGAGGTCCATAAGAGACAAGGACTGACAGACACTGTTTCAAAACATTGCTTGCCACTCAGTGGGTCAGACGCTTGCTGTGGTACACCTTCAACTCTCCTGTGTTGCAAAGGCACCTGCAACGGTTTTTGTGCTGACTGTATTGAACTCTGCATGCTGCGCTGTGAAGGCTTCTGCTTTTCAAGCTCTTTATCCAACTGTTTGCCGTGTAAGCACACTACGAGCAATGCATGTTCAGAAAGTGTGTGCTTTCATCACAAAAAGGTTGACATACTGCTGGGCTTTCAATACTGTCAATAATACTGCAATTCCTGCCAAACAACTGACCAAGCTTCTGAGAGCAGAACAAGAAAGATCTGGCCTCCTCCAAGGAAAATCGCTAGTGATTTTGCAGCATCAAGTGCATTTTTTGAAGGACTCTCTGTATTTTTGTCAGGACTCTCTGAGTCAGATGCTGCTAAGCTGCATCTAGTAACGTATCAGTTAAAGAATATTTTCCAATATGACTCGCTTCCTTGGAGCATTCAATTTCTTTCTGCGTGTTTTGGTATTACAGAATATTTAGCACAAAATCATCTCTGGGTATTACTGCTTTTCTCACTTCTTCAACTACCGTCACATACTACCCATTCGTACCTATATGCTTTTTCACACTGCTCCCTCAGCTATTCCAGTCTACATGATGGGGCAACTGCTCTGGTGAACACAGAGGAGAATTGATACATCTGAAAAGTAATTCAGAAAAAAATATTTATTTTTCTTTAGAGCTGGATCAGTTCCCCAATCCATCCCACATCTGACATAAGAGAATTTGTCATGCATTACAGTATAGGGGCTAGAACAACTACCTGGGATGAAGTGAGGAGAAGAAAGCGTTACGGCCAAAGCTATATGGCAGTCTCACCAATAACACAGATTTCCTCCTGTACCCTGTCAGAGATGCATGCAGAGATTGTTCCAAGACACCTGAAGGTAATCTAAGTACTGCAAACTTTGTTCCTAGCCTCCCTGTTCCTGCCTTCCTACTGTTGTGGTCTCTGATGAGCCGTTTCAGGCTACATCAGTTGTCTTTCTGTCAGTAAACACAAGAATAATGAAGACCCATGGAAGCTGCATAACCAGTGATCATATTTATTCTGTTTGCATGTAACCAAGACTTAGTACCCATTCCAAACAGCTTTACAATCTAGTGGTCACTGTGGAGACACATTAAGTCCTCAGACAGCAGCAGAGTAGGTGAAAGCTAACAGCCCCCAAACACTTTTTAATATTGCTGTCAAAGATTAGATAGAAACATAGATTTAAGCCAAGAAGTGCCTGGAGAAAAGCCACAGATTTTTTTTTTTCCCCAAAAATCTCAACTGCCCTATTCTCAGTATATTTGTCAAGAGCAGCATCTCTGTCCAAAAACGGCTCACAATTCCACTGACTTCACACTGGCTCCTAGTGTCTTATTTGCAGCAGGAACATTATCATTTTACCTTGCAGCTGCACAGTTCACACACTAATATATAGCCTATATACATAGCCAGTTATATAGCCCGTTCATGCCTTAATAATATAAGAAAGAGTGGGCTTGAGTACAGGCACAGTGGCTCCCATATTAGCCACAGAGCTACTGCTGAACTGTGTGCCATTCCCAAAGGGATAGTTGACTCTTTCTAAAGTAAAGGTAGAAAGACAGCCCAGTATGTTAGGAGGGACACTGGAGAATCTGGACCTTAGGGTAAACTGAAGCCCCACACTAAAATAACACTGTGGACACAGCCATAATGCATGACAGTAATTACCTCAAACAGCTTCTGGTCTAAAATAAGAACATGCTTGTATTTAAGTGGGTAAACAAACAGTTCCTTCATCTGTCTTCTTCCTCCTCCCTGTATGATGGGGCAGTGCTATGACATCAGATTTATCACAGATTAAAGTGAAGGTTTAGCTAGGGTAGCTTCTTGTTAAAATACCTGCAGCTGATCTATGCCTGAGGGTGTCAGGTTTACAACATAGCTCATGATGAATCACTGCAAAACCCAGGGGAGATCTGCTTGTTGGACCATTAGAGTATTTAAAGAGAAGCTATTTTTACATTAGTAGGTAACTACCTGGCTCCACAGATCTTATATGCATACGCTGCTTCTGAAACATACCAGCTGCACAGAAAAAGAAAACACATGCACTAGCTCCACGTTTCATGAAGGTCACAAAAGATCAAATTTGCCCTTAAATTACTGTGTTCTGCTTACAAAACACCTGGTATGCAATCTGCTTTCTGCATGGACAAGCCATCAGATTGCTGTAAGATATCTCTTTATCTTAAAACGGCCTTTATACAAACACTTCTCCCTCATGCCTGGTAAATGAAGTCAAGAATAGATGTTAGAGCAAATATTTTTTTCTTCTTTTTTTAAGCTCTGGCAAGAAGTTTTTAAAAGTTCCTGAAAACCACACGCTCGCTATGACAGAAGAGCAAGCGGAGAGCACATGTGCAGTTATGCTGGCACATCTGAGGGCAGGGAAGAACAGCTGTAGGTTGGACAGCAGATGGTAACCTTTATAAGCGACCTCTCCTGTCTTCTGCAGCCAGAAGAGCAAGCGCCTGTTCTGAATGCAGCTTCAGGGGCTTAGTCAGAGCTACAGTATATGCGGGTGCCGTGGTGTCGAGCTGGGACACTGTAATATGACAACAAGCACACTAATCGTCTGACTTGTTGAAGTCCAGAACACTAAGTCACAATCCTCACCCACCTAAATGCTACTTGGTACAATGAGACTCAGCAGTCTTCACAAGAATTACTGTGAAAATAATTCGGTTTTAGTTGAGTGCTGAATTGAGAAAAATACTGGCTTGAGTTGACCAGAAATTGAAATATTTGTTTCCTCACACGAACAAACACTATGCCAGGCCAAAGGAAATGTCTTGCTCTGTTTGCAGGGTTATTTCCTTTCTTAGTTTATTTGTAATTGCATTTAGGTAAATTTGGTTTCAATGTACGACTTACAAGTGCAAACAATAATAATGCTGTTATCCCCAGCAGACTAGTCAGTCTTGCAAAATCGCTTTGTGGCAAAAGGACCAAGTAAATGTAGAGCAAAACAGGTCCGTAGGCAGGGACCCATTTCCTAGCATAGGCCTCCTAATCTCTTGTGGGAGAAATCTTCTCTTTGAACCACATTTCCAAAGCACAGTTCATGGCTTGTAGGTCCGGATGACTCACGCCCTCCAGGGCATACCCTGCACAGCTCCCTTGCCCTTTCACGGGTACAGTCGCAGCAGCAATCTGTTATCATTTATACAATTGGAATTTAGCAATCTGGCATTCCATCTAAAGCAACAAAACACAGCATGTGAGTCCTATGGGTAAATATATTATAATTCATGTAAATGAGGCTGGCCAGTGCTTTATCTTATGGAAGGAATACACAGTTCTTTCTCTCTAATCCTTTTAGCTCTGGAGCCAACACTAAAATTACTTTTTAAAGAGTGAGTGAAGCTACTTAGGTAGGAGCGACAAACACAGTAGGGCACTGGTTTAGAGATCCATAAACATTACGCTAATGTAAACAGTAATATTTGGGGAGGGCTCTTGCATGCTTTGGCTGCACTAATTTGGTCCTGGTTAGGGATTCTGACTAGTGCTGGGGGGTGAAGGGAAGGAAGAGCAGAGTTCCTGACGAACTCTGTTGCTCTTGATAAGAAGCATGACAGCTGTGCCCACAACATCTGGTTTTCATTGAACCTTAGTGAGAGTTCCTTGCTGAGTCTCTTCCACTCCATATGTGGTGGTTTAATTGATGGAGCCTGAGAAGGTTTTAGGTCCAGCATGGAATGCCGCCTTTCACTGTGATATGTGACTCCAGATACAGTAAAGGCTGGGCTGCTTAGAATTGTCTTTTCTAAAAGTATTTCTTCTTGATATTGGTTTTTGAGTATATTGCCCTCTGTTGGCCCAAATGCACAATAAAGCTCCTTCTATAGGTGAAAGCTAACAAAAATCTTTTCCTGGTTGAGCGGTAGGGTCTACGGGTTTTGGAAAAGGAAGGATCAAGTTCGCTGTAGCCCTTTGTATCTGTGGAAACCTAGTACATATGCCTCCCCGCCCTGGCTTTAAGAATGCAGACACAGCTCTCTAACCAAGGAGGACGGAGATCTGGAGACTGCCTGTCTCAGTCACTGTGGACTGCACATAAGAAAAGCTTTAAGGAGTGACCAGAGGGGATAGTGGTTTGGTCACTCAGAATAAAACCGATGTCGCACACTTAGGAAACAGTACAAACAGCAATTCAGAAAATCCTGTGGGAGAACGGGGCAAGTGGGAGATAAGCTCATCTTGACCATCTCCTTCAGCTCTGGTGTGTAACTGCCAGAAAGGCTTTGGTAGAGTCTCTGAAACAGGCTTTATGTTCACTTCAAGAGCAAAAGAAAGACAGCAAACCACATCATCAAAGCTACTGCCAGAAAAATCTGTCTCTCCACTTCCTCTCAGCTGGACCATATCTGAGGCATAAGCCTGACCCATCTGCTCAGACCAAAATGCATCTTGCCCAGTAGCTCATCTCTGCTAGCAATATCACGGGCAAGTGGTTAGCTGAGAAACTTGTGCTTCAGCTAATTCTTAGCATCTACAGATGCAGAAGCAGAAGCTTTCTCACAGAGCCAGAGTAGGTATTTTCATGAACTCCTAAAGGACGCAGGCATTAAGGCTCCCATCCCAGGTATATCAGAGCATATGCTAGTGTGGAGGTAGGACATGAGGGTGGTGATGCCAGGGCAAGACAGCCCTTCTCTGGAGTGGAAGCATCAAGATAAGACAAAAAAACTCTGACTTGAGGAAGGAGAGGGCGCAAAGGGTAACAGATATGTACAAGTGATCTGGTAGGACCACAGCTTAAAAAAATCATTTAATCTTCAGCAAATAGTCAGGGATGAAGATGAGATCATAGGGCTATTAGAGAGGTAGAGAGGCTGAATTGAAAAGACTCAGGCTTGCCGACCAGGAGTTTTGTGGATGCTCTTTCCTCCCCATTATATCAGTACATCCGTTAACAGGGATGGAGAACACCCTTTTAGCCAGGGTACTTCAATCTAACTGGAAAATGTGTAGTTTGTGAGTAGTGGAGGTACACGATGCTTGGTTTCCTTCAGATTTGTGTCTTACTGCTTCTGCCAGAACTGTAGTGAACTGCTTCTACCTGAAATAGCCCACAAACTTCTTTCTACTTGCCATATGTTGCAAAAGATCCACCTGAGACAAGAAACTGCCTAGGTTGTAGCCAGCCTCAGGCTGTTTGATGAGAGTTTGGCCAGTCCACTCATTTGCGCCATCCAGCTGGCTAGTGCGGTGGCACAGGGGGCTCGCGGACAGCCTACATCCTCAAATTGCCTAGGAGTTGTGGGAAATTTCACAGTACCGGGAACTATATGGTTAAATCCTGCACATGCATTGGAACATTAAACTCAGTTTCTGGAAAACTAAGTGATAAATATCAAGGGGCAAGAAAACTCGATTAAGCCCAACTCCTGGACAGCATAAGCACATGGGAACATGGATTTCAGACAGTACATACATAACCTCTGCTTGTGAAATACTGTTCTTATACAGAGGGGTGACTCTAAACTTTCAAAAAACACTTTTGTTCAGAGCTGAAAGCAGAAACAGGCACAGACTGAAAACTATTTGCTTTGCAAGATTGCACATTATCCGAGCGCTCACACTGAAACTGTTCAAAAGCAAAACGTGTGTGTATTGTCCTTTGGAAATAAAAAATTATCAAGACATGAAAAGTTTGAGATGGTTAAATGTTTCCTTCAGAGGCCAGGGATTAGAAACCTGCATAAGTAGCAGAGGAGAAAAAAAAGAAGACGAAAATAAAAGAAGAAACTCTTAAGTGACCTGACAAGGGAAACTTAAATCTTATTTTTAAAAGGTTAGGTTGTACTAAACCTTGAAAAATTAAATCCACAGCTGTCTCCAGAGGACTATATCTCACTAAGAAAGCTTCAAGTAAGTTTATCATGTATCCAACACCTAGACATTGGACCTCAGGGACCACTAGGATAATATTTCCTCTGGATTAGCAAGAAAGCTAGAAAGTGACATTTGTATGAGACTAACTTTAAATTTAAAGAGTTTTCTTATTATAAAATGATAAATGAAGAATGAGCTTACTGAGAAGGAAATCTCTTACAGTTTGTAAATCTAACACATGTCTACTTTTTCTTTAAAAATGCATTGCTATCTCCTAAATTAGTTTTATTTGGTGACATCAGCAATTTGATGTTTTTAAGTCTGCCATCCCCCCAGTAAGGATCTACATGTTTTTTTACGAGCAATATTTTTAATCTCGTAATCCTCTTTATGAGGAATGCTTTTAATTTCAGAGACCATGTACACTGGCAATGAGACAATATAATATACACACACACACACAAAAAAAAAAAGCCACCCAGAATAAACTATAAGAAACACAGGATAGCTCTGGTACAATTTCAGTTCTTCTCTTCTTTTGGGATTTTTCAGTATTAGTTGATAGAGCCTAGGATATGTTAGAATCAATTAACTCACTTCACTGTGCCTTGCCATGACAACTGATATGCCCCTGGGTTGCAGGGAAATCTTATGCATCATATCAGATGCCACAGTTAGCCTGAAATGGGTGAATTAAGGACAACCTTAATATATTAACTTCAAACTATGAAATCCAACAGTTATTGGATTTCTGTACAAACTGCATTTCGTACAGAAAGCACAAAATCAAACACAGACATTTATACAAATGCCAGGGTCACAGTTTAATTGGATGATGCTCTTTTTATTTATATATTTTGCATTTTGTGTCTAAAATTCACTAGTGCAGGAAGAACAGCACAGACCACGGATTGACACACCAAAATTACTGCAAGCTTGGGCTACAGTAATCCAGCATTAGTCTTTGCTGCCCTCAAAGCACATCAGTGACAAGTACTACAGAATATTCTCTGAGCTACACACTTACGTGCTACTCTAGGCCTGTACAGATAAATGTTAAGGAGGTGTAATGAAGAAAAGGCATACCTAGAGAAATAAAATGGGGAAAGCTAAGTGAGGGGAATTACCTGAACAGTTCACAGATGGTAACTAAATTAGTTGAAAGCTGGAGGATTGTTTTTTCAACACACAGCTCAACAGCACTGTAAAACTTCCACTATTGTAACAGAAGCTTATGAGAAACAGTCATTACCAGAACTCCTGGACTCTCTTATTCTCTTGCCCAGGGAGGGCCATACCAAGGCCTAATCCTCTCTTCCCAAGGAAAGAAGTACAGTTCATCCATCACATGTATGCTAAAAGACCTCTCTTTAGTATCTATTTGGGGTCTCAAGGAGTCTAAAACTGACTCAAGCAGAGAGTTTACAAGTTTTCAAACATAAGAAGAGAAACCTTAAAGAATTTTACTGTGCCTTCTTCTTCCATATACTCTCAGACCTAAAGCCAGAAGAGACTGCCACAGGCATCCAGTTAGCCCTTTCGTGTAACATGTTTGGGTATATCTCTTCAAAAAAATATGGTCTGACTAAGAAACTTTGATACAAAAAAGATTTTCTTGCTGTAAGGGCAATCAAGCCTTGGAACAGATTCCTCATGAAGACTAAATGTCCATTACTGGAGATGATATTAGTGACAGAAATAATAAGGGCACAAATGATTTGACCATGGGGCAAGGGTATAGACTAATAAAGGTTGTTCCCAGCAGTGTTTGCCATGAACCCATGATTCTGTTTAAGTCAGAACATTTGTTTCTGCTCCTAATACAAACACTGATAATAATGTTGAAGCATCCAATCATGACTCCTAAGGTAAGTTACTCCATCAGTTAAGTGCTATCCCACTAAAATTTTATGCTCAACTTCATGTCTGAATTTGTTTAATGTAAATGTGCCTCCTTGTGCTTTCTCTCTGCTACATTTCTTGTGCTTTGTTAAAAAGAAGTGGAAGCAAACAATGTGATTTCAATGTGGCTGCAACAGGGGCAGGATTTGCCCCTGTATGAAGGAAGGATAGTTCTAAAATTGAATACAATCAATTTGGGCTGTGGAGTGCTGAAGAGCAACACTTTCTCTTTAAGAAATAGCTGTTGTCTAAGATATTTATAAAGAATTAATGGAAATGGAAACCTTCCCTTTGGATTTGTTTGAAATAAGTAAATTATGTCAAGCAAAATGTGACCTAAGCAAACAGATGTCCATTCCTTACCTTTCCTTTGCTTGCCCTATTTTTTTTTTCTTTGGCAAAAACTGAAAAAAAAAAAGGCAAAAAAAAAAGCAAAGTAGAAGAAAGATTTTGATGGTCACATTCAGAATTCTTTTATTTTTAGGGAGAGGAGAGGGGGAGAATTCCTGATTAATGTCCAAGTATAGGCTTGTACAAGTGTAACGGAGACCCCCTCTTGCAAACACTTACGCTGGTGTTTAACTTTATTACTGTGGCAAAATTAAGCACGCGCTTGAGTGCTTGCAGAGTCAGAACCATAAAATAGCACGGCCTTTACAGCTGTGAGTCTGCTTTCTGCCTGCTGCATCTAATAAACATGAAGGGGTGAGATTCTGTCCCCATCTGGGTCAATGGTAAAACTCCCACTGACTTCAGTTGAATCATGATTTTGCACTAGAAATCTGCATCCTTGACACTGGGAGCCACAAGATGCTATTACAGAGACAGGCCATCTGCTCACTCTTACATGGACATTTTTATATTTGATCTGTCTTCTCCTTAATCCAACTAAAATTAATCCAGACTAAAAGTACTACTTCGGCTCTTTGCATGGGGATATTGCATTTCAGGTTTTGTATGTCAGCAAATAAGTAGAAACGAGATGCATCAATTCTACCGCAACATGTAGTGGACTTTGAAAAAACACAACCCTCTATCCTGCTGTATTCCTTGCAGCAGAACTCATTCTTAAAGGGTGGATCCACTAACAACAGACATAAAAGGCAAACTAGCACAATTATCTTGTATCTTTTAACACTTCTTAGATAAACCACGCTTAGAAAATGAACAGATATTTGTCCTGTTTTGCAGGCAGCTGTGCAGGTTTGCATGCGCACGCTTTGCTACAGTGAGACACATGATGGCAGAAGTTGGTTTACCACCAGCTGCCTACACTAGCTCAGCCAAGCGAGCCATGGTATAATGCAGTCAAAAGAGATTGCTGTCATGGAAGTGAGCAATTCTGAGCTGAATAACCCAGGGAGAAAATGGGGCTCTTTGCTCTTTAGCGTCTAGTTAAAAGAAAGCACTACTTCACTATGAAGAGGTTTGTTTCTTTTCACACCTTTAAACTTTCCTTTCTACCTCCGAATGAATATCTACACATAAATTTCCTCACTAATTAAAATAAGCAGCAAATTGATGCATTTCCTTAGATGGGCTTTAACTAGGTGTTATTACAAAATACAAATCAAGCTCTCCATGGACGCTCCTGTTTTCATTTTTGTAAGTCTGCTCTTGAAAACAGCAAAATCACCCAGTGCTTAACAGTATGTGTCTTGTACAGATGTCTCTGCCACTGCTGATCAAAAAGCCATTCAAAAATCATGCTGATCTGTGTTCCACAATTAATTTCATCATGGAGAGTTAAACCAGAGTTTCTCTTTGCATATCAGATTTTGCTTTGCCTTGTCTCACTTCTTCCTTTTAATATAAACATTTTAGCCAAGGGTTTATTACCTCCATGCCTCAATCACTTAAATATGTGACAGCACACCAGAACAAACTTGTCTCTGCCCCCACAGAGTAGCACAGTCCACTTAAAACACTTAAAATGTTTACTCTGAAAGCCATCCTTTCAGACTGCGGCATTTTATTTTAGCTAATCAAAGTCACTACACAGTCCCACACATAGTTCATTTTAAAGGGCTATGAAAATGTCCCATATTGATTCTTCTTACCCTGAAAACCCTTTTTTGTTTTTTTCTTGAGAGAAGTATGGACTCTTTGAAGGACAGATTAAAAATATGAGAGTTGCTTTGGGTTCTTAATTCTCCAAGGCAGAATCGAATCTCGTACATTTTAGTAATTTCATTTTAATAAAATTTTTTCATAGAAAAGCAATATTGGTTATTTGGATTCATTCTCATGACTGTGTTGAAGTGACTTGAGAGGATTCAACAAAACTGACAACAAATCAGACTCAAGAAAACCATGTAAAAGATATACCTGCTTTCTCTCTCTTTACATATGCTTCCAACACAGAGGTGAACGTAATCTCCAAAGCAATTCTTTTAAAAAACACCATGCGGCTGCAGCCGAAGCCTCGCCGCCCACGGGCGGTCTTTGCCGGGCGGCACCTCAGCCGTGGGCGCTGCGGCCGCCATGGACCGTT
>VZSV01000052.1:2401585-2424045 GCA_013398735.1 Nothocercus julius | reverse complement strand
CCGCGCGGTGCGCATGCGCGCTCAGGGGCGCCCTGGGCGGGGCTCGCGCTCACCGTGGTAACAGCAGCCGCTGCGCGGCCGCGCCCGAGTGGGACCCTCCTCCCCTGCGGCCGCCATGCAGGGCGAGGACGCCCGGTACCTCAAGAGGTAACTGGGGAGCCAGTCTGGGGCGGCTGCGGGGCTGAGGTGTTGCAGGTTGTGAGGGGACGAGGCTGGTCATGGGGCGGGGAACGTTGTAGGGCTGAGGTGTTGTGTGAGAGGAATGTGAGGGGCGGTCTTGGGGTTGTGTGAGGGGAAAGTGGGAGATCATGAGGTTAGGGGAGGATGAGGAGGTCTTGTGAGAGGAGACTAGGGGGTCATGGTGGGGCCGTGGGATTGTGTGAGGGGAGACTGGGGGGCTGTTGAGGAGGGGAAGGTGGGGGAGCCGTGAGGTTATGTGAGGGGCTGGGGGTGGGTTATGGGGTGAAGGGCAGAGGAGGAGGGGATAATGGTGTTGGATGAAGGGCCTGGGCAGCAGGAAGTGGGTCTGAGCAGGGGAGCAGGTTGTGTGTGGGGCTCCAGGGTGGCAGTAAATGGAGGAGTGATTGTTGTTTTGGAGCCAGAGGCTGGGAGGGTGGTGTGGGGATGTGAGGGGCTTGGAGGGGGCAAAGGGTTGTCTCATTCTGAGTAGGACCAGCAGCCTGGGGGCTGCAGGAGGAGTGTTAGGCCTTGGGTTTGGGTCATGGGTGCAGCTGGGGGAGATGAACCGGTTTGGAGGTGATGTTAGAGCAAGGCACCCTACGATGTTGGGCTGGAGAATTGAGGAGAGGGAGAGGGGAGCATTGGGTAAAGGAGGTTGGGGTGGAAACCCATGTGAAAGTGGGTTGAAAGGAAAGGATGGGACAGTGAGGTGGGGGGGGATTGCTGGAGATAGAGTTAGGAAGTGAGAGGGTAGGCTGTGGTTAGGGGAGCAGGAGCGGTTGTGGTGGCTTCAAGGTAGCCCAGTGGCAGAAGCAGGAGCAGCAAAGGTTGGCTTGTAGTTGTGGAGGAGGAGGGTTAGATGTGTGCAGCATGGATAAGCAAGTGTGGTAGGTGTAAAGATGGGCCTGAGGGGATAAAGTGGGTGATCACAATTTGAAGTAGTGAATGTGTGAAAGATGCGAAGAATGGATGAATGAACAGTGCCTTTTGCCACCTACTTGGTGGTGAAACCAGTCTACCTACCCAGTAGTGTCCATGCCAGTGGCCCTTGGGTCTCTATCCTTTGTTTCAAAGCTAAGATGCTAGCAATCCCAGAAGATGTCAGGTCATCCAGGACTCTGCTAAGACTTGATGGATGAACAATATCGGTTTTTCCCCACCAACTGGATAATTTTACGCATCTCATCTTGAATTTTGTGGAGTTACTGATCTTTCTTTTTATCCTTTTTTTTTTCACATGACCCATCAGTGTTTGCAGAACTTGAAGTTTGGGTTTGGGTGTTTTGGTATCCCTTTCCCTCCAAATGCTGTATATTAACTCCCTTCCTCAGAAACAACAACAAAAAGAAAAACCTCTTGATAATGTTTGAGGAACATCAGTTCTATTGTACAAATATGATAGCAGGTGAAAAATCCATTGGACAACTTCGGATTAACGAAGAAATAGTTAATATCGGAGCAGTGCCTGTTTTTGGCCTTACATGTTCTGTTTGTGACATCTTGTCTGTATTTGGGGAAATCTCTCTTTTTTTTTTTTTTTTTTTTTTTTTTTTTTTTTTTTTTTTTTTTTTAAATAGTTTGCACTGCAAGAAGCCTCACTTTTTGTCCTATGGGGAGCATAAACTGAGGAACTGAGGATGGTGTTCTGATGTTTAACCTCACTAGGCTTGTGTGCCAGTCTGGTGTTCCTCTGATCCCTATTTCCCTTTGTCATCCTCCGTAAGCTGCCCCCCTTCCACTTTGTCAGATTTGCTAAGATTTATTATTGAATTCTTAGTCTTAACTGCGTGCACAATTTGTGTCACTTGTTTGTAGTACAGTTTGTTTTGGTTATATTCCCTTAAAAGAGTTAGTTTGCACCCCAATTTCAGTTGTGTGAGAGCTCAGCTGGCACAGCTTTCACCTATAGCAAAGGCTTTCTGATTTTAAGTCTTTAACCGTGTGCAGTTCTTGTCATCAGAGCAGGGAGTAAAGCAAGAGGTCAGAGTCTGTGTGAGCTATTTAGTGTATTGCTTTTTCTATCAGTTACAAGGATGTCTGTGTTGTCAGATGGTTGATGCAGTGACTAGATGCTTACAAACTCAAGATAGGTTAAAAAATTCAGTACAGTAGATGTTGCTTGTTGACAGAGAGAGAGGTAAGGAGGTGGCTTTGTGCAAAGAAAGAAATGTTTTCTTTGTGACACAGGCAATTTGAATGCATTATTCTCCAAATGGAGATAATGACTATATGCCTTCTGTAGTGCATTTCAATATGGGTCTTCAGGCAATTCATGAGGTTACATTCTTCAGAAGAGGAACCTGAGTATGGATTTATTTGTGAATCCCTCAGTCTGGATGTAGATTGAATAGGGAGGGTGGGTTTTGGCTCAACTCTGTGAGAGGACAGAAAATCTCTGCAGCTGGAAGTTTTACAGCTGTCCCATCTGTTCCTCTTAAGGACAAAAACACAGGAAATGCTAAAACTGTTTAAGCAGTCTTAGCCTGAGGTTCTACTGGGAGCTAAGCTGATCAGTGGTATGCTGCTGCCAAAAGGAGATCTCACTCCTTCCTCCTTATCCCTGCTGGTAGCTAGGAAGTGTTATTCCTTTTCTATAGATTAATTCAGTGATGCATTAAAAAAAGTTCCTCTGCCCAAAACAAGAAGTGTAGAAGTGTTTTCTGCTAAATTGCTGAAAGTGCCTGTGAAAGGGTTTGACAAGCATTGATGATGACACAAAGTGGCTACCAGGAGCAGGGAAAACATTGAAAGATCAGATCCTTTTGGAAATGATGAGTTGTTCAGCTTAATGCTTTTCTTTTTTTGCAGTTGCATTGCTGCAGAACAGAAAGCAGCTGCTAGAGTAGCTGGGTGAAGAGACATATATTTCTCATTTTTGCAAAGAGAGTGGTTAAGCTGAAGCCTGCATTCAAATTTACTAGCATTTCCAGCTGTGTGAGCTTGACCTAAGAAGTCTCCCCTGATCTACTTGTCCCCATACCACAGTTAGCTGTCACCTCACTTATGCTGATTCAACTATGTGTGAAGCCATGAAGCTGCCTGTAAATCTGGTTCTTGAAATGATCTGCTTAAAACAAAAAATAGCTTTAGCCACACACAAGTAGGAGAGAGCAGAACAGGCCCTTTGCTAGTGAGGAATCCAGAGTGCTTTCCTGGAGAATGTTTTTCCCCAAAAAAATCTATAGGTATAATAAACCAGATAGGTATGCTTGATTTATATCTGTTGGTGTCAGCCATTGTTTTGGAAATACCCCAGGCCCAGTAGCAGATTATTAAATGCTTTTCTTTCTGAGATAAAGGGGACTCAGGCTGTGGATGAAGAACAGTATTAAAAAGGTTTATGCGTGAGGGGAGGATAGTGAATTTGAATTCATAATTCATTCTGCGTAGCTTTTTATTATCCAAGATTTATTTAAGTTTACCAAAAGACGCTTTGGGGAAAGCTTCCCATTTGTATATGATAGTACTTGTGTCGTTATCAGAAGATTTTGCAAAACACTTGCTGTAACATTGAATCAACTGTAAAATTTGCCTCCTTTGTGAAATATATGTTTTTCCTGATTATAGTTTCTCAAGGGAGCTAAAAACCTTAGAAGCCAAAGATATTTCCTCCTCTTCCTTTATTTCACTTCTATGACTAAGGCTTGACCAATGTTTTCTGTGTGTGCTGGGGACAATATTCAAGGATGTGCGACTAGCACTAAGCTTCCATTCAGCTCTCTGAAATGAAGGAATATTACACCATACTGTGACAAAGGGCCAAACTTGAGTCTTAATCAGAAAAGAACAGGAGATGGCTGCTATTAATCTATATTCTGATGTGTGTCTTCATCTCTTCATTAAATCAGCAATTAATTTGTTTTTTTTTTGTCTGTCTTTATTCCTACAGGAAGGTAAAAGGAGGCAACATAGATGTACATCCATCTGAGAAAGCCCTCATTGTCCACTATGAAGTGGAAGCAACAATTCTTGGGGAGATGGGAGATCCCATGCTGGGGGAACGCAAGGAATGTCAGAAAATGTAAGATCATAGCAAGTTCTGGTAACTTTTTCTGTTTTCTAAGAGAGTTGCAAATTTGATACAGTATGAACAACCTGTAAGAAATAATGGTCTAAACTTTATAAAAATTGTACCAGATTAATGGAGATTTTAGAAGCTAGGATGTGCCTAGGAAAGTTTATGCCTAAAATACGTGCTGTAAGCTGATTTTCATCTGTGTGTTTAAGATGCATTAAGTTTTGTAAAGTAAAGCATTCGCATTTTACGTACTGGGAATTTGAGGTTCAAAAATTAAGTGATTGGTTCCTCCAGGTGGTGGTTAAGGTCAGAGCAAGCAGTAATCCTGAATCTTCTGACAATCTTGTGCCCCCTAGCATTTAGCCTGCTTAGATCCTGTTGTTTCAGTCACCTCAGTAGTGATTTTGCTACAGCCTTCCATTTCAGTTTGCTTCCTGTGTTTAAGAACACTGAAACATTCCTCATTGAAAATGTCTAATAATGTAATTTCTTGGATGTTGGATAAGTTTGGATCTCTTCTGCTTGTGTTTTCCACCCCTGCTCTTTCCAGTGATTATTTAAAAAAATAAAAGGCTGAATTGTCTGTGTGAATGCATTTAGGAAGAATGTGAATGCATTTAGGAAGAATAAGAGGAAGAGAACCCTTTAAGCTGTCTCAAACTTTCTTGCATCCAAAACTTTCTTCTGTTTTCAGATGAACCGGCATAACTTTGCTCTATATTGATATTAATTCCTACAGATATTTCTTTCTCCTGTCCTTGTTCAATGTTGAATCTCTACTGCAGTATTCTTGTAACTCTAGAAAACTCCTGACATTGCATTTGCGGGTGTTTCAAAATAAATTTCCTTGTGCCGTCAACATTCTTAGCAGTTTCTTATTTGGGAATTTTATTTATTTTGCTTTGCTTCTTTGCAATGCTGAGAATTTTGTTCTAGAACTTGTTACAAACACATTATTGGCTGTTGTACCTGAGATGGTTATAAGGGATCTGTTCATATAGCTTCATTTAGCATTGTTGACTGTTGGCTGAGAGAGAAATCCACCCTGTCAAATCTGGTTGATGCTTAATTGGCCTTTTGAGTTGTAGAAAGTTACTGCTTTATCTTTCTAAATCTTAGCATGAACACTGAAGATACCAGGATCATTTCTGCCTTAACAAATTCATGACTGTGTAAACTTAAATTAAAGGCTTAAAAAAATGTAAGAATCTAGCAATTGAGGTGAAATTGGTCTGACTGTGTTTCAGCATTCGGCTAAAGAGTCTCAATGCAAATACAGACATTGCTTCCCTGGCTCGTAAGGTAGTTGAAGAATGCAAACTCATCCACCCCTCCAAACTTGCAGAGGTGGAACAGCTGTTATACTATCTACAGAATCGCAGAGATGCTTCAGCAGGGAAAGGTAAGTAATACAGGAACAAAGTAGGGTTGGGATGCCTTGTTATTACCAGCGAGTGCAGTCTGAGATTTCTTTGAGTTGAGATCTTGCTTCATTTTAAACCTTCTCCAGGGAGGTGAGAATGGGGAAGGTGTGTGGGTAAACTGCCATGTGAAGAAAAAATGATAATCGTGGAGATTAGTGTGGGCTTATCATTTTAACAAGTATTGTTTTTGGTTAGTCAGACTTATGCTTCTTATTGGCTGTCCAGTGCTTCAGTGAGATCTTGATTCTGCTTGGGCACTGTCGCAAAGCAGTTAAGCTGTCTCACTGTAGAAGTATGTTTCAGTCTGGACTTGCACTAAGATTTATCGCTCTCTGCATCCCCAGCTAACTGGGCTAAAACTGATCATTTGGACTGAGGTATCAAAGGCATCTGACGATTTATTTTGCTCCCTGTGTGCTGTTAGCAGCAGAAACTGAGATCCCTTGGCTTCTTAGTGTAAAGAGGTTGGTGTGTTAGTTTAAGGGGTCA
Organism: Nothocercus julius; assembly: GCA_013398735.1. Taxonomy (NCBI): domain Eukaryota; kingdom Metazoa; phylum Chordata; class Aves; order Tinamiformes; family Tinamidae; genus Nothocercus; species Nothocercus julius. Next base: position 2,417,934 of record VZSV01000052.1, on the reverse strand, counting down.
GCTGGATACAAGGGGACTTTGGCCTTGGTCTCTGCCAGAATGTATAATGTCACAATACTGAGTATGCTTTTATCTGTGAACATGTGTATCTTCAGCTGTGGCCCTATCTTTTTCTTTGTAGAAAAGAAAGAGAAATCCAGCAAGCCAAAAGATCCACCCCCTTTTGAAGGAATGGAGGTAAATACTGGTGTTGTAATAAGCCGTTGTGTTTCTGTTCTTTCTTAAATAAGTGGTTATATAAATGGGGTAGGAAAATGCTGAATTCTCTTTTTTCCTTTGTGTTTTTAAACAAAGAACTTGGTTTAGAAATGTTGCACAAAGGAATAAAAAATCATCTCCATAAAGGGTAAAATATTTGACTTGCATACTTCTCCTTCTAAGTATAGCGCGCAGCAGGACAGCAAGTGAGGTCTGGAACATCGGACAGGAGGCAGGGAGTTATGTCTGAGCGTCCTTTGTTTCTTATAATTAAGTCTTCTCAGATTTCCTGGTGTTTATTGGCAGTGATTCTGTGTGCACTTATTTTGTTAGAGAAAAATAAAATACAAGAAAACTCAAAGCTATGCACTCTTGTCTGCAGAATCACATTGTGTTTGATTGTGTTGAATTGATGCCTCTTTCTGTTTTAAACACTTGCTCATTGCTGCCTCCAGATTGATGAAGTTGCCAATATCAATGACATGGATGAGTATATTGAGTTACTCTATGAGGACATTCCTGACAAGGTGCGCGGCTCTGCCCTCATCCTGCAGCTCGCTAGGAATCCTGATAATCTGGAAGAATTGCTGATCAATGGTAACTTTAAACCCCAGTGGTAGCAAAAAAATTAAAGTCCTCTTGATTAGTGTGCTGTTTTTGTTTTTAGGGAAAATAAATTTACTATTCAATTGAGATACCTGTATTTTGTAGTTGGTTAGGCTGTGCTCTCACCAAGTTCATTGTCAAAGCTTGTTTAGGTCTTGTAAACAAATACTTCTTAGGCTGTTCTAGGTGGGTTTAACACCTAAAAATATTCCTGTCCTCAATAGGGCTTCAGCCATTTGTTCTGATCCTAGTTATTTTGATGATAAATTACTTTAAGTTGGCATTGCTGCTGGAGAAAAGGGAATGTACATCATTATCCTGCAGACCAGACTATATGTAAAACTTGCCCAAATACTTCAGCAGTATATCATACTCTTTATGGATCCATTTTTAAAATTGTATCAGCATGCAAGATGTATGCATTGTGCTATGTGCATTTGGAGTGCTGTGTCAACATGGAGTAGTGTGTGTATGTTAATACATACATGTAATACAGGTTAATACATGCATTTCCTCACCCACTGTCCCCCTCACAGGACTTTATAATTTCTAATGGTGAGACAGACAAAGAAAATATAAAGGAGATTAAAGCCAGATCTCCAGAGTGATAGTAGATTCATGCCTTTTTAGTTTAGTCCTTTTTTTTCCTTCCCTACTTTGTCCCTTTCCCTGATCTTCTTATCCCACATTCCTCAAATGATGTCTTAGAAATTCCTGCTGACCACCTGGCAAAGTCAAAAAGTAAGTTTATTGTAACTGGGGTGGGAGGGGCATGATAAGCCATCAGATAATGGCTTGTCCCCATGAGCTCAGTGTATTTTCCTGCCTGAAACTGCTAGTTGTTGCTTTTCACTTTCTTCTTGTTCTGATTGCCTAATGTGATGCATCTGAAGAGGAAATAAATTGGGGAAGGCAAATGGAAAGGATATACAATCACAGAATGAAAAACAAGCTTAAGTATGACAGCAAGAAGTATGAACTAAAATAATAGCAACTTTTTAAAGAGGAAAAAGTAGGTAGAAAATACTGGATGAGAAATTGTGGTTGTCAAGGTGGAAATTAAAGGGATGTGGAAGTGACTGTGATGGGTGTGTAATATGGAGCATTCAAGTGGCTGAGGCTATGTAATCTTAATGTTAGAAGTGGTTAGTAGTAGTTTGAAGAGGGCCTTAGGGTTTCATTGTGGTTTCCTTGCCATGATGCTGCTTTTTACTACTGTGTCTGGATGATCAGTCAGTCCGCATACACTCTTAATACTTTAAGACAGTCTCCAGGAAGAATGTTGTTACATATCAATGTGAGATAGCTCTGAAAGGCTTTCATTTAAAAAAAAAAAAAAAAAAAAAAAAAAAAAAAAAAATCATGAATAAGATATACTCAAATTTTGTGTGTCTCAGCCCCAACAGGAGGAGGTGAAATTCTTATGTGTATATAAATTTTGTCTTTTTTCAGAAACTGTCCTGGGTGCGTTGGCTAGAGTGCTGAGGGAAGACTGGAAACAAAGTGTGGAACTTGCTACTAATATAATTTATATTTTCTTCTGTTTTTCAAGGTAAGTGCTAGGTTTCTGCTTTTAAGGAAAGAAAAGGAAATATTCTCTGCTTGTGGTGTTTTTTGTTGTTTGTTTGCTGTTGTTATTTGTCCTTTACTGCAAAACCTTACTGAAACAGGAGAAAAAGAAACTGCTGAGGTGAAAATATGCTTGTCACAGATCATGAAATTGAGGCACAAAAAACTTTTGTGGAGAGATGCTGTATAGAAGTATTAGAAAGAAAGTATCTAGTAAGAATTCTGACTGATAGGCATTAGGCTGTGCTGCCTCATACAGTGCTGTATATCTCTCATATCTTCTGAGAGGGAAGAAACAGCACTCAAAATTGAACTGTGTGGTTGCACATATTGCAGTAGTTTTTTCTTTCAGCTCAACTTTATTAGAAAAAAATCAGATGAATTTATAAAGCAAATTGACTTTTAGACTTCTGCCTTTTGATGCATAGAAGGTCCTCTGCAGCACTTGTAATGTGAAAAGTGGGCCTGATAGATAGACATTTCCCTTATTTGTAAAAATTGGAACATGTTTTTATTTTGACTTGAAATAATATTCTAAAATGTTGTCATTTTCATCCCATAAAAAAAACTTCTATTTGGGGTCATAAGATTAATTTAAAAAGAGAAAACTTATTTGATTTCATTTAAATTCATGTAATAAAGCACATATCAAACAAAATTCACTGGTGAAACTTGGTTTTTGCTCTGCCAGTGCACTTGCAAGAAAAGTTTGTCCTTTTAAAAGCTTGGAAGAATATTAATGTTTTCAGGCAGTGTTACAGTGTTGAAATAATTTCTCAGTAGAAGAAATGCTGTAAGAGACAGAGGATAACTACCATTTTTGTATGACAATTCCAATGTGTTGTTGGGACCTTGCTACCCTGGATGTCAAAATAGATTTGGGGTTGGTTGTAGCTTATTTCTTTCCTCAGACATGATATGTTTTCTTTGATGTAGTTTTTCTCAATTTCATGGACTAATCACACACTACAAAATTGGAGCTCTTTGTATGAATATCATAGATCATGAACTGAAGAGACATGAGCTTTGGCAGGAAGAACTTGCTAAGAAGAAGAAAGCTGATATCCTTTTGATGGGCTGGGGCAACTAGATAACCTCTGACTTCACTGCTGTTGCTGAGCTGAGATCTGCATACAGCAACTTTTATGAATGCAGTAGAACTTTCTAGTAAGTGCAGAATATAATTGAAGATACAAAAAGCAAAGTGAGAATTTTGTCCTGCTGAAGAGATTAAGTTAAAGTAATTAAAATAATCCAAAATAGAGCTAAGATTTTCTTATCAGTAGTATGTTAAGAACTTTTCTTATTGGCTATTAGACTCTTACACAAAGAACTATATATATAATGTGTCTGTTCTCTTTTTAATCATTGTGGATTACAGGTTTAGCAAGATTCTGCTGAGGTAGTCTTTCTGTTGGTTACTCCTTAGTTTGTTTTCTTTCAGTGATCAGGTAACACCTGTGTGCACAATATTTATCCAGACTTTGTAACTCTTCTCTGCACTCCTTAACTACTACTATTTACTTGATGAAGATCCTGAAAATCAAACACTGAAAAAGGACTATGAGAAAACCTACAAGAAGTATCAAGGTCTGGTTATCAAGCAGGAACAGCTACTGAGAGGTACCAAAGCCAAATAGTAAATCCTTTTCTTGTGGGTGTGGGTAGAGTGTCCTACAGGATGCTTGTTATAACTAGGAGGACGTGAGTAAGCAGTATGTGAAGGAATGTGCCAGAGCTTTACCAAAGAACAGGGAGATGATGAGTACTTACTCAAATTGTTTGATGGTATATTCACATACCATCATGTCTACTAATAATTTTTTAAAATGATCTACAAAGCTTGCAGAAGTAGCAAAAGAGGTGACTTTACTTTTTTTTGTTTTGTTTTTTGTGATGTTGGGTTTTGGCATGACGTGAGTTTCGGATTTACTTTTTCTGGATTTTTTTTTTCTGTTTTGGGTTTTTTGTGTTTTGTTGGGTGTGGAGGAAAAGGGAGTTTTTAATGGTTCCTATTGGAATAAAAAGAAAAACTAAAAAGATTTTTCTAATGATAAAATTTATGAACTATTTTTTTTTTGCAAAGCTAGTTTTAGAACTATAATCTTTTTAGAGTTTTCTAAATGTGAATAAGAGGTACTGAGTGTCAATTTTCAGTGGGAAGAGGGTGAAATGCTTCAGAAAGTCTTGTCTTAAACACTCATTTAATCTCAATGCCTTTAATCTGTTGGTGTGATTTGTCTTTACTGTTAGTTGCTCTTTACTTGCTCCTGAATCTTGCTGAAGACACTCGCACTGAGCTGAAGATGAGAAACAAGAACATTGTGCATATGTTAGTGAAGGCACTCGATCGAGACAATTTTGAACTGCTTATCCTGGTTGTATCTTTCTTGAAGAAACTCAGCATTTTTATGGAGAACAAAAATGATATGGTAAGGCTTATAGCAACCCACTGCAATGTTGGAAAGGGATACACACTCTCTAAAAGCCATGAGTTGGTTGTAGGGAAGAGGAGATATCTCTGTCTCCACCCAAAGTATCTATAGCCTATGGTTCTATGTGGTTTTTTTGTTATTGTTGGTGGTGGTGTGTTTGTTTTCTTTGCATTCCCTCTCTTGCCCCCCATTTTGTTTTGTTCTTGCTTCTTTTTTGGGGGAGGACAAATTAAAAACATTACCAAATCAAAGAGGCAATCTGATACTACAGTTATGCTTGGATCACGCAGTGAAAAGCTTTATGTAAATGCAATAAAAAATTAATTGCATCTTTGTTACTGGAATTCTGTTATACCTCTTATCTGCAGTGTTTGGTGAATATGTCTGTGTATCTCCTATATTTGTATAAAGGTATCCTATTTTTTAAAAATAAGACACCAAATGTAGTTTTTGAGGAATGTAGAGTATTTATCAGGTGTTTGGTCTTTGATTTAATTTATGGCTGTGTATTGCCCTGAAGCACTTTATTAGGAAAATAAGGATTGGCTTTGCAGCCCACTGATTTGCTGGCAGCCTTTTTACATTCCATTTGATTTATTGGAAAGACAATTGAAACAGTTGTGAAGTTTATTTTATTGCAAAGTATTTGAATAGCCATGAAAAGATGTTTGAAAAGGTTTGTATACGTAGCCTAGCTGTCTGTTTCTATTCGTTTCATTTCTATCTGATAGTAGAGATTGTATAGTTTCTCCTCTAAAATATTACTATGGAAGATACTAGTGAAGATGTTTTGATATTTGATTCAGAAGCAATAGTGCAAACTTTGAAGGCAAATTGAACCTAGACTAGCTGTGCAGTGCCTGGTTCTAAGTAAAACTAAATAATCCACCCCTTATTTATAGCACATTCTTTCCCTTGGTATTCAAGTACCATATTAGACTCAAAGTAGTGAAGTAGGGGTTCTTGCTGTCTGACTGTTTTTGGTCAAACGTATCCAGTCAGTTGTTTGAATATTACTCTATGCCATGTGGTGAGAGCTGCAGATTCTTTTCTTAGAATTTATTCTCTGTGTACTTATAACAGGAAGACTAATTACATAGATGCAAAAGTTTGAAAAATACAAAGTAATTTATGTGCTTTCTTTTGGCCAAAGAAGGTTCTGTGAGGCAGAGAAAGAATTCCTTCAAGAGATTCAAAACACTTGACAAATAAAAGCAGAGAAATGTTGCTTAAAAGATGATAAAAACTTTCTGAAGTCTTGCCAGTTGATGATCAGATGTCTTTTCTGGCTGGTAAATAGAATATGATCTCAGGAATTGATACCACTTAGATTGCATTTTTTTAATTTGAAAGCTATCCATGTTTCAAGATCCCTTTCATGCTCTTATTAAATTAGCATACGAGGCTGCATGCCTTTTCTGAGAGCATATATGAAGTTTGGTCTAGAGGTTCATTGAAATTCATAATGAAAGGTCTCAAATTCATTTTGGATGCCAGAATTCTGTCTGTCCTGGTTGGGTATCTGTTTAACGTTAATGTCAGTTGCTCTAGGGTTACTCGTGTTTAAATGAGCTTCCTGCTCCCCTTCCACCCCAGTCCTGCAAGTAATGTCTTCTGACCACGTTCCTGCAGTATTCCAACTGTGGGGAGTATTTCCAGGAGTATTTCCAGGACAGCTAAACTATTCAGTTCAAAATTTCTTACTCACCATTAGTCAATTATGCAATGCAGAAGATTTAACCCACACTTTTGTAAGTAAGGCTATTTCAGATGAAAGGATTAACAGTCACTACTATGGGTGAAAATTGCACTTGTGTGCAAATTGTGTGAATATATAAAATAAGGCTTTTAAACAGAATACGAAGTTAAGCTTCAATGATTGTGGACTTCATTCTTTATCTTGATGTACAGGTTGAAATGGATATTGTTGAAAAACTTGTGAAAATGGTACCCTGCGAACATGAAGACCTGTTGAACATCACTCTTCGGCTCTTACTGAATCTCTCCTTTGATACGGGCCTGAGAAATAAAATGGTACAAGTTGGTCTACTTCCCAAACTCACTGCGCTTCTAGGTATGTTTTCTGTTGTTCTAATACAGACATGTTTTTGGGACTGGGGAAGATGTGGACATCATAACAGTGTGCCTAAAATTTGCCATTTTTTAATTTATTTTTCAAAGAATTGTCTCACTATCTACACCTTTTCTATTGTTTATATCATAGCTTCAGATGAAAATTTACATGGAAGTCAAAAATAGTGATATTCTCAGTAAACTAGGTTGCCGTTTTCTCTTATACTGTTAATGTTTTCTTTAAAAATAACTTTGTTAGCTAGCTGAGAATCATATGAACTGACGCTTAAATGATGCTTGTATTTAGGAGGAGTGCCAGGAAAAATAGTCAGCTACTTCAGATAATTTAGGTGGTGAATATACCAACTACCTGTCTTTATAAAGAGATTATACCTTAAGTGAACAAAGTTGGGAAACTTCTAGATAGGACTGTTTTTGGTTGGTGTGGTGTGTGTGTGTGTGTGGTGGGTGTTTTTTTTTTTTTTTTTTTTTTTTTTTTTTTTTTTTTTTTTTTAATAGACTTAAGCTTGACAGTCTGTAATTTGTGGTAAGATTTTGCTAGGTAGCCTGGTCCAGCTTGGATCATAAGCCTTTTGAAGGAGGAATTTTCTTGTTTCTTTTCAGCACACAGCACTGTGGTCTAGGACTTCACAGACAGCTGACATGAGTTGGATCACCAAGATGTCCCGGCTCCCACAAATTCTCTCCTTAATGAGATTAATCTGATATGAGAGTTATATGGAGAGAATTTCTTGTCAAATGCTATTCCCCTGGACTTAGACGTGTGCTGAAGGCTGTTCAGTTCAGTAGAGTTGGCTGTTAAAATAGAAGTCTGTTCCTGAAGCATCTCCTAGAATAATCCGTGGCAAAATCTGCACATGCTTCCAGAAGCGTGTTTGGCTCCAGAGGCACTTGTTTCCTTGATGTGGAAGTTGTCACCCCCACTTTTTTTTTCCTCTCCTCTCCCCTTTGCAGGGAGACATGTGCTGTTTTCCCTAGCTCATCCCTTTAGAATTGCTTGATACTTGCAGTGTGCTGATTTTTTTTTTTTTTTTTTAATAAGTGTTTTACCTCTTTCCTAACTCAGCTCTGATTCACAAGAATTTTCTTGGTAGGATGAATCAACTCACAAATGCCTAACTGTGTATATCCTGGCTCAGGAAAGCCTGTAACCTTAGTAATAAAGTAATCATTTGCCAGATGCCCCATTTTTTACAGGTTATTTGGGCATTCAGCACACATTATTCAAGTCAGGACCCTTCAGTTTACATTTGCAGGTCACTTTAAGGTGCTCTTAAAGTGCTAACACACCTTAGCAGCTGTTGACAAGTAACCATACAGCTCCTAATACCAAGAGGTCAAGCTTGATGACTTGGTCTGCTGAAATTTACCCCTTATGCAGGCTATGCCTTTGAGGTTTTAGCCCTGGGTTTGAGATGAGTATAAATTAAGTATATTAGGTGCTTAAGAAGAGAGTTGAGATTGCAAGTAAGTAATGGACAGGATTTGTCAGGCAGAAGTTGAGGAATGAGCACTGAGGTGGCCTTTTCTGACAGTCTGCCATTTTGGAGGGCATGCAGCTTTCTCTAGAGACACTTAGTGGCTTGGGAGCAGGATGGATTCCCAAGGTAAATTAAGACTGGAAATTGGGTAGATGGACTAGCCTAAACTGAACTAGCAAAGGAATGGACTAATTGTCATGGGTAGGTTGGAGAAGAACCATCCTCATTCTTTCCTTCTTGCTTCACATCATCAAGGCTACTGCTGAAAGCATGGACATGAGAAATTCGCCTCAGTCTTGGTTTCCATTTTCATTAGCCTTTTCTTTTTAATAGCACCAGTACTTGCTTCCTTGTGCAGTTTTGCTAGTCAACACTATTTGCTAGTTTTTGTGGCTTCTCTTCACAAGTCTGAAGTATTGTATGTGACAAGATTCTTCCTGCTCCTCCCTCCAGACATCCAAATTAATCAGTTGCAGCTGACCTTTATTATACTCTGAATCTCTGAGCTGGGGACAGCTAAGGGAAATTTAATTTCTGACTTGCGGATTAGTGCTGGAGCAGAGCTGTGAAGGCCTGTAAGATATAGCCTGGTGTATTCGAGTATGTCCGTATGCAGGCCTCTTGAAAGGGCCTGCATGATGATTTGTGTGACTGGTTCTCCTCTGTAATTCTGGAGTCTAGAGTGGTCATTTAAAAAAATCTATTTGAATGTTATTTGTCAAATACATGGTTTCAATACAGTAGGGGGAGAATTCAAGTGAATTCATCAAGTGATTTAAACTGGCCATGTATCGAGGAGGTGGAAAGCCAAAGTTTGCTGCTTTCTAATCATCACCTTGGAAGAGCACCAGCCAGTGTCCTGCAGAACATTGTGGAGAGCCTTGCTGCACCCTTATGCTGCTCTCATTTTGCTTTAACTGGAATAACTAAAACAACATGGAATAGGAGAGTAACTTGATCCAAATGCATTAGAGTTTGATTAGTGTATTTGCTTGTGGACAGTATACAGATTGAAACTGGAAGATGTAGAGTTGAGCCTTAAGAAAGCAGATGTAGAACCTTCTTTGCCCTGTAGCTGCTCTTCCACTGCCGGGCAAAAGAGGAGGGGCTACCCCTACATAACTTCTCTCTAGGTTTTGTGATGGATTTCTACAGCAAAATGCCTCGGTAGGAAGCAAAAAGCATTATATCCATGGGAAAGAATAGGAAAAGTCACTTCTTGTTTGAACTGCATCCACTTTGGTATGTGGGTGGGTGGTTTTGTTTTTTGTTTGTTTGTTTCTTCTCCCTTCAGTTAACTGGCCAAAGCAGATAAAGAATTTTTAGTACAGCACATGCACAGCTTGTGGTTCATATTCTTTTAATAAGGTTGCTTTTTTGTTGTGTACAAGTGAGGTTTTTAATTGTCTTTTGTGAAACAAGACAAACCGTTCTACGTTCTTGGTGAGTACAGCAGGAAGCTTGTGCAGACCCAGCAGAGTACTGCTGTGTGCAATGGGAGATGCAGCCTCCTCTCGGTGAACCTCTGTTGAGAAGGACCTGTTGGCAGAATGGATGTGTGCCAAGCAGTACTGGCGTTTCTGTGTCCACCCATGAGTTGGTCATTACTCTGTAAGGGACATAAATCATAAGAATGGTGTGGAAACCGTTACAGAAGCAATGGTGTTGATGCTTGATGGACAAGAGGAGTAGGGAGGATTATTTTTTTCCCTTCTTTAGTGAGTATCTTTGGATGCATGCAGGGAGCCAAGCTGATATATTGGTTCATTCCTTTGAGCTGCTGTGGACAGTTGTTAAGTGTAGTGAAGACCTAATGTCTTTAAATGCTGTTTTTCCATTCTCTTTCCTGTGCAAACAATGTTTAAAGAGTGAGAACCCAGGATGCTTGGATGTTGGATCCCATTGTCGCCACCACCACCAAAGTCTCTCAACTTGCTTGAAATCACCAGCTGCTTTTGAAAATCAAAGTTTACTCGAACCATGAGTATTACTGACCTGAAAAATAGATGTGTTGCAAAACAATACTGGCTAGAAATGAGCCCAAAAGTGGGAGGAGAGTGCAGCAGGACTGTGCCTGTGCTAATTTTCATGTCATGTCATGGTGTTCATCTCCCAAAAAAAACAGACAATGAACATCTTGGGCTAGGTTTAAGTATAAACTGCTGTGACTAAAAGAAAATCAGCTTTGTGGGTTTGTATTTCCATTTAGCCAAGCAGATGAGTTTGTTACACAGATCTCTGAAATACAATGTCATCAATCCCAGGCCTGTATTCTTTGTGAAAGTGAGCCTCCTGATTTGAATGCCTTCATTTCTTGGAGTTCCAAGGCTTCATATCAGCATGCCGATATTTTATGTAGATGTTTTAAGGGTTGTGTCTTAGTTTGCTTAGTCCAGAACAGCTCAGACTTTCTCTTTAAAAGAGGTGGAGATGGTCAGAGCAGGGAGTGACTTTAACTGTCCCTTATTTAATTGTCACTGAAATGACTGCCTTTACTGAATTTGTTGATGCAATTTTTGTGAGTATTTTTATTATCTAAACTCCTTTCTGGAAACCTTTGTAATATTTCATATTTTTCCGTTCTTTATAAGTCAGGTTTAATGGGCAATCAGAGAATTGCCAGAGAGTTGTAGGTTGGGTTTTTAAACCATCAGGTCTAGATATGGTATGCTGTCGAGATGGATTGTACATTGACTGCTATTCAAAAACCCAAGAAGTAGTTTGCTGTCTAATTAGTGGCACTCAGTGGGTTTTTAACGTCTGTTAAAACCTTTTTATGAAACTTTTTTTTGAAACTTTTTTATGAAAGTTTCTTTTAAGAAGGCTTAAAGTAGATGTGCTCTCTCTGTGAGTTCACTTGGCCTTTTTGTAATGAACTTAGTATGGAGCTTCACACATCTGTTGGAAAGTGGAGCTTCTTTTAGGCTACTGCAGTGGGTTTTTTTTTTTTCCAATTTTAATAAGCCTCATTTATCCTATAAAGCAATGTACGTTTTCTTACCTGATCAAGTGAGCAAACAATAGGGGTCAGATGTGGCAAAGACCCTAACAAAAAGCACATGTCCAGCCTTTGGGGTGAGGTAAAGTCATATCAGGATTGCTTGAAGTTATTAATGGCAGTAAAATTTATGCTTCCTCCTGTTTTCCCAATTAAATAGAGAATTTTTTTTTCCTGAGGTGGCTCTGTAGCAGCTGGTTCCAATACTTGTTGTGTGAATATTGCCTGGGGTGTCTCCATTCCTTTATAGTAGAAGCTGGCTGAAGCACATTAAGTAACAGTTCAAATGCAGGGACCAGTCTGTTGGAAAACAGTAATTATTAAGGGATTTATTTTAATGGTAGGTTTTTTGTCATTTGTGGCGAGCATGGCCAAGTTTTTTTAACAAAAAAAACCTTGAAGTTTAGCCTCTAAATCTCTTAGATGTCTAAAACAGTTCTGCTTTGGCTAGTGCTGAGAACCTAGCATGTCCTACTGACTTTAGCAAAATGTTGGGTGTGCAGCATGTCTTGGCATGCAGCAGTCATTTACATTAACTATGGAGTTAGTCAGCAAACTTTATAATCGTTAAAGAGAAAAACAGCTTCTGATGTTGTGGAATATAAATTCAAGGTAGAAAGGCTACAATATCATTAGTGCTGTGTTTGAAATAGGATCCTCTCAGACTTTGTTTTTTAGGGCAAAACCCTTCACCTGCTGCATGTTAATGGTGAGTTGTAAGGAAAGAGTAATTGAAGCTTCTAACAATTTTTATATTTGCTTGAAAGTTTTTGAAGTCTATCTAATACTTGGTTTATTTATTTATAGTTTCTGTCCAAAGTTAGAAACAAAGCTTATTTTCTGATTTGTAGCTGTTACAAATAGATCCTTGTGACCGTTCAGATAAGTGGAAACTCATTGCAGCGTGCTGCTCTAATGCTGGCATCAGACAAAAGAAGTGGCGAGTGTCATGTGTGACTGAAAACAGAAATTCTTAAGGTAGCAGCAAGGATAGGAGTGCTAGAAATGGTAGTGATTCAAAGCTGAGGGAGCTGAGTTGTCAAATGCTCGCTGATCTGGTGAGCAAGGAGGATTCTGTGAGCCGGTGTTTCTCGTGTGTCCCTACAGTGTGTTGCTGAGTAATGAAGTGAATTATTTTAATTGTTTCTTTATATGTTGTTGAGCAAATAAATACTTACCAGAAGAATGTAAATCTTAATCAGCTACATGAAGTGTTGACACCGTAAAGCTTTACAGGGCATAACTTGGATGTCTAAAGCCTGACAGGACAGAGACAACCAATTCCTGTTTCTTGGAAAACTGCCTTGTAAAGCATGAGGCACTTTTGCTTTGCTTCCCACTCTGTGGCAAAACATCAATAAAACCTGTATGAGGGCCAAGGTAAGAGCTAGAGAGAAGCACCTTTCCTGGTCCTTCTGTGAAGCCTGTAGATCAAGGGATAGTTTCAAAGGATCGTCTGGAATAATTTTGCAGATGTAACAGTCACATAGATCCCCAAGTTTTTTACAAGTTCAGACATAAGAGGGAGAACTCCACTTACTCTTTGAAAACAGGGAAGCATCTTAACTGAGAAGAGCTACTTAGAGTTCCTCAGACCATCTTCTCCAGTGCAGGATTACCATATGCAGCTGGTAAGGTGAAAAGTCCTTTGTAACTGATTACAGAATCACACAGAATCACAGAAGGGTTGAGGTTGGAAGGGACCTCTAGAGATCATCCAATCCATTAGTATTATCTTCAGACCCTTGAAGCTTAGGGAGGGGAAAAAAGATGTACCACCATTAAATTTTACTTATGCAAACATTTGTTTCTTTCAAACATTATTTCAAACAGGTATTTGTTTCTGTGGTCTCTGACATACAGATGCTTTGCAGGATGAGAGCACAACTTTATGTATATTGAGTAAAGCAAGGCTATTTGCTCGCACAGGAGGGACCTCAGATACCGTCTGTTTCTCTGTAACCTTCTTCCTTTTTGGAAAAGCTACTAGATCTGTGAGAAGCCATTACAGATCATCAGTGAATGATCTTTTAAATAACAAAACTGTAATATTTTCAGGATAAGAAGAATGCAATTGAACTGCAAAGACTTTCTCTGTAAGAGCATGCTGGTGGCATAGGGAATGGTGGAAATGTAAATTTTCATTATCTGGGAGAATCAAAAGCTCTACCAATTTGTAACTCCACTTTTTGGAGTTAATGATTTGAACACAGGTTTTGTGCTTCAGAAATTTCCACTGAAACCAGTGAATAAAAACTAAGCACAATTTCTTTTGCAGTGTGGTAAGTCACCCTGTTCTTGAAGTGGAAGACGGCATCCGTCATTGTGATGTGTTTTTGTGGGGGCTTGTTTTGTTGTTTTCCTTTTGAGCAAGAATATCTTGTAATATTGCAGCTGTGTCATTCCAGCTGCATCATCTGTTTGGAAGTGAGACTCATCTGCTGAGGAGTTCTTCCTGTGCACTGGAAGAGCCAGGAGTATAGAAAAGCTCCAGCTACTTCTGTTCTCATCGAGTTCCAAACAGGCAGACTTGTCTAGAATAAAAACACCTTTTAAATCCAAATATTTTCTATTACACTGTGGTGTTTGTTTGTTTATTTTACTTAGTTTGATCCAAATTAAGAAGAACCTCTTCTAGTTTTCAGTTTCTTATGATAATGATGGGTTTTTGTTTGTTTCTAGTTTATATGTTGCTTTGCTTCTCAGTCATAGCCTAACCCAAAAACCCTTTTTGGTAAAGGAAACAAGTTGCATTATCGTTTTCAGGAATGAGCCTATTACTTCCTGTTTTTTGTTACCCTGAAATTATTATTATTTTCTCTCCTGTTTTGGTTAGTATGGGTATTAAAACCCAATAATTTTCCGGTTTGAATCAATTAAATGAGTTCAAGCATAGTGGGAAATAGGCCATTCTAATTATAAAGAATGTTGTTTTTCTATAGAAAGAACAATCCTCAAGAAAGGATATAATATTTAAATTTAGCCAGGCTATAGTCTAGCCAGTGATTCTGCCTAATCTCTTTTTATAAGTAGTAGCAATGCAGTAAGGTGTTTATTGTGTATTTTCCTGCCTGTCTTGTATAGAGTTCAAGACAAGAAATTGAGTCTGGAGCTCCAGGTGCACAAGTCCCTTTTTGTCTATATCTGTAACATCAACATTAAATAACTCAACCTAGTTAGTCCTTTATTAGTCCTTTGACTTAACAAATATCCTTATAGTTCCTTCTTTGTTTCTTAGGAAAAATACATATCCATGTTTGAGATGTAGCATGTGCTTAGATCTTTAAATTCATATTTCTCCTTTTTAATTTTTCAGTCATACTTATAGTAGACGTACAAACAAATATAGTAAAGGTGGCACTATAAGGATTACTGGTCTGTAATAACAGTGTATTATTGACGTAGTCTAGTCTCTTTGGTTTTACAAACTCTTTCAGGTTCTCTTGATAAAATAAACTGACATGTACAATATGATTTATATTTGCATATGTAAATCAAACCAATATGTGTCTAAACCACACATGGAGTAACTTATTCCAATTGTTTCAGAATTGGTTATGAGAAATAATACGGGATAGAGTGAAGCTGAGGTGTGCATTAAAAAAACTCTTCTTGGTTTCAATGCAAATAGTTGCCCTGCAGCAGTGTGAGACAATGTATAGAGCTGATACTCGGTCTGTGACATTCTTTCCCTCTAGATTTCTTATAACTTGCATAATTGTGCAGCAGACTTGACCTAAACTTGGATAATCTCTTCTTGAAAACTGAAATATAGATTTGCTCTACCATAACACCTGTTTACCTTCATTTGAGCCCTGTTTTTGATGTAGGGCAGTTAATGCTTTGCACATGAGGTAGATAGGGTGTATTTTGCGTCTAAGGTGGAGACTCTGATTCCAGTAGAAATTATTTCTATGTGAATTATTAATACTGTTCTGCTTGGAAAATTTGGCCCATAACTTATATTCTCAGTGTTATTTCAGCATTTCCTGCTGATAAAACTCAAATAGGCATTTTGGTTCTGCAACTTCAGGGATCTTCTTGTTATCATGGAGCTAGTGGAGACTCATTTTTAAGCTTGCAGTCTCAACTAGGAGCAGATCTTGTGATCTAGAAACTAATTTTTACTTAGCTTCTGCTGCTGGGATCATTCAATTCTTAACCTTAGTAAGATCTAGACAAGGAGTTAGGGTTTTGGTCCCCAGAACAGGCACATGGATTATTATTAATGTTCAAAGGCAAAAAAATCTGAAGCCATTTTGAACTCAGAACCCATCATGTGTTTATTTCCCTCTCTAATTTGCAGAAAACTGGTTGTGAAAACAGCCCGAGGAGCCTGATTTTTCCATCCCAGCTGCTCCAGCTGAACTACAGCTGCAGGAAAAAAAAAAAAAAAAAAAACCCGAAGTATTGTTTCTATAAACTGTTGAGTGTATTTTATAACACAATAATTCCCACAAAATCAGTAACTGCAGTTAATGACTGGTTTGTTAAGGCATTAACTGCACTCAGCTGGGAATGACCAATTTCTCTGGAATGGCAGTATAAGTGCTAAGGATAATTCAGTAACACTTCCAAATAATTACTTGGTTAATTAATGGTGAGTTCTTGTGGAAATCCTATCAAAGTACTTGTGACCCCCACATTTAGTATCCAATGATTTCATTATGATTCATGTTTTATTGCCATAAATACCAGAAGATTCCATAATGACTAGACCATTATTTTCCAGGGCTCCCCTTACTGCTCTAGGCAATTTTGGCTATTCCACCTTGAGTCATAAAATGCTTGATGCTCAAAACTACCAGCATTTGTGGGCCACAACTTTCTGGCACCCCACCGAAACTTTGGTGATTTTTATGAACACATTTGGCAGAAATCTTTTTTTTTTTTTTTTTTCTTGCCCTCACCCCTCCCTTGCTTTTCCAGTTGGAAGAATAATTGATGCCTTCTGCACCCAGTCAGAAA
>VZSV01000052.1:2374568-2387293 GCA_013398735.1 Nothocercus julius | reverse complement strand
TTAGGACTGCAGAATGATCTCTGGCAGTTACAAGATATTTCTCAAAAGCTTGAGAGTAATTCCCAGCTGCTGAGGGTTGATAGAATAGATAGTGCACACAGCTCTGGCAGACACAGCAAAAGAGATGGTTCAAGGATGCTGGTCAGAAGTCACTGTTGGAAGTCGTGCCCTTAAATTTTTTTTGTGTCACTTCATGAGTCTCAGCAATGAGCTTGTCTTTTTCATGGCATTTATTCTTTTTCAGTGCTATTTCTAGTCTGTGTTTTTAATCAAGAGTGGAAATGGGGGAAAGATCAAGAAGCAGAAGGCGGATGAGGTGGTTCTTTCCACCCCCCAAGGACACTACCTTGCTGTGTTGCCACAAGCAATTAGAGTTTTTGTTGTAGCTGTTAGGGATTGGGAAGATCTATAGATTCTGCAATGATATTTGCTCTGTGCATGGAAGGTATGTGAGAGATCAGGGTTTGCACAGGATTATTTCTGTGCCAAAATGAAGGGGAATTAGAGGGACCTAGTAATTAATGCAAATGAGAGGTGAAATGTAAAAAAAGTCAGAATCTAAGAATGAAATGTAAGAAATTCAAAATGATGTCATAGACTGCATCAGAGCCCCAAATCTGCAGGTGCTTTCATGGGTGCCCTATCAAAAAGGGAGTTTACGTTCTGTTTTAAGCCAAGAGAAACAAACTTGCCATTCCTCCAAGCAAAACAAAGTTTAAAAATCCCCTGCCATAGAATAATGGCTTTGTGGTTGCATGATGAATGCAACATGATTCCCCAGGAAATCTTGGGGACTCGGGATAGACTGATTAGTAATGTCAGAGAGCCCAAAGCTACAATGACTGAGCCAGCTGTTTTTTGTGTTATCAACCAGTCAGGAGGATGGAAAAGGCACAGGGTGGAGAGAAAGTTACCTATGTCAGGTTAATGGTAGTGAAGACAAGGCAATTTGAGTATTAGGTCAGTTTAAAAGCTCATGTTCAGTCCATGGAGGTTTTTGAAGTTTAACTTGAGCTACTAAGCCAAGTTATTCTGTCTTCACTGCTGTTTTTTGACCTCAGGTTATAACAGATCTGCTTTTACATGTCTAGTTGGAGCAGTTTAAGAAATCACCGCTTCTGCATCCAAGCCATTGTAGCTGGTTGTGTGAATGCTTTTCATCCCTTTTAGGTCAAAGTAAAAATGACTTTTAAAAACTTCAAACCCTAAAATGCATCAACTAGAGCTCGTAGAAAAATTCTTATTTACAATGCTTGGATTTTAAAATCTGTTTGAACTGGAGAGCAGGAGAGATACAGACAGGTGCGGGCTGTTTAGGAGATTTTATTGCAGTGACTGTGGACTCTGTCTCTTCCTCTATAGTGCAGGCAGGCTGCAATGCAGACTGAAACTTTATGTGCACCGTTATTTTTCTACAGTGGCCTGAACTTATCTCCTATTTCCTTCAGCATGGAGAAGATTTTAGGCTCTTTGATTTCACTATCCCTTTTATTATGAATGTTGAAGTTGCAGATGAAATGCTGTCTTACTGGAGTTTATGAAGCAAAATTAAAAACGGATGATTTTATCAAAGCCTTTTTTGTTACGTTTTCTGGTAACTAGTTGTTCTGGTGAAATATATTCTAATGAGGGTATTTGGTCAATGTTCACATTTAATTGCTGAGATTTCTCTCATTTGTTTTTAAACCAAACAGTTTTGTGTGTACCTGTTCCTAAAATCTTATGTGTTGTCTTTTTTTTTTTTTTTTTTTTTTCTCTCTTTTAAACAGGAATATGATGAGGAGTGGGCTAAAAAAATCCAGAGCGAGAAATTTCGCTGGCACAACTCTCAGTGGCTGGAGATGGTGGAGAGTCGGCAGATGGATGACAGTGAGCAGTATCTGTATGGGGATGATCGCATTGAGCCCTACATCCACGAGGGGGATATTCTGGAAAGACCTGACCTCTACTATAATGCAGGTAAGGCAGCACATGCTGGTGTTGGGGTTGAGATTGTCCCAGACTGCTTGTATTTGGAAGCAGAACTTGGGATGCAGAACTTGATCTGTGGAACCTACAGAATCAAACTAGTGGGACAGCTGAAATTCTGAGACCGGCCTTGTTAGGATATTATTGAATGTTTGGTACAGTATATGCATGACCTTATGGAGTATTACAGCTCTCTAGAAATATGAGTAAATCTACCTCAGACAGCTATCATCATCATTACCAACTGATTAAAACTGGCCCTCATCTACTTCTTATGTCCATAGTTTGTTTGCTTAGCAAACACAGACCTCTTCTCATCCCTGCAAACTTCACAGTACAACCTTGTGCTGAAGTCTGTTCTACCTTATGTGTTGGTTCCATAATGGATTTTTTTTATAATAGAGGGTGATGTGACTTATTGTGAATCTGTGTTTATAATTTTGCAGTCATCCTATTACTCTTAATAATTTAATTTAGAAAGTCTGAGTGATTATTAAGAGAAGTCACGTTCTTAACTGAGATTTAACCCTGTTGTATTTATATTTGTATTTAAAAGATGATGTTTCACATGGTCATTTTTTTTTCCTACTATTGATAGCTCATAGTGATGCAGTTCTGTACAGCTGAGTTTCTGGAGTACCTTAAGTCGAATCTGCGGTCTTGAACGTTTGGTAAAGTTTTTGTAGTTACTAAGAAAATAAAATTGTCATACTGGATTTAGGCAGTGATATATCTAGTATCCTTTCTCTAGTGCTTGTGCTTGCCAGCTGTTTCAGAGGAAGGGTCAAGAAACCCTACAGGAGACAATCATGAAATAATTTGTCCACTAGATAAATGTCTGCACGACCTTTAATAACTAGGTGTTGGCTTGTATTCTCAAACTTGTGGTTTTATATCCTTTCCAAACTGGAGGACTATGTCCACATACTTTTTTTTTCCTTAATAGCTGATTTTTGAGTCTCTTTCTTTTATTTTCCATATAAGTGTCCAATCCTTTGCTATGCGGCATGAGTCACAAAACTGTCTCTGGATGAATTTGCAGGAATAGTAATAAGCAAAACAAACCCACTGAAACCCATAAACTTTATCTGCAGTTGCTAAGAGAAAAATAAATGTGCAAGCCCTCAGTAGCATTTCTAAAATTATTCTCAAAGTATATCAGAACATAAGTATTCTTATTCATGTACCTAGTTCTGTGTGTCATCCATATCAACATACCTTCTTACAGGTAGTTTTTTCCCTTTGAATCCTCTAGCTTTATCTTATTCTACTAGACTTTCCAGGTTAGCAGTGTCAGCCAAGTATAGTTCAGTACTGGGGGCTCTAATTATATCAAGTCTCTTTTGGACTTCCTCTGTTGAATATAAAACATGAAAGCAGTTCCTCTGTAATCTTAATAATAAACCCTTGCTTGCTTCACTGGGCCATTTCTTTTCCCAGCAGTGTGAACTAGAGAGGGCGTGTCACTAGTAACACTGAACTTCCTGACTGTTAATCGTTTGTGTTAGAGGCTTAGCGCTATTTGAACAAAGAATTTTGTGTTGGAATTGATATTTGACCAGGGAAGGAGAGGCAGAAATCCAGTGATATGTTCTGCAGATGTTTGAAAAGCACTTTTCTTTTTGGAGGTATAGGAGTAAGTGATCATATTCAAAATACAGATTCGCTTTTCAGGTTTCTTCCGGTAAGTGCCTGTGATGATGTGCTTCTGAACTCTGCTAGATGTATACATCTGAAATGCAGCCAGGGGGTAAACAATATTCCTTTGAAAAGGCTGTGGGCTATTGTACCAACTGGAGCAGGCATCTGAATTTCTGAAGGACAGAGCATGTCTTAGTCAAAGATGCCAAAAATGCAGAACTTTGTCCAGTTAGAAGTGAAAAGTTTGTTTTTCAGTGTGATAATTTTACAGGTGATCTGCACCGATAGCTGATACACAAGTCATCTCTCATTGCCCTGATAAAACAACATCTCTTGCAAAATAATTTAAGCCTGCTCCAAACACTTGGTAGAATCTCTGAATTTACCTTCACAAGTTCAGTGCCTCCCTTGCTCTGAAAATACATAACCCTAATTTATGTTGAAATGTACATAACAACAGATGTCCTTTAGCTCTAATCATATAATATGTAGCTGATGTTAGCCATGTGCTTTCAGTTTCCTATAAATTCATGCAAGCCGTAACTCTGAGTGTTATGGTTTGAATGTTAGCACTCTTGATTGAAGACACTTTAAATAGCCATGGCTCTAGCCTCAGAGTTAAAATGTATTGAGCTGGTATTTTTAAGTGTCTCTGCTTTCAAATTGATTCTAAGCAAAATGAACTGTAAAATACATGGGTACTTAATTAGATAAATTTCATTGTGAAATACCACAAGTGTAGAAATGCTTATGTTCCACCTCATTTCTGTGTGTGTGCGCGTGGGTGAAATACAGGATAGGTGAAGAAATAAGTAAATGTGCTACAAGTGTTAATAATACCTCTTTCAGCTCTCCTTTTTGCATTGCAAGACAATAATATAGATTGTGCCAGAAAACTTCTTCATAAAGTGAAGCTCTTTCACAGAGTGTGTGTACAATTGTGTGTATACGCATGTATACAGTTAGAATATAGCCGTGTAAGCTGTTTTATGTTGCTAAAATGCAACTTGATCATGACTGGCCGTTTTCATTTACGGTCTAATGCACTATGTTCAGTCACTTTCCCATGAGGAATTATCTTCTAAATGAATCTCTGTAGCACCTCATCAAATGTCTATTAGAAATCTAGACGTGTCAATTCTATTCCTTTTATCATTTGCCACTATATTATCTTCAAAAAGCATCAGGTAGATTCATAAAGCACAGGGAGATCTGTTTGAATGCCTGACTCGTCGTCTTTAAGCCCCTGTGTCTGTAAGTAACTTTCCACGGCTTCCTGCACAGGCAGTTTTAGTAGTTTGGAAACCACAGAGGTTAAGCTAAGTGGCCTGTGATTCCCTGCATCTTATCTCTTTTTCTTTAAAGTGGAATGGCATTTGTTACTTCCTAGTCATTAGGAATCTCTCTCTATCCTCTGTGAAACTATTAAAATGAGTCAGCACGTATCTGTTTCTGTTTAATTTTATTAGAGTATTTTCTGCATGGTAAGTCCAGGTTCTTTTTTATACAGTAACAGAGACAAACTGAAGTAGGGTCTGTTTTAATGAAATAGCTCGTTTTATCTAATTAGAGCCTAATACTAATTACCAGGTAAGAACTGTTGCCCCTAGTATGAAAAAGAAATGTATTCTGGGAATGAGAACATGGAAGAGTGGAGTTCTCATTCACTGACTTGACTTCAAAGACACTCTGGATTTACTCTGATGTAACTGAGGCAAAACGTTAGACCCTGATTTCCTACTCTTCCTTATAAAAGAAAGAGGAGCTGTGAAGTCTTTCAGGAAGACTGCCGGCTTTACAAACATATGAGTCTTATTGCTGGTGGTTTTATATAGAAAAGAAGAATCAGAAAATTGTAATCTGTGTCTGTGTGAGCACATCATGAACAAAGGCCCCCTTTGCTGAGAGGAAGCTCCTGAAGTTCAGTGAAGGCAAATACAGAGTTGTACACCTATAAGTGTAGGAGTAATAATCCCACGTACTGGTACTGGAGAGCATTTTTGTAGCATTTTTGCTGGGGGTTCTTGCAGGCAACAGGCAGGCCCTGAGTGAGCCCTGTGCCCTTGCAGAAAAGGAGGCCATTGGTATCCTGGGCTGCGTTAGAGAGCGCGTTCACAGCAGGATGAGGGATATGATCCTTCCCTCTGCTTAGCACTTGACAAAGCCACATGTGGAGCCCTGGGCCCAGTTCTGAGCTCCTCAGTACATGACAGGATGGATTTACTGGAGAAAATCCACCAAAGGGCCACCAAAGCTATTTAAGGGACTGGAACATCTCCCATATGAGGAGTGGTTGAGAGTGCTGGGACTGTTTAACCTGGAGAAGCAGCAGCTCAGGGAGGACTTTATCAATGTACATGTTATCTGCTGGGAGGATGTAAAAAAGATGGGAGTCAGTCAGGCTCTTCTCAGTGGTGGGCAGTGATAGGATGGGAGGCAAAGGGCACAAACTGTGATGCAGGAATTTCCCTCTGAACACGAGAAAACAGTTCTTTATTGTGAGAATGGCTGAAAACTGACACTGGTTGCCTAGAGAAGTTGTGGAGCACCATTCTTGGAGAAGCTCAATTCCAGCTGAACGGGGTTATAGGCAGCCTGCCCTGGGTGACCTTGCTAGGGCAGGGTGTATGGACTTTCCAGCCCCAAATTTTCTGTGATATGAAGGAGATGAAAGAAATGGTTTTGAAGTCGCCCTTCTATTTTATTTAACTCCTTTTAAAAATTATGATAGTGAAGGCCTGAGGAATTAAGATATTTGTTGCTTTTCTACTCTTATTCTGCCTATATTCACATTTGACCTTTTGCATTATTATTATTATTTTTTTTTTTTTCTGGGCTTGTTTTTGTGGTGGGGCAAAGATGATGGGTACCAATATAACATTCTGGGCATTTTTTTTTTCCCCAGTATTGTTGTTACTTGTTGTTTCTCCCAGAAGTTAATTAATTTGCAGATTGCTAATTAATTCCTATGACTGTTGCCCACTTGTCCTAAAATCATGCTCCTTCACCTGATCCCTATCTGTCTTGTTTTTATAGATGGCTTAATAGCCCCTGATGGAGCAGTGAGTCCTGAGTTCTTCAGTGATTATCATCTCCAGAATGGAGACCTCGTTGGGCAGCATCCCTTCTCCAGCAGGTAAATTCCTCTTTGAAAGGAATGTAAATAATGAGAAAATGGCTAATTCAGGGTTATAGGGCTTAATTTCTGTTCTTAGCTGTGTTTGCCTCCTATAATTTTAAATAGGATTATGTCCTAAATGCAATGTAGGGGGAATGATTTACCCTGGAAAAGCAGCTTTATGGGAATCATGTGTGAAAGAATTAATCATTTTTCATCACATTAGAAAACCTAGTCTGTCTTTTGAATTACACATTTCTTTTAACACATTAGCATGCGTGTTGTAATTCATGCTAGCTTTCTAAAAGCTGTAAAATAAAAATAGAACACAATTGACTGCATGTTATGACAATTATTCAAATATTATTCAGGCATCATTGTTGGGAAACATCTAAAGAGATGCTTGAGACCCAAATTACCTAGGAGAAATTTATTTCCAGTTTTCTTTAGTTGTTAAAAATAAGTTTCTCGGCTGCCTAAACCTAAACTGTTTCTGAACTTTTGTTTTTCCCCCTCAAACTAAGCCTTCCAGTTCTCATTCCTAGTTTGATTACCAGTTGCATTTACTTTGAAAATCTGCTAGATGAGTAGAAGATGTCTCTGTTATGGCCTGACTTTTAAAAGATGTTTCTCTGAATTGCCCCTCTGGTCTACGACCTTGGCTCTCTACATGTTAATAAGATGTTTCAGCTTGGATTGCTGAGTAGGTCTCCCCCACGAGTTCAAAATAGAACAGTCTCATTTCAAAGAAGGAGGGTCCTTTTCTTTGTAGTTTCTGTAGGGCTTGGAAAATGCCTTTTATAGAGCATCTTACTGTATGCACTACATAGGAAATGTTTCAAACACTTCACGATCAGAGTACCGAACTTGCTTTAACAGGATATTTTCCGGACACGCACAGCACTGTGGTTGAAGTTGTTTATTTTGAAAGTAATAACACTGTATTTGCCACTTGTAACTTTGTTCAGCATTTGTAAAATATGAGCAACTCTATGTACAGCTGAAGCAAGGGGAAAAAAAAAAATTCTTCTTCACCTTGGCTCCTTGTAGTTGTTAAGGAGTGGTGGATGGTGACATTGATTTCTTTGTTACAGATTTTCTGCCTGTAATACATCAAAAAGCTGAATATTAGGTAGAGGTGGAATGGTGGCAATGTTTATAAGGACAAATTAAAATAACAAAAATCCTCAAAAAAATAAGACTAAAATATGTGTCTCCTTGAGAGGGAGATTTAAGTCTTTGTGCCCCTTTGCTGTGAGGGGAGAGAGTGTAGAGAGAGTTTTCAGTCAACTAAAGGAAGCCTCAGTCGAGATCCTCCTGGTTTGCCAGCAGTCTTTTAGCTGCAGAAAATCTTGTGTCCTTAGGTAGAAGTACTTCACTGAACCTTAACTTTCAAGCCTTTGTCAAAGTCTTTGTTTATAAGCTGCTGCTTAATCTGACCTCCCAGACAGAATAAGTGACAAAATAAATTTGGTGTATTTTTAGCTAAAATAAATGTTTCTAGAATTTCTTTGTAATATCTCAAGGCATTTTAGAGGCCAACATCAATGACCAGGACAGAACCAAGCTGTGATTTGGTAAACTGCAAACTTGGTAATTGCCCATTGTTGATAGCCCCTGTAAATATTAAAATTTCTCATTAGAATCTGGTTTTCCAGGAAGGCTTTTTTCAATAATGATCACGAATTATCTGCGGTCCAGACACTCAGGCTAATTGGAAACAGCGTGGACTGTTGCAAGTGTTCTGTCCTATTTGTAATATAGCAGGGCTGGACTGTTTGATAGAATAGATACTGGCAGTTGGGCGGCGAATCCCGGTGTTCAGATGTGTGTCATTATGGTTTTGAACTCCTTGGCGCCAGAAGCCAGGATTTCCTGATGCTCAGAGCTAATGTAAAATGCATTAGTGCTCCAAGGCATGAGCCATGGAATTGCCAGTCCCATGAGTGTGGAGAGGCAAACTCTCTCTCTTCCCAAATCTGAATTGGTGTTAGAAGGTAAAACCATACGTGCTAGAGAGCCTAATTAAAAATAATAGCAGCAAGTCAAGACTCTTTTTATGTGTTATATAGTGTACATTTCATCCATACCAAAACATAATTCTAGGGTATTTTTATGCTTACATTTTGAAGCTAACAAGAACCTTATGTCAAGGATTTATTTTTAACCAGTTCCAGCTTTTAATAAATCAAGATTTTTGTTATAAAAATGGTTCATTTTTATTAATATTTGAATATGTTCTCCCAAACTTGAAGTGGAGTTACGATTTGCACAGACAAGTGGCTAATTTGCTAATACTGACTTTTTTTTGTGACTTCAAAGAGGGATGGTCTGATACTGAGTAGCTGTATTTTTCAGTTTTCCATTTGTTACACTTTTATCTTTTTATTTGATACACTTCTATTCATTGCAGTTACGTTTGCTGTTCTTGGTCTTCTATGTTAAGCTTTATTGTTCTATAATGGGAACAGTTGTTTATTTAGCAGGGGGTGAACTGGGAGGGAGACTGTTCTGCCATTTCAGACCACCCTGTGAAATTTGAGGTAGGTGACAACCGTAGTTTGACTTTTTCCAGCCAGCTTGCAAGAAACTAATCCTTTCTTCTCCTTTCTACAGCCCTATGAGAAAGTCTTAGGATATGCCAGCTGTTTAATTTCTCTGAGATTATTGTTTCCTATCCCAGCAGCATGCTCAGACTGAATCAGGACGAAAAGATTAAGCCCTTGCCTCCAGGAGAGTCTACAGAAATTGTACAAATAGGACAGAAAGAGTCACCCTTTTAGTGCCTGCATGTCACTGAGAAGCTGAGCTGCTGTTGGGCTGGTGCTGGTGTCCCCAATGCCTTCATAAAGGGAGACATTACCAGGGCTTAATGGGTCATGATCACCAGGCTCCTCTTTTGGAGCTGAAGAAATGGGTCTCTCAGGAGGATTTTCAAAGGCCACAACCAAACTGATTTTTCTGCATCAAAAAGCATGGAGCAACTTTGAAGATAACTGTAGAAGTATCTAGGCCTAAAATTAGCATCCTTTCTTGACTTGCATGCTGCTCTGGCCATAGCCTGAAGCAAGCAGGGATGGATAATTGTCCTTTCCAGTTTTTGTCAGCGTCAAGGAGAAGGAGCATGCAAGAGAACACCAGGGAAGTTGGCATTTCTCTAATATTACCATCCTTCTTTGGAAGTAGAAATGATTTGTTTTAGGTAATACAGTTTGAGAGTTTGGCAGCTTCAGATGAAAGCTCTTTTATTTCTAAACTCTATCTCTTAATGGAGCTGCATTGCTGTGCACGATGTGCATAGAGTTATTCTACAGTACGCACAGAAGCGCTGATAAAATACATAAACAGCATCTCTCATTTTCCTCAAACGTTCGGAGCAGAATGGCAGCACATCCGAAGGTATGTTTTCCATTCAGCTGAAAATATGTGACTGAGGAGGTTGTTTTGACAGCTTGGATCCAGGTTTTGCATTGGCTAGGAAAAGACTTTTGTGATTAGCTTACCAGCTTTGAATCATCATACTGTCTTTCAGAAGCATATGGGCATTAGGCACGGATTTGAAATTTTCATCTGTTATTAAAATCTATACTCAGGGTTCCTGGTTCTGATAAGTCTTAACATAGAGGGAAAGTTTTATGACTGTAGCAAACAAACTTCCTCACCTTTGGCTAATGTGATGACAGCTTAGTGTCTGAGCTGCAAGGGAGAGAAAACGGCTTTTAAGCATATCTGTGGTCATTTATCAGATTTTAATGACTTAATAGAGATTAATTACTTCCATAAGGCATAAGACAGAATAATAATGACCAAATATCTTATAATAGAAATTTTCAAAGGACGTCTCCTTCTGCTGGGGAAAAAGACCGCTTTTTAACCTTTTCCTGTGATACCTAGATGATGGTGTAAACACGAAAAAAACAGTTTATAGTAAATAACTTGATCAGGGTTCTCCAGTTTGCTTTGCGTGTAGCTTTAGGAAGACAGGTAGTTAGGAACGCTGCAGCTAGTGCAAGTGCATTTTTTCCTTCAGTTCAACTGTGCCTGTTTGGGGGGAGTCTGGGCACCCCCAGGTAGCTCTCAGTGCTGCGTTGAGGAGAGCTCTGGTGCGGGCTGCAGTGACTGACCGTGTGGCCAGAGGTCTGGGGGAGCACAGGGGCTTCTGACTGTTGCTGTGCCTTCGTTTCCTCCGCCGAAACTCTGTGTGCAATGTCTGCTGCGGCTAAAATCCCCCTCCGAAGGGCAAGAGCAACCTCGGGCCTCTCTGCTCGGGTCCCCTGGTGAGGATCATCATCCCCGTGCGTTCCTGCGTCCCACGTAGATCTTCAGTTAGATTTACACAATGCAGCCTATGAAAGGGAGAAGCGAATGCCCTGGTTGTGTGTGCAGGGTGCAAGTGAGCTGGCCCAGGCAGTAGTGGCACAAGAAACTGCCTGTTCTCACCTGTTCCACAGGTGGGAGTTGGAGGTGAGCCTATAATGGGTTTTAAATCTTACAATTAATTCAAAGAAATGCTCGTAGAGGGCAAATTATTATTAAAATGATTTTTCCTTTCAAACACTTTACCAAAGTCATGTTTGTTGCAGTTCTGTCTGCAGTTCTGCTGCAGCTTTTCTTTTCCATAAACTTAATTTTAAAAAAAGCAAGCTTTTTTGCTTTGCAGTGTGTTCAGCAGGGTCGTAGTCAACTTCTGCCATTTGAACACTATTTAATTTGCATTTCCCAGGAGAATTGAATTAGGTTTTATTAGTAAATTGGGCCTATAACCTCGTAGGCAGATTTTATTAGTTTATCGCACGTCAGTATTAGCAAATTGTAAATCCCACCGAAACGAATTTGAAAAGGCCTTAAAGAGAAGCCCAGAATCAGTGAAGTTTCTGGATTTTTTTTGTTGTTTTCTATCCCACAAAAATACTGTTAGTGGTAGCAAAGTTGAATCTTTTTTGATCATATTCTGTTGCCTACAAGTTTATTTTTTATGAAATCAAAGTGAGTATAGTCAGGAGGTTTTCGCTCCCTTTCTGATTCTCTATATTGGCTCAATGTAACGGACAAGGATAAAATTCACTTTCTATTGGACAGTGCAGCATTTACTGACTATTTGCATGTAGCAGATGGGTACCTTTATTAGTCACTATTTTAATACTCTTGCCTTATGTTGCCAGCAGAAAGAAAGAAAGCAAATGTGAATGTGAACAAAAATTTAGGAAAAGGAAAACAAAGCAAGACAGGAATGAAGACAAGGGAAGTGGTCAGGTTAGCAGCCCAGCAAAGTGGGTGCGAGGACCGTCCCCAGGTGGGCCAATAAGCAAGCTTTGGATCCGGGAAGAACACCTGCATCCCGCTTTAGAGACGCGCTGCTTTGCTAGCAGGCACACGTCAGCCGAGTCGGGGAACGTCAGTTTAGTAGTAGAGGCAGTTTTGGTGAGAAGAAAATGGCATGAAATTGTTGATATATATGTATTTTTTTAATGGACTTATAATATGGGAACCAATTTGGAGATGAGGGCCTTGCTCCAAAGAGCCCCGGAGAGGGGTAGGACACTAGAGGAGGAGAGGAGCTGCCCTCCCTGAGCGAAGCACAAGTGAATTCAGTAAAGTTAAAATCTTGTGCTTGCTTTCTCTGCGCCATCAGGAAAAATTTCCTAACAGTGAGGGTGCCAGAGCCCTGGCACAGGCTGCCCAGGGAGGTTGTGGAGTCTCCTTCTCTGGAGATCTTCTGAACTGGCTTGGACGCAGTGCTGAGCCACAGGCTGTAGGTGACCCTGCGTGTGCAGGGGGGTTGGACTAGATGATCTCCAGAGGTCCCTTCCAACCTTTAATGATTCTATGATTCTATGAAGTGCGAGAGCCCCGCACCGTGAGGTCCCTCCTCACGGGTGTCGTTCACGGGAAGGCCCTTCAATTGCCAGAACAGCTACACTGGTATGCGAATGGGTGAAATAGGGCTGGCTGGGAATATTTTAAAGGGGTGTGTGTGTGTGTGTGTGTGTGTGTGTGT
>VZSV01000052.1:2361646-2374540 GCA_013398735.1 Nothocercus julius | reverse complement strand
TTTTTTCCCCAGCAAGATGCAAATGCCATTTGGGAAAAGAATTAGCATTGAGGTTTTAATGCACTTCAGTTCTTTTGGAACACAGGGTATTGGGGCTGTTTCACTTGCAATCATTTCTTTCAAATTTTTCAGTTGCTTCTCATTTTGTTCTATTCCACCTGCAGTTTTAGCCTAGTTTAACCGACATGGTTTAGGTGGCTATTAGGAATTTAAAAGAATACCAAACTGTTGTAGCAGTTAGCTCAAGTCCTTTGGAATGTCCTACCAAAAAGCCCCCAAACCTGGGTCTGTCTCTTTTGAAATGTAACATTAATTAATTCCCACGTTCTGTCTGCTGCTCATAGTCCCTCCAGATGTGCTACCAGGAATAGACTGGCTCCCCAGTTACAAGCCATCTGGGCTCTGTAAACTGATTTGCACTTATATTAAACAATAAGTGAACAGAATGCGGAAGAGTTATTAAAGCAAATGTACATTGCTTATAAATCTCAAAGTAAAATATTAAAATGCAGTAAATGGGAATGGAATGTGCAAATGAAGACCTGCCTGTTTTTAATGAGTTTAGCTGTGACCTTCTCGATTTCTACCGAAAGAGAAGAATTTTATTTTTCTCTTTAAAAAAAAAAAAAAAAGGGAATGAAAGAAAAAGAAACTATAAAACTGCTTACAGAAGTATCTGAGACAAAAACAAGGAAATATAATGTTCTAAACTTGACTGGTCCAAACCACTCAAGCTGCTGTGACAGCTCATAAAACTGAGAGTAGTTTTTAACTGGACTCTGTTTTACATTGCCAGAGTGAATTTTCCTTGCAGGAAGTAGCCAGAAGGTTTATTTAGTTTCCAGACTGATGCTTTGATCTTTCCATTCTGTCACTTCTCAGGTTACATAGCCCTTTTTCACTGCAGTAAATCTGCAACAGTTAATGAGAATAAAATTTCCTCCTTCTCGCTGATCGCATGCTGTTAAATGCCAAACCACAGCCAGCAGCATATTTGCAGAATTCAGCTGCACTGTACAAAAACAGCACAATCGGTTTAATCTTGTTGTTTTTGTAATTCATTTTATTGAGCTTTCTTTTTTTCAAGTGACCTATTTTATCAAGACGAGTGGTTGCGAGGCCAGACCTGGAAGAAAGATTTAAAACTGTAATAAACTGCGGGGTGTTTTGTGTGCTATGGATAAGCATGCTCGCAGGGTTCAAAATTAAACCCACAATGAGCAACTTTTAAAAGTCCTGTATTTCATGGGATATTTCTTAAAGTTATGGTCTGAGTGTGTGCTGTAAACTGGTCCCAAATATAAAATTAATTTAACAGGTCAAATTAATTTAGTTTGCCAAATAGTTGGAATTGTCCTGATTTTAAAATTGACTCTCAATCTCCATGTTTATCAGCTTCAGTCACTCAAATACGATGCTGAGCTTTCCTTTTCCCTCCCTTCTGGAAAAACAGAGGATTTAAAAAAAAAAAAAAAAAAAAAAAAAAAAAAAAAAGTAGGGAGTTTATTTGCCTTCTGAG
Source organism: Nothocercus julius (assembly GCA_013398735.1). Taxonomy (NCBI): domain Eukaryota; kingdom Metazoa; phylum Chordata; class Aves; order Tinamiformes; family Tinamidae; genus Nothocercus; species Nothocercus julius. The sequence continues at coordinate 2,373,021 of VZSV01000052.1, read as the reverse complement.
TCTTGAGCTTTTAAAGTTTTTTTTTGTTTTGTTTTCCAAGGCTTCCTGCCCAACCTTTGGCCTGGAAATATTTTGTTTTTCTTTCATTTAATTAAAGTTGAAGTTTTTGCTTAATAATGCTCTTCAGAGATATGCATCTCCAAGAAAATGGTTGATGACTGTGTTTTTATCTGGCTCGTTCCCTAACATATCCAATGTTAAAGCAAAAAAAGAGAGAGAGAGAGAGAGAGAGAGAGACACTGAGAGTTGGTCCTTTCTGATTTATACTGAAATCTTTGCTGTTTGCTCCTCAGTACGAACAAGGCCCCGCCGTGTTTGCCGTGTGCGCTCCCGTGACTGCTGCCCGTGCAAGATGCGGAGCAGACTCTGAGCTGAGATGGTCAATGACACCAGTCACACGTTGCCACTTTGGATCCTCCCCGCTCGGGCTGCTGCAGGAGGCTCTGACTTGGTACAGCGCAGTGAGAGGCGCTGGAAACGCTCCCAGGGCAGCCACATCAGTAGCTTCAGGCGCTCTCCACTTCACTTCATGGAGTTGACACAAATCCTTTGGCCTGTGCAAGGACAGGGGGGCGAAGGATCGCTTCCTTGCTTTTTTACTGCCTGTTTCTCCAGGCTCTTTCATTTGTTTTAATTTTTAATTAATTTTCTAGAAATGGGTACATCTAATCAGAGCCTTTGGCTGGCTGTTGAGTCAACAGCACTGGAGATGCATCCGTTGGGCTTATAAAGACAAGTCAGTTTTTGTCTTCCTCTCAACCCTCTGGAAAACCAAGGTCACGGCGAGAGGAGCAACCTGCCCGGATCACAGAGCAGGTAACAGAGCACCGGCTGCTTTCACGGAGTTGGCGTGACAAGCTGTGCTGCTTCCAAGCAAAGCTCTTCCTGAATTTGGCTCAGCAAGGCCATTTTTAGGCCAGTTCAGCTCCCCTACTGTTCAGTTGGGAAACATTTTCTTCTTCCAGTGCTGTTTTCCCACCAGTGAATCGTGGCATGCTCCTTGCTTGATGCATGGCCTGACCCTGATACAGAAGACCCAGTGCTCATTTCTTGACATCCACCGGATTTTGCATTTGTTTATAATTAAATGGCAGAACCAGCAGTATTGTGCTGTGATACTTCTGGGCATCAAGTCCAGGAGCAACTGGAAACTTGGGTTATTGAGTCCACTGAAGGAAGGAGGGTCCTGTGTAAGGGGGAGACGTGATCATAGTTCTAAAAGCTGTATCGTAGTGCGTGGGGGAGCTAAGTAAGGGTTGAACAGGTCCATCCTGACCTGTTTTTCCTCTCATCTGAGCAGGTACGGTGTAAGGAAGCTCAGCACGGACTGCTAGAGGCAGGCGTGGTATTTGATGTAGTGTGCAAGGCCCAGGCCATACCGCAAAGCTGCCCTCCCGCTTGAGCTTGAGGGATAAGCAGTGTGGAGGGGGGAAAAAAAGCTTCACAGATAGGGGAGAAAGAAAGTGGGATCATGAGAGACATAATTTAAGAGATTTGTGGTTTACAGTTTAACGTCATTACCAAGAGCAAGAGAATCTACAGTTGCAGGACATATAATGAAACTTTTTTTTTAAGCTGCTCAGTTTTATGCTCTTTTTCCCTGTCGTAGGTTTTGTATTATTACTCTTTGTGGCTGGTAAAGCCAAGTAGCTGGCACAGAGGAGTAGCTAGGATGGACTTTTCAAACAGCAGCCGCTAAGCGAGGGGAAAAGCGACGCACTCTGTTCCCTTTGCTGATGCCCCCACTCTTCTGTGGCCGCTTCCCCATCATGTTTGGTTGGCAGCGCCAGCGGAAACGCCCCGGGCTCTGGTTTGTGCAGCCGCCGCTCTGAGCCTTCCTCAGCGTGTTGCCTGGCTGGTGCCCGCAGGGGATCAGCCGCCAGCACCTCCACTGCTGCCTGCTTGGAGGCAGTGCGAGAAATCAGAGGCCTCCATCAGCCCTTCTTAAGGAGAAAAAAAAAGGTGGGGGGGGGAGAGGAGGGTGGAGCCCCGGAGTGTGGAGAAGGACCACGTATTTTTAATACTGGCCAAGTCCTGTGTCTCCTGTTGACGTGCATTATAAACAACAAACTGCCTCTCAGTTGTACAGGTTATAAGGCTGTGCTTGTCTAAAGATTACAGAGACTTGTGCTCTGTTTCTGTGACTTACGTACCTCCTGAGGGGGAAAATATACAGCTTTCAGCATTCATTTGAACATAATTTATTCTCTCTGTCCTACCCAGGAACTTGATACAGCATTATAAATTACAGGAGTTCCTGGCATGAGGGTTTATAAGGAGAGGGTAGGGCAGTAACTGTGCCACATGTTACACACACTAGTAAGATTCACAAAAAAGGATGTCAAGGATGCAGTGCACCAGACGCTGGATGCCTGTCAGAGGGCTGAGGTGGGCCGCAATGCCCACAGCAGAGAGATGTTTTATCAAGAACACTCATACCACGTGCATGGAAGAGGCTGAGGACTTGCTATGGACCTTGCCAAGGTCAGCCCTTCTGGAGGATCCTGAAGAACCTTCTGCTCCCAAACTGGGCAGGAGGTTTTTGAAGTCCCAGGTGTGGTCATTGGGTACAGGAGGAGGCTCTTTGGGTGCAAACACCAGCCATGTAGTTCAGCCTGTACGGCCTAAAGTGGCAGCTCCTGGAGCATGTGCAGAATTTGGATTAAATCCATGGGAGCCAGTAGGGTTGTCCACGAGCTCAGTGCTGTAAGTAGTGTCTGCTTGGTCTTATCAAGGTCAGAGGAGCTAAAGCATAATAAATACTGCTAAGTGGGCACCCTTTAAAACTTGCATCCCCCTTAAGTAGCTGAGAGCCTCTGGGAAATGAGCTGCTTGTAAGCCTTGTAGATGCAGCCTGAGGAGGGAGGATTGGCTGTTGGGACAGGTTTCGGGTGAGAAGGCGCAGCCGCAGCTCCGCTCTGGTGGAGGCCGTGTGCGCGCGCCAAGCCGCGCTCACCCTGTCTTGCTTTTCGGGGCAGTGCCTGCAGCGTTCTTTAACTGGCGGCTCCAGCCATGAACCCCCCGGACTGAACGTGGGGAAGCTGGGGTCACTGCAGCCCCTGGGCTGAAGCCTGCTTTCCTGAGCCCCTGCTGCTCGCGCGCTCACGGCCTTTGCTCTGTGACAGGAGTCTCGCCGTAGTGGTCTGGGCATCGCGCAGGGTCAGTGCATCCCGCCTGTGGGTTTCCAGATGGACTTAAAGGCAGATTGACTTTAGAGCAACAATTTCCCCCATGGCTGGGGAGCTGCTCATGCCAGAGGAATTAGCTACATGCATTAGAGCACTTGCCAGCGCCGGTACCGGTGTGGGCGCTGGCGCGGGCAGGCTCAGGTGCCTCCCTCGCCACGAAACGCGAGGGAAGGCAGCTTTGCCGCGGGCGGGTGCCATCGGCCCCGCGCAGAGCGGCGCCGGCGCTGGGCCGCCCCAGCACCCTGCGGAGCGGCCGCGTCCTCCTGCCTTACCCCAAACCCGTCCCGTCCCTGGAGCCGTGGAGGCAGGAGGAGCTGAGGAGGGCGGGGAGCTCGGGGGACACCAGCCGGCATTCCCTGCCAGTGGGGACCCCCTTGGCCTTTAAGTTCTAAATGATGCCAGGGCACCTGGGGCTTCAGCTAGGGATGTCAATGTTGATGTTATGAACTAGAGCAAGTACCAATAAGCGAGGCTGCTAAGAAATCTCTCCTCACTCGTGCACATGCGGAATGTTTTCCTCTTCAGCATGTGTTCTTCAGTTCCCCAGCAGTACAAGCAAATTGGAAAGTTCAGCTGTCATTTGGGGAAGGTCATAGATCACACTAGCAGCCTGAGTAATCCAAGAGGTTTTAAGTATCATAGCATTTAGTTTAAAGTGAAATTTGCTCTGACAGGGGCTGGCAGACCAATAGGAAAAAGAAATATTTGTGCTTGGAGAAGTGCATGTGTAGAGACCACGAGTATAACTGATGGCTGGAAGTGATTTCAGTCTAAAAAAAACAAATCATTAAGAGAGTGCATAGGGGTAAAATACACAGTTCATATTTTAAAGGGTCTCAAAATGAACCAGCAACTGAGGTTAGCAGTACATAGTAATTAGCTGCGCTGTTCACTGTTTAACTCCATAAGCTCCGGGCACGGTGCTAAACTCTGTGCAGGAAAACAGAGGGGCTTTGGCTGTGCGGTCGCAAGCGCCGGCATCCCTGTGCACGCGCAGGCACTCGGCAAGGGCAGAGCTGCCCTAACCCGCACGCCAAGCGACTTCTGCAGCCCCCTTATCCGAGAGGGCGGCTGCGGCGCCCCGCGCCCCATACGGAGCAGGGGGTGGCGGGCGCTCCCCTTGGGCCGCTGGCTCGAGGGGCTGCCTGAGCAGCCGCGGGGATGAGCAGGGTTCCCTTGATTGCCCCTAGCGCCGGGGGAGGACGGGCTGCAGAAACGACACCCGTGAGCAGGAGGCAGTTGTGAAGCTGATTACTGGTGTGAAGCTAAGAACACGTGGCACAAACTGTGATCTTGGGCCAACTTGTGCTTCCAGCCGAAACCCTGCCATTTTTCGTGGCTGCAGCCTGTTGCGTGGGGGCAGCGATTGGGCAGGCGGCGGCTTCGTCCCCGGGGGGTTGCTGGCCCCGGGCCCGCTCCGGCCCGCGCTGCTCCTCTGCTGCCCCGGCTTGAGCGTGCACAAACGAGGCCAGCTGCGTTTGCAGCGCGGGCAAGCCTGGTTTACAATGCAGAAATACTCAGAGAGTGCTGATGTGATCAAGGTGTTCTGATATAATTTTGTGGCTTTTTTTTTTTTTTTTTTTTTTTAATTTAGTGTCCAAAACGGTTATCAGCTGATCCATCTCTTCCAGTTTTCTTCAGGACACTAACATATGTCTAAACCATTTGGAAATAACTGATACTCCTCAAAGTTTAAACTCTAGGGATCTTTACCTAATTACTTACACATTTATAAATATATATATATATATATATATAAAATTGTCGAGAAGGTAATTGAGACCATATTTCCCCCCCCTCTTTATCAGTTTAAATACATTTAAAAGCTCTTGGAATGAGGACTGGTAAGTGGCAGTAGCTGGGCGAAGCCTGGCGGCGGTGATAGAGACCCATTGCCACCGTGTGGCTCGCGGTCGCTACTGCTCCTCACCCAAATGGAAAGGAAAAGCAATGTTGTTTGAGCTTGGGAGTCGGTGGCGGAGCGAGCAGGGAGCTAGGAGGGGCCAAAGAAGTTCTTGACACACTTTCAGCATGTCTCCAGAATGAAGCTCTGCATCTGCTTTTTGCGGGAGTTTTCTGAAGCCCAAGGATGCTAATGAGAGGGGTCCTTTGCCAGGTGCAAGTGAGGGAGCGGGGCAGAAGGCAGCCTCAGAGGTTGCAGCCTCACTCCGCCAAGGCCTTGGAATAGCGTGATAGGGCTTTGGAGCGGGGTTGGGAAGGGGTGGGAAGGGCAGAGGAAGGTGGACATGTTCCCATAGCTGCAGATCAACACACAGGATGTCGGTGCAGCGCCGGCACCCAGCTCCTCTTTGCCGTGTGCGGAAGGGGCTGGCGAGCGCTCCGGGTCAGACTGGTGCCTCTGCAGCCGAGTGCCGACACGGGGCACTGCCAGCTCCCCTTCCAAAGCCCTTTCCACGCCGCGTTCCTCGGAAACGCTCAGGTGAAACGCGGCCGTTTTCCCTGCACTTCGGCTCGTTGGTGGCGTTGCCCCCTCAGCGGGCAGATCGCAGCTTCGGGCTTTCAGCGCTCGTGCGATTATCGGGATGTGCCGTAAGTGAACCCGCTTTCTGAAGGAGCAGGCCCAGAGGATGGTCTTTGAGAGCCTCATGGAGGCATAATCCTAGGAAAACAGCTTGGCAGGGGCAGAGTGCTGGACACGGGCCCCACCACTTCAACGGAGCCCTCGCGCGCCGACCGAGCGAGCGGCGCCAGCGCTTCGCGGAGCCAGGGCCCACGGCCCACCATTGTGCACGTTCCTTCCCAGGGCCCGACGCTTGCGCAACCCTGTTCCATACGTGCAATTGGCTGTAACGAGGTTCAGCTTTTCCCTACTCCGACAGCACTTGAGTTCTTTGTGTTTTGACAGTCTTCGGCAGGGAACTTCAACTCCTTTCAATGCATCTTTAGTCAGACAATAAATTAGAAGCCTTTTCCATTTGTCCTTCCACTGAAGTGGATGTTTAAAAGTGACATAACTATGAGTAGGCAGCAGTCCAGTGTCTTGGGCAATATTCATTTTTTTCTCTACCTCCTGCATGAAAGTTATTGTTGAGCGTGAAATATGTGCCACTTTTCCCCATGCAGTTTCTGTGCTTTAGTATGTAATTCATTGCTGTGGGACACTTCTGATGTAAAAGATGCTTTTCTGTGTGAAAATAAAATGAGTTATTCTGTCTCATTAGAACACAGCCTTTTAGTATGTGATGAATTCTTCCTGCCATTTGGCAGTCAGTCTGCTATCCCACCAGAAACACTGTGTCCTTTACTGACCTATGCCACTGTGCCAGATATTTTCACTCTCTCATTTCCAATTGGGGCTTTCCCAGGGGCTTTAGAAATGTACTGTCTGTCTCCAGGAAGGAAATTAGCCTCTTAGCTGCGCCGTGTATGGCAGAGTTGCCCGTGGGCTTCGCAGCGAGCATCCTTGAAGTCTTCCCTGGAAGGTGTGTGAACTGCAACGTACAGATAGAGACACCAGTCGCAGAAGCAAAGGGCTGTGTCAGTAAATGCCCAACAGGAGGGAAATCAAGTCCCATCTCCTCTGCGATTCCCATTTGACCTCAAGGTTGAAAGCAGCCCCCAAGGCGGGAAGAGGGAGCAGTACTCACTGGAAGGGGACGGCTACGTGCCGACTTGCCTCTTCAAACAGTCTCCACAGCAAGAAGGGTCCGAGACACCGGTGTTCCTTCCCTGCCATGCAAACCCCTCCAGTTTCTCTCTCCTTTCCTTTCACAGCATTGGAGTTGACGGCTTTGGTCAGTCCCCCGGGGCTCCTGGCCGCCCTGCGACTGCGTACGGATACCGCCCGGACGAGCCCTACTACTACAGCTACGGAGCGCGATGAAGCAGCCCCTGGTGCCGCGCGGGGCTGCGGCAGATCCCGCCGCGCGCGGGGCACGACCGAACGACGGCGGCGCCGTCACGGAGTATCCTTTGGCGTGTGTAGCTCTGGATCAGCCTAGTCTTTCTGGGTCCAGTGTTTTAGTGGCTGTGTTTGCTCCTCAGTTGCTCTTTATTATCTTTATTTTTTTTTTGTACAGTATTTGCTCTGTGGCTAGAAAGCGAGTATGGGAAAGCTACTAGACTGGAAAGTGTCACGTTATGTATATTAAGCTACTAATTTAATTTCTATTAAATGTAAAACCCTGCGTTGTCAGTAGTGATGAATGTGTTTCTAAATGATGTTTCCTTTGTTTTACAAGGCCTTTAAAAGCAGCGCGTTCAGCGTGGACCGTTTCCCCGTAGCGTTTCAGTCCCAAGGACACGGGTGAGCCGCAGCACCTCCTGGCACTGCCTTGGCACGCAGTCACTGCAGCCCAGCCCTGACTCTGAAGGCTTTAGCAACAGAAAGATTGCACGGATTCCCTGCCCTGGGGCTTCAAAACGCTTAGGAAACTCTTAAAATTAGGGACTACGCTGCAAAATAAAACCTTTAGCAAATAGAGTTCCTGTAGGCTGAGAGAAGGCAGCCACAATCCCTAATAGGCACAAGAAAGTGCATGGACATGTGTCCCTTCTGGACAGAGCTGTCAAGACAGCAGTTCAAATAGTAGCTCACCTTTTAAAGCAGAAGCTGCCCCCGACTCATGATGAATGGCTGGTAATTTGCAGTATTGCTCGCTCCTCTTTTCCCCCTCATTTCTGGTTTCTACAGAAATTGACTTGAATCAGGGGTTGATACTACTTAAATGATAGCCAGGAATCCCTTAAGACCAGTGTGTACACGGAAAACGTGGTCAGCAGAAGCCTCGAGATTTTTAGGAAGTCGACCTAATACTGTTCTTAGGTATAAAAATATCCCCTGGCATCAAGATTGGTTAAAATCTTGCTTGATCTTTTAAAAGTGCACAGGTATATTTATGTGCTTTGTGACTCATGGCTTTTCACTGGGCATGACTGGAAAGGCTCCCGGAATTAGCCATGGTCTTTCTTACCAGTTTTTAGCCTCCTCCCTGGGCTGGCTTCACTTACTGGAGGGCAGTGGAAGAACAGCATGGCCAGGATTATAACTGTTTTTTTTTTTTTAAACAGTTTTTAACTAATTCTTATGCAATTTATTAGAAAACTTAAGATCTCTGCAGAAAATTTGAATTAAACTGTTGGGGCTGCAGTACCATCCCTTTCTAGGTTCCTTCTGCTGCTCTGAACCCGCGCTTCGTCTGCCCAGCAGTTGCGCTGCATTTAGCCTCAACAAATTTTAGCTACTTTATAGTTCCTGCTGTGACCAAAACTGTCACCGAAACTGCACATTCACTGGCTTTTCTTTTTAAGACTGGCACTCCCTGTTAGGCTCTTCCAGAAAATTAGTGTGAAGTTATTTAAAGCCTTCCTTTTGGAATGTGTTTTGGGGAGAAAAAAAAAAAAAAGTGGGTCCTTAGAGTATATGCAAACTATCAATGAAACTGAAGGAGCTTCTAATGGGAAGCTTCAGGTAAATGAGAAACTAGAGCTGGGCTTCGGCAAATGGGTGGGTGTCTGCAACTGCAATACATTTGTGACCACGCTGAGAATAAATGGCAATGGAAAAAAATCCTGGCTGCAATTTTAGTATTCAATGTTAGGAGTTTATGAGAAAAGAATAAAAGATCAAGTATTTGTAGCTTTTCCTGGCAACAGCTAAAAGAAGAACATCATTTATCTGCAAGCAGAGCTTGGTAAAAATTACTCAGCACATAGTAGCCTGAGGATAGAGTCTGCTAGCCAGGATGAAAACCAGCTGTGCCACTATATTCTCTAAGGCAGGAGACGGGCTGATTTTTCTCTTTAATTACAGTCCCTGAGCCAGAAAGAGGAGGGGGAAAGATATGAGCACACAGCGCGTTTCCTGTGGGTGTCAGAGGGAGAGTCTGACCTGTAGGGTAGCTTTTTAATTATCTGTATTTATGGATTCAGTCCGAGTACCGTATCGTGCGTAAAACGGGGCGAGAAGGGATCTGCTTTCTTTTAACGGCTTCAACTGCTTTGGCACTTCACTCCTCTCCCTTGCTTCTCTCCCTGACTTTGTCTCACTCCTCTTTTCTCTCTGCACAGCAGCAATTCCTACCCACCGCAGAACTGTCCTCTTTCCTAGTCTGCTAATTAATGGAAGATAGTGGTTACGTAGGTGTTTCAGATCTAAGTAGGCTGTAAAGTTAATAGCGCAGTTAAATAAGTGCAGGCTACGACGTTGACGCCTCTGTGCGCTGCTGTTCTCGCTGCCGGCGAGAGGCCGAGGCTGCGGCGCTGCTCCACAGCTACCCCGCAGCCGGCCTGCACAGCAGCGTTTCCTACCGCGGCCACCTCCAATGCAGGTACATAAATTGCTAAGGCCCCTGAAGAGGCTGCATGGCTCCTCTGTGGGGAGGAATGGCCACCATGCCCCTTATTCTGCACTGCAGGGTCAGGGTCTTCTGGCATCGCCTTTTGTCCCATTTGGGCCAAAGGCTTCCGACGCTTCCTACCTCTGAAGGAGGGAGGTAGGATCTGTTCCTGTGTTTGTTATGTCACCATATATCATGTGACATATATACACCTCGTATACTACGTGGCGTAAAGACATACTGAGGGAGGTGATTCCTGAAACCTCCTTCTCGCCTCCTGCGTGACGTAAAGAGAGCCAGACGGTTCATGTGCGAACCCCTCCGTGTGCCAGAGGTGCGGGTCCCCCAGCGCGCTGTGCCCTCTTGTTAGCGCTGCGGCGCCAGCTTGGGCGCCTCCCGGTGCCCAGGCCTGGAAGAACCTCCTCCTCCTCGCTTACCGAACAGGCCTCAAGGCTCGGCAAGCAGAGCTGGGGTGAGGATCACTGTTTTTCTGTCCAGATACCTGTGGTTTTCTTGCATCAAAGGGACTCTAGCATAAATGGCCAGCAAACAGACTTTTCTCAAAGTATCTGCAAGGGCCCATGCTTTGGGCATGAGCTGGGAGGCTTTGTCTAAACCCGGGGCTGGAGGCAACGTGTATTACTAAAGAATATGCCCTGTGAAGTTCATGCCAGATTTGACAGCCCAAAATTTATTGCATGCTAAATTGTTTGAGTTTAGTTACTAGAGAAAGCCAAGGACTTAGCGCAGTTCAGACCACCGTTGTTACAAGCACCGCCACTGCCATTAAATCCTCGTCTAGACGAGGCGGCCGCCACGGGCGGTGCTCTTGGGCCCCGCTCGCTCTAACCGTTCGGTTCAGAACGACTGAGCAAACCACATCCTAACGCGCTGGCGCTGCACGGAACTGCAATAACACTGGCGATACGAAAATAGTGTGTGAAAAGCCCAGACCTCCCACTGCGCTATAGTAATGCCTTTCAACGTTCATTCCGCTGTCCAAAATACTCACGTGAAATCTCTCCCCGGAGCCACTTCGCCGTGCAGCACAGAGAGCGATTAGTTTTCATGGCATTAAATAGATCCCTTACGACGCACACGTTACCCGCCCGCAGCAAAGAGCGGGGCTGCGGGGAGACCTCTCGGAGGGACCACCTGCCTTGCGCAGGCCCTTCCCACCCCGACGCCCGGCCTGCAGCTCTCGCTGGTGCCACGCGGCGCTGCCGGGGCGGCGGGACACAAACGGCCCGCGAGGGAAACCGCGAAAGGGAATCAGCTCAGCCAACGCAGCCGGCGGTCGGAGGCAATTTTATGTTGGGAGGGAGGCGCTTGTACCCCAGAAATCACGCGCGGAGCCAACCCGTGCAGAAGGGGCTCAAGGGAAGGGGCCCTGCTGCCGCTGGCACGGAGCGGGGCACGGGGCTGGCCGGGCACGCGGCCGCAGGGCTGATCCAAGCACGTGCCACGCGCCCCGCTTTCTCCCTGCCTGGCTGCGGCTCAAACCACGGCCTGGAGTTGCTGACCTCCCCACACCGAACCAGGCCGAGCAAAGCTAAAACTCGTTAACAGCTGCTAAGCGCCTCTGGGAAGGGGAGGCTGTGCAGCATGAGGGGCAGCACCAGCTGCTGAGGCAGCCGAAGCTGAGGCGCAAACGCGGCGGGAGTCCGAGCTGGAAGAGGTGGATTCGCCGTCACCGGAGCGCGGCCTCCGAAAGGCGCAGGGCAAGGAAGCCCGTGACGGGCGGGAGGGGAGAAAAAGAACGGCCTTTGCCCTCAGCCCCCCGACCACCCCGCTCCAGCTGCCCGCGCCTAGTCCCTCACTGCCACCCGCGCCCAAGATGGCCGCGGCGGCTTCGCGGCCGGGCCTGCCCTCGCGCAACATGGCCGCC
>VZSV01000052.1:2306784-2361109 GCA_013398735.1 Nothocercus julius | reverse complement strand
CAGGTGCCCTGTGCAGTCTGACAGCCCCCTCAGGTAGAGGCAGCAAAGCAGGGCAGAGCTGGAGCGGCCGGGAAGCGGGCGCGAGGGGCGCCGAGGTGCGAGCGGCCGCTTGGAGAGGAGCCTTTGAGCTGAGAGCCCTCGCGGCCCTTCTAGAAACGTGTGTGCAAGCGGCGAAGCGGCTCTCACTCGGCTCTAAAGCTGCAAATGCAGTTTTATTCCTTAAAGGTCACGTTTTAAGGTGTCATACCTGGAGTTTTGTAGGGAATTTAGGCTGAAAGGGCCGACACGTATCCCTGATGCTGGGCATCACTGAAAATTGAGGTCTTGTTTCCTTCTCTCCTCATTAAATGATCCCTAACTTTCATATACAGAGCAGCATCCTGGGTCTTGCCCAGCGCCTTGAGCACCCCCTTTCTAAGACAGCCTCTGCCAGCAGCGCGTTTGCGTTACCGCTTCACGCGCAAGGAAGCGCCGTGGAAATCTGTGTGACCGCTCCGTCACGCGGGAGGGAGGGCGGGAGGGCTGGCAGGCAGGCAGAGCGTTTGTCAGCTGGAGAGCAGGTAAGTGGAAGAGCCGGCTCCTGGCGCGTACGGCCCGGCCGGAGAGGCCGTGTAGGCTGGCGCTTTGCGTAGCGGCCGCGCCGCCACAGCGGGGCTCGTCACCATGTCCCGCGCCGAGTCTCCGCCAGGAAAGTGACAGCACTTCCATAGCTATAGATCTATAGGTAAAGTTCTCCTTTACCAAAATAAAAAGCAAGTTTTGCACTTAAACTGAGAGAGAGAAGGACTGTTAGGATGAAGTCCCTGGTGGCTATCCCACACTTTGTGGAAAATCCTCTAAAGGTGAGCTGGACAGTACCTGCTAGAGTTAATTTTGTTTGTTCCTCCACTCTAAGGCCTGTTTGGCATCGAGAAGGAGCCCCTACAACGGCCGAACTCTGCAAGGGATGGGCTCAGAGAACAGCGCTTTAAAGAGCTACACGCTAGAAGAACCGCAGTTTACGCTGCCAACCGGACACACGATTTACCCAGCCGTGCTGCAGGATGGCAAACGTGCTTCGGTCTTTGTCTACAAGAGAGAGAATGAAGATACAGTTAATAAAGCTGCCAAGGTACTGTAGAAAGCATGCAGGGAAAAGACTCCTTGGAGCTTTTGCTCCTCTTTCTAGGAGCAGTGAAGGTCTGCCACTTGTGGATGTCAGAGCCTTGAGGGGTAGGAAGGAGGAGCTGCTGAATTTGGCCATGGCTGAATGTAGCTGCTGTGTAGCGGGGAAGAAGGGGGATGGCAGCAAAGCTCCCAGTGCACCGCTTCCCGACAGCGGTGATGAGAAAGGGGGGTCGGATAACAACACCTGCACTCATTTGTGGAATTTGGATCTCCTTTTGCGGATCTCCTAAGACAGGGAATTTCTTAGGTGGGCTATGCCCGAAACACTGTGCATGTTCTTCTGTGTAAGACTTTGTAGCTGGATGTATTGTGAAAGGTTTTGCAGAGAGTGAATGAGCAAGTGTGCCAAGTGCCTGGCGAGGAGCAGGGACAGGCTGTCTAAATTCAAGCAGACAGCGTGGCTGAAGGTATGTGGTTACCCTCTAAGGTCAAGACAGAAGCTTTTGATTTTCTTTTTTCTTTTCTTTTTCTTTCATCTTCTTTGGAAGCACCTGAAAACTTTGCGCCACCCTTGCCTTCTACGCTTCCTCTCCTGTACGGTGGAAGCAAATGGGATCCACCTGGTCACAGAACGTGTGAAACCCTTGGAGATGGTCCTGGAGACTCTCTCTCCTGCTGAAATCTGTGCAGGGATCTATGATGTGTTGCTGGCTCTCATCTTCCTCCATGACAGGGTAGGTGTCGACAGGAGGAGTCCTGAGGCTTCCCTGGGGGCCAGGTGAAACATGACAGGAGGGTGTCGTAACACAAAGAGGCAGACCCAAAGCCCACAATTCTTTTACCCTGAAAACACTAAAATCATTTGCTGCCTTTTGGAAGGAGTAGTAAATGAAAATATGGTGATCTTAGGAGCACCTGTTGCATTGCTTCATGGCAGTTTCACTCAGCCGCAGTGTTTTTATAGCTGTTGCCTCATGTCAGATACCGGTGTCACCGCTCCCCTGTTTGGCATTATGTGTTTGTCCGGGGCTGTGGATATGTCTCAGCTCTGACTATAGTTTTCAGGCTTTGTGTTTGCAGTTGGAGGTGTCCTCCACACTTACAGGGCTGTGGCTGTGAAACTTTGCTCTGAACCCACAGCCCTCCTGTACGATACCTGCTGCTCACCTTCAAAATCCTTTTTGAACCTGTAGAAATGTGTTGTTGTTGGCAGCTTTTCCCTATTTCCTCACAACACCTAATCAGCACTACTAAAGATACCTTCACCTATCTCCAAGTCTTTTATTTTTTTTTATGTATATATTTCAGGGAAACCTAACACATAACAATGTGTGTTTATCATCTGTCTTTGTAAGTGAGGATGGACACTGGAAACTGGGAGGAATGGAAACAGTCTGCAACTTTAATGAAGCCACTCCAGAGGTAAGAGACAAATAAATCACATCCCTCTGATGCCTACAAGAGGCTCCTGGAAGACCCAAGTCCCAGTTCCTTCCAGTTATCTTGGTTTACTGTTAAATGCCTTGGCTCACTTCCAGCTCTGACCTGAATCTTTGCTCCAAGGACGCTGTTACTATAAACAACAATGTCTGCATAAGCACAGAAGCTCATTCCCCATTAACTGAAAAACTAGCTTTCGAAAGGAGACAGAGCTGGCCGGAGGGTGGCTTAAGAGCAGGGATAGGGAGACATCTTTCCTCCTCTGGACTTACTTAAAATAAACTGCTTTACTAGGAAGATGCTGGTTGAAATGAATCAAAACTAAAAATAAATCACTTTAACTTCTGCTGCTGCATCTTTGTTGCTTGTTAGTGATCTGGGCAGAAAGATGCCTGGTCTGATTGCTGCTGCGTGTTGTGCAGAGTCTTTGCTGCAGCCTGGCACTCAGTAGTGAAAGCATATTGCTCTTTCTCCCAGAAAATCCACAGTCCTCCAGCAGCTGTGCTTAGTGCCCTGGCAGGTGTGGCCTTTCAGAAATCAGCAGGCAGGTGCACAGTTGGTGCACGATGATGCAAAGAGGGCAGCAATAAAATCTGACTGCTCCAGGTCATGAAAGCCTCCTCCTGTGCAGGTGGGTGGTGTGGGGCCTGAGGAGCAGAAGGGACGAGCTGGCTGCGATGCTCTGAGGTGCCTTAATGCCAGCGTGGCCTTTCACAGCTGGCGCTTAAGCGCTTGTGGCAGCGCAGAGCACAGGCTAGCGGAGCCCACGGCTCCCTGTGCCGTGGCCTGGCCCGGGGAACAGATGGAGGCAGCTGATGTCTCCCTCTCCTTTCTGCAGTTCCTCCGTCACGTGAAGTCCGTACGAGACCCGTCGTGCATCCCCTGCGAGGAGATGGTGGGTACTTCCTTTGGCTGCCTTGCAGGTTGCTGGAGGAATTTGTTGCTGGCAAGAAATAAGCACAGCGCATTTGGAAAAGGATTTTGACTCATGTGGTTTATCTCTTCATACTGGAATATAGTGGCCTTTGCGTAATACTTGGGTCTTAACTTCTGCCCACCTGGGCCTAGCCTGGGCATGGTATTGGGTACAGGGAACTGAAATTTTGAACAGGCAGTAATGGAAGAGCAAGTTCTTGAAACTATTTATAGTATTTCATGTTGCAGCTTTAATGCTTCTAAGAGCAGTTGCCGAGATCACTGTGATAACACAGTTACGTTGCCCTCTCATGTGTAACAGACTCTTTTTATATTATTCCTCTTTTTTTTACTTGTTAGTCACCTTCCCTATTAAGCATCCTATGAGCTACATATACTAAGGGGATGAGATTTCCATCCGATTAACTCCTGTTTCCATAGAAATGCTGAAAGTTGTTGACTTGTAATTGCTGTGTGCCTTCATGAGGGAATTGTTTCATCCTGATGTAGTCATTCCTGTGGGCTATAAATTCCCTAATGGAGGTTTTTTCCACGGAATATTCTACTTGTAGGGTCCTTGGTAAGCTTTGGAGCTATAAAAAGAATTGAAGGGTGTGCATGGGAGGGTGCAGAGGGTTTCATGGAAACTACTGAGCATTTTGTAAACTCCTGCTTTGATGATGATTATTTCTTTAGTCTGCAGATTTCAAAATTCTCTCCAACAGCCATGGGTATGCACGGGATGCTTATGCGTTTGGAATGATGGCTGAAAATCTCTTGACTCTCCTAAATGATGAGGGTGAGGAATGAAATGAAATACGATTTATTTTTCTGCCAACAATGCTGCATAACTTATTCTGTACATGCACAAACTGAGATATTTGCAGCTCTTAGTTGTTGCAGCTGTGTATTGTGGCTGATGTACTACAGGGATAGTGGGCAGATTTGTTCTTCATGTTTGCCAGGAATTTCCAAAATAAGAACTACTTCTGTACAAGTTCCTCCTTTTTCCAGCTTCACCTTCTTAGACAAAAGTCTCTTTGGCAGAGAATGTTGGTTTCTTCCTTACAGAGACCAGTATGGATCCTATTCTAGGCATTGCAGTCTGCGGTGGGACAGTGCCCTGTTTGAATGGGAGCTGGCTGTGGTGAAGTGGATCAGGGGTATCGGGTTAGTGGCAGGCAGAGGTGGTGCCTGTTCTGGAGTCTTGCCTCCTCCTGCTTACCTGTAGTAAACTGCATAATTTTTGAGGTAGCTTCTTCTTTCTTTCTCCTCAACTGAGCATAACAGCAGCTTCCTGGATGAGGAGGCAGGAGTGAGTTTTACCTTGCAATAGGAGATGAGAACCGAGTCACTCAGGTTAAAATACAGCCTTAAGTTTCTCCTGTGTTCCCCTCATCCTGCTTTTGAGCATGGTCATGTTTGCTCTCCTAAGCCTGGCTGCAGGTCACCAGCATGCACAACATGAGCACTCTCAAACCCATCCACAGCTTCTTTACTTGTTGCCTGTTTACTATTAAAACTCTTTGGTAGCCCAGTAGCTCAGCAGCTTAGGGAAAAAAATGTGAATGTTCTTCCCCCTCCCTTTGGGGCAGGACAGTAGAGATGTGAGCAATTCAATAACTCGCTGTCAAATAAAAGAGTTTCTAAAAGGAAGTTTTCAGGAGGTGTGGAGGATCCCTGACCATAATATGTTCTGTGCTGATAAAGAAATCTAACTGTAAGTGCGCTCTCTGGCTTCTTTCAGTTTCAGCAGATATTCTCTCCAGCTTTCAGCAAACGTTGCACTGTGCGCTACTGAATCCAGATCCAAACTGTCGTCCACCACTGTCCAGCTTATTGTCACATGAGTTCTTCAGGTAAGAAAAGGACAATTGTGCCTGTCTTGATACCGCTTATTTCTGCGTCGCCAACGTATAATCAATGTCCCAAACATGGTATTGAGCTAGCAGTGGTGACAAAAGTGGCTCCGTCTGTCACATGCAGCTGCTTAGATCTCAAACTCATGGGAGGAGATGGGGAGTGCACTAGAAAACAAAGGGGTAGCACTGGGTAAAGGAGGCTCCGAGGTAACCTATGTAGACCTGTGTCTGCTGTCCCTTAAATGTTTCTCCTGATGGTGGTATTAGAACAGACTGGGCACTTGCTCTGCTTATTGCCCTGGATGGTGGTCAGAGATGGCAAGTGCAGCCTTGTCTTCACCTCCCTGTCATTGCTGCCTCCAGAAGTGTCTGCTGTGCTTTGACGCTGTGAATGTGCAGCTGGTGGGTAACAGGCCACACTGTCACAACGGTGCTCTTGGTCCACCAGCATTTGACTTGCATCTCCCTTTGACTTGCATCTCCCTTTGTTTCTGTCTGGTAAATAATCTCAGCTGCCTACATTTTTATCTTAGGAATGACTTCCTGGAAGTTGTCAACTTTCTGAAGACCTTAACTTTAAAATCTGAGGAGGAAAAAACTGAATTTTTCAAGTAAGTCAAAGCTTTTCATTTCAGAAATGCTTCTGCCAAGTAGGATCTTAGGGGTCACTTGGAACGCTAGTGGCCTGAAAGGTTCTTCTTCAGGTGCCTGATTTGGATCATTGCTGATTTGGATCATTTTGAGCCTTGTTTACTCTGTAATGTAGTAGTTTGGGGACTCCAAGACAAACTAGCGCTTGCATCAGGGGAAACCCTTTCGTCCCCACTTTTGTAATGTCTTGTTGGGAACGGTTTGGTGTTTGGGAGGAGCACTGCCTGCTGGCCTCTCTAGGCTAACAGCCTCTGAAATGATGCTGTGGACAGCCAGATGAACAGAACTATGTACCTGCTACGGGCTGATTGCTATTGCTGAAGAATCAGACAGAAACTGGGCTGCAGCCAAACACAGTTCACTTGAAGTGGGCTCTTTTGAAACCCCTCCGCTCTCTAGCAGTTTGGTTGAACTCTTGCAGGGCTAAGAACAGAAATTTTCCCCAGGGTAACTGGGATGTAAAAAGAAAACAATGTTCCTGTTGTCTGTAATCTCTTTCCATTGTGTTCTAAATGAGGTGATGCACTCTGTGGGGAATGATGTTGATGTTATTAGGAGAAGTTTAATTGTTCTAGTTTTCCTCCATTCGTGTTAAAGACTGCCTCATCTCTCACTGCACTGTGGCTAAGCAGGAATACAAAGGCCACCTGCTCGCCCGGGTTCAAAGTCTTCACTATAAAAGATCAGAGAACTTCTTTCTGTGTGATTGGAAAAAGACTCGAATCTTTCACTACCTTTGTTCTTGACAGTAGCTTCATCATTTTAGATGAGTATTTGCAAAGTGGAATCTATCACTAGACACTGCTCGAGGTTGACAGCTTCAGTGTAGTCATGGCATAAGTGAGCTAGAAAAAAGAAGCTCTTTTTTTTTTTTTCTTGCTTTTTATGTATTAAGGAGGCTTGAGAGTTCTCACAGAGTTATTTTCCTATTTATTTTATACTTCAGTGGCCACCATCATTAATAAGGCTAGTTTGATTTCACTGTTTTGGGACTTAGTTGAACCAAAGAAGAGGAGAAAGGGAATCTTTGCAGGAATATTCAGAATGGTTCTTAGCATCTCTGTAACAGCAGTATCTACTAGAGAAGAGAAGAAATACAACCAAGAGCCTTCTAGGGTGGTTGTGAGAACATGAGAGAGACTGCTGTGGGACTTCATCTCTAGCAGACAAGGCAGACACCAAAAAAGGGGCAAGTGGTATTTAAGGGAAACATTGTAAATGCATGGGAGCATCTGTCTTGATACTAACTGCTGTCTCTTGGAACACAGATTCCTGCTGGACAGGGTGGCCTGCTTGTCAGAGGAGCTGATAGCATCACGGCTGGTCCCTCTCTTACTCAATCAGCTCGTGTTTGCTGAACCTGTCGCTGTCAAGAGTTTTCTTCCTCATCTCCTCGGTCCAAAGAAAGGTGAATATTAAGTACTTTATCTTCAAAATTTTCACGGCGAAGTTTGGAGTGAGTTCAGAGAACAAACAGATTAGTGGTGTTTAAGCATAACAAATACTGGAATGCACAGGACTGGTTATTCCACATATTGGGAAATACCAGCTTCCCCATTTGCAGTAGGCTTTTAACTGCTCTACTGATGCTGGGGAGAGAACTAGAAATTGCCTGTCCTGCTGTTTCAGAAGGGTCCTGCTTTGCCCCTCCTGCTTCCCTTCCTCCTTCCTTTCCTCCCTTCCTCCTCTGCTCCCTTTCTTCCTCTCTTCCATCTCCTCTGATATCCCAAGGAAGTGAGTTGGCAGCTGACTGCCAGCTGTGCAGGGAGCCACGACAATGAATCAGACCTGGCAGCTGGTGACGCTCTAGATTTCAGCTGTGGAATAGGTCTGAGGTGAGCTGTCTCTGCTTTGTGAAGCAGCCTTTTCCCACTTTTCACCTCTTTTCCCTAGAGCAAATCGGAGAAAGCCAAACCAACTGCCTGCTGTCACCTGCCTTGTTCCAGACTCACGTGATCCCTGTGCTGTTGAAACTCTTTGAGGTTCACGAAGAGCATGTCCGAATGGTGTTGCTGTCTCACATCCATGCCTACGCAGAGCTGTTCTCTCGGGAGGAGTTGAAAAACATCATATTGCCACAGGTTAAGGACAGCGAAACCATATGGGTTCTGTACTGCTAGGACCAGTTCTGGTGCAGTTTAAAGCTCAGATTTTGTAGTCTTGGCAACACCTTGTGCAAGCTTTGTCTTAGCTGCCCCCTCTACCAGAAAAAGCCATCATGGATTCCAATTTTAGCAATCCCCATTGCCAGCCTTGCTTGTGCTGCTCAATTCATGTGGTGATTTCATATCTTAACCCAGCAGTCAGAGCTGCTGTTTCTGGTCTGAGGGTTTCCTTGTCTTCCCATCCTGCCCCACCTTCACCATTTGAGCTAGTGTTGCCTAATGCTGGTATGCAGCACCCTCTTCCATGTCAGTCCTGAGCCTTGCCACCCCTCTCTGCTGCATTGAGGCCCACTGTAAGTAAGGGATGTGAAGAAATCTGAGATATGAAATGTGCTACAGATGTAGCATCTAATGGAAGAAGAGCTTTCTTAAAAAAAAAAAAAAAAAAAAAGAGAGAGAGAGCGAGAGAGCAGAATTTTCTGTTCTTAGTAATATTGTCATATTCCTCTTGCAGGTATTGCTGGGTCTTCGAGATACCAGTGACTCTATCGTTGCAATAACTCTGCACAGCTTAGCAGTTCTTGTCTCCCTGCTCGGACCCGAGGTAGTTATAGGTGGTGAAAGAACTAAGATTTTCAAAAGCTCTGCACCAAGTTTCATGAAAACTACTGATCTCTCTCCAGAAGGTAAATTATGTACTCTGTCCTTGGAATTCACATCATACTGTTTCTGCTTGTCCTTTCTAAGCAGTGTAGGCAGAATTACTTGGGTGATCTCTGGCTGTTGACAGGTTTAACTGAAAGAAGCAAATTTGCAGCTTGATTCTAAACTAGGTGCTAACTGTTCTGGGTGTTTGTAGAAAAGCTATAGTGTTCTTTATGAACTTACTTACAGATATATATTTTTTTTATTCTTCTGTCTTGCATGTTTTTAAAATGAGTAAATCTCATCCTTCATCCTCTTCCCCCCAATTTTTATTCATAGATTGGAAAAGGAATACGAACTTCCCTATTATCTCAACTCTCAGGAGGCTTTTCAGCTAACCCAAAGGAAGAAAGTAGTCCCTGCATCTGCTAGCTAACTTGGAGCCAAGCATACTAAGGCAAAGCTTTTCTGGATATTGAAATTAAAAATGCTTTCAATTGGAGGGAAAAGTCACCTTTTGTTCTACTTTATATGTGAAGTCTAGATACCAAATGAAATGGCATGCTAGAGAACAACTTAAGTATAAATGTTGCTCCTGAATCTGTATGTATTGATAAATACCACCCTCCATTAAAATCTCTAGATGGTTCATTGCATAACTTTCCTTTACATTAACAACTCTATTAATGAAAATCTTCAGATTTCATGCTGGCAACTATTTCCTTTTTTCAAAAGAGTATCAGTAACTCTGATTTAAATACTGAAGAATAAGAAAAAAGAAAAACCAAAACCTGTTCTTAACTGTGAGTGGCACCCTGCAAGAAACAGTGCTAAAGGCTGAACAGGGAGGCTCAACAAGACGTTTAAGCCTTTCAAAGCATGCACCTTTTGCCAAGGTTGCTTTGGGCAGGGATGGCTCTATTAATTGCAGTCCTTTGCTGTGCTGCATTTGGCCCTTTTCTGACTGTTCTGATAAGCCCTAGCACAGGCAGGTACAAATAGGTTTTACACACTTGGCATTGGGCTAAGCCATCCTCTATAAAGCTCTTTCTGACTGCCTAGGCTGCCATTGTGGTAATGGGCCTCATGCAGCCTAGGCCAGTGTCGCCTAATCGTTGCCATCAGTGAGTGTGTGCACCTCCCGGCAAGGAAGTGCAGCTAGGTGCTTGCCAAGCTGCTGCAGAGTCGAAGCATGAGCCTTTGCTGCCCATCACGGGTACTTCAGGTGAGGGTATGATAGAAGCAAGGCTTTTAATACTGCCTTTGGATTGTGCATTGTTAGCCTGTTGTTCCTGGAAACTGCTTTACTCGGGTCCAAGCATAAAAGAAGGCTGGTGCAGTAGCACGAGGCTGCTTATGCTTTGCATTCTTGTGACCGTCAGCTCTGTGCTTTCGCAAGAGCAGCACATAAGAGGGGTTTGAGATGCTACGCAGTGTAGAAGCTGGTGGTTTGGATCCAGCTAGGTGACAGACCTGTTAAATCAGTAGTAGTTTGTTCTTTGGGTATTTCTTGAAAGGTACAGAAACTGACCCTTAATTCAGAGTTGCTTAAACTTTGGATTGGGGAGAGCTACAGACTAGAGGAAGAGAGGATTGTTTCATAAGCAGATCAAGAAATATAGCTGTTGCATTGCAACCTCTATCTTTATTTATTGTTTTACCTTTGTTGTAGGTAAGAGCATTCCCGTGCTGTGAGGAGTTTCATGTTTTATGGAATTGGTGTCCTTTTATTCTGCTTTATTCTTGCAGAGTCCCCCACTCATGTCATAAGCAACCTGAGACATCCGGCATCTCGGCCCTTGAAGAGTAATGCTAGTGTGTTCCACGCCTCTGGAAACATCCCTGCCAAGAAACAATCTGTGCAACAAGACAATCCCCTGGCTTTAAAGACAGGTAGAAGTTTGCTCCAGCTCTTCTTTATTTCTGTGCTGTTTCATTTCTAAAACGGAATTCCAACAAACGTATGTTTTATATTAGCTTATTTCCATACCAGGTGCTACCTGCAATGCCAAGGATTTCAGAGAGTTTTAGGCACAGCTCAGTCTTCATGCTTGTCCTCCTGAACGAGTATGTAATATCCTTGTCTTCCATAGGTGAACGAGAAATTCAGCTTCCCCTGAATGGAATTCCTGGAAGCATTAACCCACTAGGGAGCATCAGGAGTTCTTTGCCTGCCTCTGAAAAGCCAGCAGAGGAGTGGCCAGACTGGAGCGAGGCAGAGGAGACAGACACTGAGAAAACTGTGAACATACAAATTCAGCCCCGAGAGTCAGAGGGCAGAGTGGGACCTTACTTTGCTAATCACGATGTTGATGAGAAGCCATGGGATGACTTCGAGCCCAGCAGCCCTAGCCCTGAACTGTCCTCAGGAACCTGCCTCACTGTGACACAAGCTGATGCAGTTCAACTGCAGAGGCCTCTACCAGGAACCAATGCACTGAGCCAAGAATTTAAAAGCCTCAAACTGAGTTCCCCCCCAAAGTCTCACTCTGGAAGTAGCTGCAGCAATGACAAGTGGGACCCGCAGGAACAACTGGGAGAGACTTTTCAGGAAAAGTCAAAATCTTTATCAGAGTCTGGCCTAGGAGAAGAGTTCACTATCCAAGTGAAAAGAAAACCAGTGCAAGACCCAGAGCTAGACTGGTTCGCTGACATGATCCCAGACATTAAACCATCTTCAGCAATCTTGATTTTACCTGAAGTGAGGACAGAAGCAGTTGCTCCCAGCCACTCTGGTGCAGTATCCAGCAGAGAAGGCACCTCCCAGAATATGCTGTTTTCATCCAAATTTGCAGCAATTGATGTTACTGAGGTAAGAGTCTATGGGTAGTGGGGTTTAAGTGACTGTACATTTGAGAAGGTTTCTAAAGCCTGTATGCACTACACCATACAGCTCTGGCATGAGCAGCCTCGTTATTCAGATGGTTAACCTGAATAAGTGTAAGTAACAAGTGATGGTGCAGCTGCGTCTTTGTGAATACAAGGTTCCTAGCTGTGAATGATGTATTTAGCAGGCTGTCTTAGTACTGAAACAGAGCCATCATGCAAAGAATAGATTTGTACCCTACTGAAAGCATGAAATAAGGAGTATCTGTATCTGGCTGCTAGAACCCTACATTATTTTAAGGAGAGTCTTGGTTTGTCAGATAGGAAAGCTAAAATAAAGAAGGCTTTCATGCATAGAGGAGGTTCTGGGCTCAGAGTTCCTCCATAGACTCTTCTAGAAAAAGTTACAAGAGGAACAGGAACCTCAAACCTCTGGCTTGCTGAGAAAAGCTTTTGGGGTGCCTGACTTTCAGGAAGAAACAACTGAGACATTTCACGAATTTCAGAGAACCAGCAGGGTTTCAAAACTGCCTTTGTGAGTGCCCACCTCGAATACTCGAATACTTCTGCTAGAAGAGCCAGCACTGCCATCACTGCTAGCTGACATACAGCTCCATTAGGGAATAAGTGTTGATTTCGAGCTGTTTTCATAATTCAACCTCAAGAGGCCTCCCACAGAGGAGCAGGGGAAGAGGAGCCTTGGATACAAATCAAAGTTGTTTACAAGGTCTGAAAATGGCACAAGTGATTTTTAAGCAGCACTGTTTTGACATCCATCCCATTTTTGGGGTTTCTCACTGGTGCAATGCTCTCGTGTAGTCGCAGAGCTATGTCAGTGAGACAATTTAGTGTTTAGGAAGGAAGGATAGCAAATTACCTAGTACTTAGATTTTTAATTTTAAGATGTTTCCTTTTATAGGCAGAGGCTCTTTAAGGTAGGAAGCTGCAAACATTAGCACCTCTTGGTCTTCGAGAGGGACTTTCAGGTACTCCAGCTTTCTCTGTGAGCACCCCTTGTGAGAGCAGCAGGAGCTCCAAGGGGCAGGGAGAAGCTGTCTTACCCTTGCAGGATTCTGAACAATCGTTCTGTTCTCATCAGTAGCCACCCAGGGCACTCCCTGTCCTGCTTCTTTGGCCCTTGGATGCCCGAGTTTGTTTTTTAGCGGAGTTAAGGACAGCACGTGTGCCTTACTGCTGATAACTTGTACATGATTCTAGGCGGAAGCCACAGGCTGGGGTGAAGAGGAAGAGTTGAACTGGGAAGACGACGCTAACTGGTAAGGGAGTGAGAGGGACAAGGGCTTCACAGTGTGTTGGATTCCCTATGAGACGTCGTTGCCTCCACCGTGTAATGGATAAGTACCTCAGCACTGCTTAGCTGGAAGGCAGCCACTTGCTGCAGCAGTCAGCAGGATCTGCCACAGGGCCTGAGCCCTCCCTTGCAACGGGTGCTCTGTTCCAGCCTGTGCCAAAAACCACAGGGGTGAGGCCTGTGCTCGAGCAATACGCCAGCTGCAGCACACACCGCTGCTCCGGGGAGCAGGAACAGCTGGAACTATGCGCTGGTGCTGATGTGCTGCTGGAGGATGAGGGGTTAAGCTATTGTCCTAGAAATCATTGCTGCTCTGAAAACTGATGACAATAAATGAAAGTTATGTTCAGTTATTTTGTTAATGTGCCATTTTTTTTTTTTCAGAAGAGCAAAGCCATTAGAAATGACTTCTTCTAACTTTTTATCTATAAGATGATTTTCAGATAAATGTACAGTTTACTCCAAATATTTATATCTGTTTATAAGGTTCTGTCAAGTGCATGGCACAAGAAGTGCTAGGAAACTTGCAGTGAAGGACTGTTAAACACAAGCTGATTTAAAAGTACCACATTCATTCTGCTCTTAACTGTGACCAATAAAGATTATTTTTAAAAGATGATCTTACTGTGGAGTGGAACAGCAGCACAGGTGTGTTCAATGAACAGCAAGCATGGAGTCTTAAATTGTTGAGTATATTTTAAAATTAGTATAGAAAATGTCTACTCCCCTCTCACCTGTACATGACAGAAAAAAAAATGTAGTAGTTCTACGGGTTCAAGCATCTTTAAAACAATCTCATTAAATGTTTGTTATTATACAGAATCTTAGAAAAATAAACTATACACTGGCACTCTACAAGATGACAGCACAATGCAAAATAGAGTCCAGTAAGTGCATCAGTCCTTCCATCCTGTTACTGTGAAA
This sequence comes from Nothocercus julius, assembly GCA_013398735.1. NCBI lineage: Eukaryota > Metazoa > Chordata > Aves > Tinamiformes > Tinamidae > Nothocercus > Nothocercus julius. The sequence goes on along the minus strand of VZSV01000052.1, from coordinate 2,347,322 downwards.
GTGTCCACCTCACAGATCAGTTCCCTGTGGTGTATTAACTACCCTTTAACAGTACAGTAGAGCATCACCTTGTGTCACAGTTTTCCTTCTCCAGTAACCATGGTATCTCTTCCCTCCAACCATGGAGCTGAGCATTTTTAGCATGTTTAAAACCTGCTCACCACCACCATCTTACCGTACACTGTTTCTCAAAGTGGCTATAGCTGCATGCAGAGCCTCCAGTTTCACTGCCAGCCACGGAGGGGGTGACCCTTTCTGGAGCAGCAGCTTCACAGCCTCCACTGCCCCCTCCATTGTGCCTATTGCTGACTTATATTGCTCCTCTGAGGGTGGGTGACATGCTCTTTTGGCCAGAGGCTGCAGATTTAAACACAGATTAGACATCATTTGTAGTCCCATACATAAGTGATTAATCCTCCTGTAACTGCACAAGAACTTCAGCTGGAAGAGAACCACAAGAACTCTTCCCTGCTGCCAGGCAGTGCAGAGCTTTCTGGTTTAATACTAAGGGGCAGGAGTGTGCACCAGCTTTTCTCTTTGAACAAGGAGCGCAGCAGGGCAGTCTTGAACCATTCTAGTTCCCAGAACTGACAGAAACCTAGAAGAGAGCCCAGACAGTTTAAAGAAGAGCACATACCTCTTCTGCTGGGTCCAGTTCTCCAGTCTTTTTCAGCAAATGAGCACTGTAGATAATCCTTTCTTGTTTCACGCGTTCTGTTTGTGCTTCCGCTGTCTCTTCTACTTGCCTTGTCTAGGGAGAAAGCCACAGGAGAGGTAACTAAACAAGAAGGCGTTACCAGCCTTCACAGGATCCGTTTGTATACCAGAACAATGGGAAATAAAATATATAAATGTATATTAATCATTTTAATTTGCAGTTCAAGCTGAATCTAATTCCTCCCTCACTTTTCTGAGCGAGAGATTAAAGTTATCTGCAGCTTCAGTGTCCATCAGTTCTTTTGCTAATTATCTGCCTGATAAGAACTGCTTGTCCAGAGAGCAGTTGCTTAAGATTTGCAGCCCAGTAAACTGGAAGGAGGCAGTTGATACATTATGAATAAATAGCCAGCTGCTTTTAATGGATTTTGTTTTAACCTGCAAGCAAGAAGGACTAAGATACTGCAGACATGTTCATTTGTCTTAGAGAAACTGATCAAAGATGATGGGAGGGAAAAACACCGCACTAAAGAAATAACGGAATCCCATTCTTTTTAATAGACATTCTCTCCATTTAGAAAAATCATACTGCAATTTATTTTTTGTTCTACTTAATACGGCATTAAATATGTACAACATAAACAGAGAAAATGGTAAAATAGTTTAAGATCATACCTTAGCCAGAAAACTAACAACTTTGTTCTTTGTTTCTTCAGAATTAAGGCACTGAGGAACAACATCTTCATGGCTTGTTTCCTGTCAAAACCATTGAGTAACAGTTGTTCAGTACATATATGTTAAAAAAAAATAAAGATGAAGGAGAAACTGCTTCCCCCACGATTTCGGGAGAATTCTGTGCTGACAGATTGTTTTAAACAACCTAGCTCCCTGCAATCAGGGAGGTTTAAGCCACCAATGCTTGATTTTCCTTCAGTTCCAGATCCTGGCATCATACATAGTGCATTGTTATTAGCCCTTATTATTTTTATTCACGTGCAACAGCATCTGTAATGCTAAGATCCAAACTGTTCAGTGAAGAGCAGCAAACATTTATGAACAAGAACTTCTGTACGATAAAAGTTAACAGAGTCAAATCAATACATCAGAGCACTGCTCTGCTTACCTCTGCAAAATGTGTGAATGCCCCCAGTGCATGCTGATGAATCAGCCATGTCTGGTCAGCAAGCAGAGAAGCAAACAAAGATGACAACTGAGGTACAACTTGCCTCTGAAAGAGAAATATCTATCAGACTTTCCAGCACTTAGTTATGATCATGGAATTTTATCATGGAATCATCTTATGATCATGGAATTTTATCAAAAAAACACTCTTAACATCAACGGTTAAGTTTATGAAATTCAAAAGTGCTACTGCCCTTCTTGGCAAAAAAAAATGACTGGGAAAATGACACTTTTTTTTTTTTTTCTTGGAGGTTCAAATATTGGTCCTGCCTAACTGTTGAGAAGCAACACGCAAATGAATATACCAAGCATCTTATATGCACTCAGCATGAGTGTTTCAGTGAAAAAACAAAACCACCACAGATCATTAAATAAATATGCAAGACTGTTATGTACAGTCTTCCAAGTATTTAAATAAAAAGTACATGTTTTTATCAAAGAGATTAAATAAAGCCTCAACTATATTTACCTGGACTTCCTGTGGTATAAACACCTTTCCCATAGAGGAGAGAAAATCCAGCACTGCTAGACGAACGTGATCTGGGGGATCTAACTGGAAAAGGGAGGACAGCAGTGCAAAAACCTGCAGGAAACCCAAATGAGGCTTTATCACACATTGAATACAGATGAAAACTATTCTGCCTAATCATTAAATCTGAAGACATTAATTTTAGAATACTGGACACAAAACAAAAATAGGTATGCTACAGCTTGAAGAAAACTGGCTGGTATAAATACAGCATGCCTTCTGGAGGGAAATAACCATCTTCTGCAACACAGCTATGTATCTGCCCTATTTTAGGGAATAACAGGCTTCTCAGAAGCAACATTAGCTACAGTGCCATATGCCTGGTTTAAAGACCATGAAAATAACCAAGGAAGAAACAAAGTTAGAAACCTTATGTTAATGGAAGGCCTGACGATGAAAAATCTCATTAGACATCTTCAGTAAATCACACACAAAAAAATGTTTTTCCATTAAATGAATTACTCCTAAGTTTCTTACCTGAGTAATTAGTTGAGCGCCTAATGTTTGAATGAAAAATTCCAAGAGGTGAAGTAATAAGCACAGAGTCTGCTGGAGACATGGTTCATCTGACACCTTCAACAGTACACACAGCATTACTAACACAGCTTTCAGCTCAAGGAACAACTTAACAGAGAATGTAAAATCACAGAAACCTTCTAAAACTCTTAGCCTAACTTTATAGGTATAAAACAACACATCATAAGCAGCAGAAGATTAAAGTAGTCTTAGAAATATTTCAAGGCAGTTATACTTTTCAAGGCCCTTTCCTTATATTCTTATTAAGGATCTTTCTTATATGATAGCTCCTTCTCCTCTCTTGCCAATTAAGAGGCTAAACTAAAAAGGTTAACTTAGCCATTTCTCTCATCAGTTGTTAAACGTCTTCTTCACACCCAGTCTCATATTTATTTTTTTAAGCTGGACATCATAGACATGATGTTCAGAAAATTCAGACTCGATGATTCCCAGAGCACAGGCCTAATACAGACACGCACTGAGAGCACGTGGGAAGCACAACCACGCTGTGCAAGAACGGTGCAAGTGAAGTGAAATGATTAGTAACACACGCATCGCACGAGGCTCACAAAGCAAGCCTGCTTTCACCATTACAACAGCAACTTCTCTCACCTGCTTAGCCTGGAGAAAAGTCCAGAACCGACCAAGCACTCCCGAGACAGATGCCTGTAGCTCTCCCTCCAGAGTGTCACCAGCAGAATTACAGGCAGTCAACATGACAGCAAAAGCAGTGTTCTGGTAGGAAAAAAAGGAGTACAAAAGTGACACCAAACCCTTCCCCAAAACCTACTGTCAAACAAACCCAAACCCCAGTCTCCTATTGCACTTCTAAACTCATATGAGATGGCTGGGAGCTCAGTGTGCTTATATCAGCTGTACTGTACAGCCAATCCACCAGGCTGCTGACCAATAAGGCTTCCAAATCAAGGACAGTATGTTCTACTTCTCCAAGAGTTATACGCTGTGCTATAGTAGTTAGCTATATTGTTAGGGAAAAGACGGTAGCTAATTCTTTGTGTGGAAGTCTCCACACGCTCCTCTCCCTTGCCACAGAGACCAGCAAAGATCTTTCAGATAAGATGCCACATAACATAAATCAGAAATTCTAAGGAAAAAGATATTTGCTCATTCAGAGAGAAAAGAACAACTATCGAACCGCAAGACCTCCACTATCATCTGCAGAGTTCAGGGCCCTAATTTGCTACATAACAGAACGCAGCATTAAAATGAAAGTCATTGCTCATGTGTTTGACAACTAGGTATGGAAAAAAGCTGCAGAGCAGACAAACAGAACTGAGGTGAGTGCAATTTTATAGATTCGAAATCTGAAGTTCACACATTTTTACAAAGAGAATCAAACCTCCTTTACCACAGGTTGGAGCTCTGCCAAAGCGTGCCTGCTATTCAGCCATTGCCTGCACTGCGCCAGCCCTGCCACGCAGAGCTGATGTGCCACTTGTTTCCGAAGATCAGGATTTAGGGCCTTGAGGGATATATGCTGCCACACTGCCAAGTTTGCCATTTCTTTGGGAAGAAACTTCTGAGTAAATTCTACCTGCAAATAAAAGTTAGTATGAACTAAAAAGACCAGGAAGGAATTTGATAACCTGTTAAAAAATTAAGAAACTAACAATCAAAAAACAACACTCATTTGTTCTAGCAGTATTACATGAAAAAAAAATGCCTAAAACCTTTAGTTTAAAGCAAGTCTGACTTTTTGGTATTAAAAAAAAATCTTTCACAACTGCCACCTTCCTGTCACAGAAGGATTTTAGAATGATTAAGTAACTTACTTTTTCAGCCCTTCAAGTGAGAGCCCTAGAGAATAGGAGAAATAACTTCAGGGTTATAAATGTGCATGATTACACTAGAAACACAAGACAAAACCCAGGTCCATACCTAGAGATTAAGTTAGAGAACTTAAGAGTGAAACAATTCCTTATTCTTGAAGAACACCACAGTGACGGGTTTTCCCACGGCAAGCAGTGCTTCAATCAATGACAAAGCAGGTCTACCAACACTCGTGCAAGTAACATTCACTAGCAACATTCCAACCATCTGCAATGATGATTATTTGGAATCTGCAAAACCAGGCTGTCATGCTTCCTGCTTTCAGACTACGTGGCAACAAAATCTGAGCATACTTTTCATAACGTTACAGGGAACGAGCGCATAAAAAGCCACTCTTCTTTTACTGTGCAACTGATACATACTGATCTGTGTCACAGTTTGTAACAAAAACAAAAGTTAACCTTGTATTCCCAAGTAACAAAATGACTTCATCTAATACTTTTTACACTGTTCCCTTCATATTAGTTGTCTATTTCAGCATTATCCTTTACAATGTATGTGCAAATTATTTTATTTGTAATAACCACACTGTGTTCTTCAATTTATTTTCAAATGAATTCTCTGTTCTACAGAAAATATTATCTAGAACTTGTTAAAATGGGGGTACAGTAAATTCCTACTCCATCACTGTCCTGGAAAACAACTTCAAAATATAAAGAAAATAGGTATCAAAGGCCAATTTCACCCCAGAAGAAAAACTACAGTCACGGCCTGCATTAGCAGATCTAGCGGATGTGCTCTTCTCATACTTAGTGAAAAAAGGACTTCATTGCCATCCAATAGGGTCAGCATTGGCAAGATGTATGTGTCCTTGATGTTTTAAAGAACACATGTACACACATTGGCATCGACATGACAAAGTAAAACTAAGTACAGCAAGAGAGCAATTTAGCCTCAATTGAGAGCCTGCCATTTCTGAAGAATGGTAACAGGACATTTTAAAAAAGGCCACTGACTCAGATGTGATCTATCAAATACAGAAGACATCAGTGCTGCACTTGCCTGGTGATCTGGAGCCATTAAGAACAGCATACGCCTCAGCAGAACACCCAAGGCTGAGACCTGGTAACACTCATTAGGCCAAGACTTTATCTAAGTTAAGATAACAGAGAATACATCTAATTAAATTAAGGAAAAAAAAAAACACTATTCAGCAAATTAATTTTAAACAGAATGTTTCCGAGAGTTCTCTGACACACCGTGTGGGATCTCAACAGTAGCACTCTAAATAAAAGTGCAGGACATTTCAGAACTACAGGGTACCCTTTGCTTTGGATTTTCATAGTACTGCTATTGCTAATTATCAATCACTTTGAGGAATTAAAACTCCATTTCGGGTTTGGAAAAAATGAAAAGCTTGGTCATAGTAAGGTTGCCACAGAAGTGGGGTTAAGGAGGTGCCAAATTCCAAATATCACAGTGGTTCTTACCAAATGGGCTATCAAAAAAACATGATGGGCACACAGTTCAGCTGTTCCATACCTGCAATGCAAAAGATAAAGAAGTCAGTGGGGCTACACTTCCTACTCTTCTGCTAACTAAATATTTTAAGCTTTGTCTTAGAAATGACCATTTTCCCTGACATACTTGATAAACACAGATATAACTGAGAGAACTGTTCCATAAAACAGTTACTAAATATCAGAAAAAGTATGTTCCCCTTGCATAAATATAAAAATGTCCAAATCCATTTCTATTCCTAATTTTTAAATAGGCTCTATATCTGATTAGAATTCAGTTCTAGAACAATTTTATCTTAAATACCTCTCCTGAGGCTTATGAGCAACAACATAACTAACTGGAACTATTGATATCATGCTTGACCTGTAACAAAAGCATCTTACCGGGCAAGGAAACACCACGAATCCATAGCTAGCAAAGACGTGATCATACTAGAACCAAGCACAGCATCCAGCAAAGCACGCTCCTGAGGAGAAAATACACAGGTAAATTAAAACAGAAACTGATTGCAGGCTTACTGCATCATGCTCACTCAACTAAATAGTACAAAATCTAGTAAGATTTTCACCTTATCTGATCAAAATGCTTTAACAACTACATTTAATACTCTGTATTCACTTGCAAGTTCAAGTAAGTATCTATACCTTTAGCTTTGCATACATTTTATTAAAATGAGCTGAAGGTCCCTCATTTTTCAAGGTATTTCAATATCAGCATCCCTTCTTCACACGGCATTATTTATGAAAATATTTTTTATGAATGTGTTACCAATTTTTTTTTGCCAGGTCTACTGGCAGTTTACTGGAGAACACAAAAACTTCCCTTTTTGGGGAAACTAAATTTTATCTGAAAGGGGAATGTAGCATTCATAAAATAAAGCTAAACTAATTTAACATTTATCTGGAAGTTTTTTTTGTCTATTCTTGAGAAAAAGTGAAAAACTTTCCTGTTACCTTACACTACAGATGAACAAAACCAGGCAAATTTAGCATTTGGAAAAGAAAACGTTTTAAGCAATGCTCCCCAGAGAGAAAAAAGATTTCCAATAGAAACTACGGTTCTCAACAACACGTACAAAGACTTTTTCCCTCCTCTCCCCACAAATGACTACTATTGTATAACCAAAATCCTGCTATTTAACCACATCATAGCTGTTCTCTAAAGAGTAATCAAACCCTTTAACTGGCATGACTTGTCACCCGTTTTTTTTAGATACTATGTATGTATCATATCATCTGAAAAAATGAATAAGCAGGAAACAATCTTACCAACTGAGGAAAGTGTGATGGGAGTGTGGAAGCAATGAAGGAGCACAGGTGGACACAGACATAATGATACAGGGTGATGGGAATCGCTGGCTGTCCTGTACCAATCACTTCTGGCAAACAAACAGGGAGGGAAAGCTCACTGGAACATTGCTGGAAACTGAGAAAAAGGGCCGAGTACAAAGACAAGCTGAGGGGGAAAAGGAAGGGGGGAAAAAAAAGACAAAAAGAGACAAACAATTAGGTTGCAGAAATGCAAATCCCAAATTCTGAAAACAACATCCGTACTGCAGAATCTTTGCATCAGACTGCAAACTGCCAGTTACCTCAGTGCTACAGCTCTACATCCCTGATTACCTTTCTCTCTTTTACAAATTCAGGTGATTATGAGTGGATCCAGGCATAAAATTCAACACTTTAACTTAGTGGAAGATCAAGAAATTACAGGCCCCTTTCTATGCTGGAAGGAAGCCAAACAACATCCCCTTCCTGAACAAAGGTGTTCTGGGACCTACATCATTCACCCTGAAGTCAAACAGCAGATCCTGTTTTTCCCAGGCTAAGAATATAAATGCATAGAATTTGTTAATTTTAGCATTTCTTTGTGAGGGGAACCCTAGCAATGGAGCCCCTCTGTTTGTCTGAGCAGCCTGATTGGTACAGTCAGGAATAACCGTGAAATCTGTTTTAGCACCTTCTTCCCGTGTTCCAGAGACTTTGCACTTCTTCAGGTTGAGAGGACAATTTGTCCATTATGCCAATCAGCAGAAGACACTGGGACAGTTGCTGCTCAGGAGGAAGACCTGTGTGTATATATATATATCTATATGAGGATAAATGAGTTAAATATGAGGATAGTTGTCCTGGTAAATATATTTTGCATGCATGTAAAGTAGTTTCTAAATAAGTGACAAATTACAAAGAAGTTGTGAAGAATAAAAGTTTCCAGCAAAACAATCAAAATCATTCTTGACACAGCTGATGCAAACCCCCCAAAAATAGCATTTTATCAAGAACACTATTGTTGAAGTGGAAAATAAACATTGTATACATACTATTTCAGGCAAAAGCTGAAGTATTTCAGCTCTCAACTGCCACTAACGTATTCTGCAAAGGAGTTGCAATCCAGAAGCTTCATGCTTTCAGTCTCCTTGAAAGCACTGGCACTGTACTCAGAGGCTGAATAAACGCAGCTTTCATCTCGTGTTAGGCGCATCACTGTGGTCACAAGACCAGAGCACGTATGTGGGCAAGAAGGAAGCCCAGACTACAGACAGAAAGGGAGCAACTGATACTTACACCATAGCTCCCAAGAGAGAGCTCAGCTACGTCAGAATCATAGTATGTTGGTCAGAGTGGAAGTTTTCTGGACAGTTATGATCATCTTTAGTTTGAAGGCATTCAATACTTCACAAAAAATAGCTGTTATCCCCCATCAATAATGCAGAAACAAACATTCAGCCTACTTCTAAAAACTGTAGCATAAATGTGGATTGAATGCTGCAGAACAGCCAAATTCAATAGGCTTTCTGTTAAACAGATTAGTATTGAAGTTACTGTGAGGAAAATATGTATTCAACAGCAACATGAACTCTCTGTTATAAAATTCATCTGAGTTAATATGCAACTAGCATGAAAAAAAAAAATTAATAGCTACAAAATGACAAGCAAACAAGTAAGTGTAGAATGTTGCCTAAGTACCTGTTGTCCAAAAGAAAAAAAAAAATCAGAATGTCAAGTCTGATCCTTGAACAGTAGTTACATGCATTCTAAACCCACCTAGTTTTTCACTTAACACTTGCTCCATAAAAGGGCTAAAGGGAAGAAGCTGGTTGAGGAGCGGGTCTAGAGACACAAGAAAAACTCTGGATATTTCATCTCGATGAACCTCTGAGATCACTGGAGCATAGAGACTGGGAGGAAACTTGCTGAGGGGGGTAGAAAAAAGAAGTAAGTTAAACACTCTTGGCAACATTATTTTTCAAAAAAAAAAAAGGCAAGAAGGCAGATTCATGAGTTCGCTATTACTGTGAATTACAAGCCAAGACAGAAAGGGCTCCCTGTTTTATAATACCTACTAAAAGTGTGATTTACAACTCTGTTTTCAGCCTTTAAAACAAGCACCACAACCCAGTATTTTAATAAACACATAGAAGAAAACTTTCAAACTCACAGCAAATGCATGTAAAATATATAACATAAAAAGAAAAATAATGTATCAAAAAAGGCAAACAATGAAAGTCAAAGAAACACTTTTAGATACAATTTAACTGTAATAGACTTGGCAGTACTCTAATTTAAGAAACATTAATAAAAGGGTACCACTTAATTTCTTTAAAAAGAAGAAAAGGGCAATAAATGGGAAAAAAAAGGTGATATAAGAACAAAGCAAAAGAGATCACGAAATGAAAGCCTTCTACTCTTGCAGATTATAAAGGGACTGTAAAATGCTACTTTCCTACTGAAAAAGCCTGCTTCTTTTTGCTGAGTCAATAAAAATTTACAATCTTCAGCTTAAGAAACCTCTACAAGGTAAGTAAAGCCAGAAGAGGAAGCTTGTAAAAAATAATCACATGATTTTGTACGAAAACATGCAGTTATGTCATGCATGCATCTTGCCATAGAACCTGGTTTCAATTCCAAAACAATGACTGAAATCAGCCCTCTATTATAAGTTCAGTTTATTCCTCATTATTGCAGTAAACAGAACATAATTTTTGAAAGAGAAACAATATGCAGTTTTCAGACTATGATAGAAAATATGTTTGGTTTTCATAGCATAACATTAAAAAGCCTTTGCTTTCGGGGTAACCACGCAGTCCTTTTGTGAGATTTCATAGGGGTAACCACGCAGTCCTTTTGTGAGATTTCATAAGGTTATAAGCACAACAGCTAAGCTATGAAAGAATTTCAAAATACTCTGTTTCAAACTCTCTTCAGGCCAAATGTTTCCAGGCTTAATCTTGAAGAAGAAAAAATCTGTCAAACTGTTCCTAATCATACCTGTGTGCAGATTTGGGGATTTTTTTTTTCCTTCACTAGAGTTAAAAAACAAAAGAAGAATACATGGCCATCTAGCGACAGATGAAACAGGAAGGAACTGGTTGTTCCAAAGACTGCAGGGTTGTTGTCTTACCTCCTTGCCAACCTACTTCACTGCAGGATTGCCTGCAGGAGTTTTGACTTTACAGCCTTCAGATGAACTTGCATTGACAGACTAAGGGCCCAAGCCAATCAACTGCTTTATCTAACAGAGATTTTTAGGAAATGTTGACTGAAGCAAATGCAAAAAAGTTGGGTTTGTTTTCTGTATCTGACACGCACACACTGATGAAGAATGGCTTTGAGCTAACTAGTACCATACAAAAGATGTCCACTTGATCCACCAAACTTCCCTAAGCTGCATACTCAAAAAAAATCCACCAACAAACCCTGAAACAGTATTTGCCATCTCAAAATATTTGCAACTTTAAAATGAAATATGCATATATATTCCTAAAATACCATCAATAATCAATTTGTTCTTACTTCACTTACCTGTATATTTGAAGAAACAGCTGGTGTAACTGAGAGCACAAATCCGAGAAGAAAGAAAGAAATTCCTGAAAAAGCCATTAATTTTGAACAATGCTTTTAATACAAATTACATGACTTAACACATTCTTTTTTCCCATTTTAGTATATTTGTGTGTAAAATTATACATAGCAAAACTTGATTAAATTCTAACGATCTCCATCACAAAGTAAGTACAAAACAAATAAGGAATTCCTAAGGTTAATTACCCTGCATGTATATATATTCTATTTAAGACAGTGAGATTTATAGGCTCATTTTAAAAACTTAGCAAGCACAGATGTAATAGCCATAGAGAGCTGCAAAAAAAATGAAGTGCTTAAATACGTGTCGTAAAGTTATTTGATTCTGTCATAATTCTATTCACTTTGTGCCCAAAAAATCAAAACCTCCCTTTACCCCTGGGACAAAGCAGATACATAATAACCATCAATGCCTTCTACTGTTGATACTTGTTGTTTCCTAAATGGTCACTTAAGGTAAAACACAAAATACAGAGTGGAAAAAGAGGAAGAGATTACCAAGAAAATAAAGGAGAGAAAAGAAGAAAAAAAAAAAAAAAAAAAAAAAANAAAAAAAGGAAAATAACACTGATTATCTCCCTATCAGAAGAGGATTTTCTCAAAAATGTTGTGGTGATCTTTCCCTCCTATGTGCTTCATGGAGAAAGGGCTTTGCTGAGCAAATGATGAGATACAGGAATCTGTTGCCATTGTTGAGCAACAGAAAAATTGTTTTAACAGCTCTGGCCATTTTATGCAAATAAAACCTTCTCAATTTATTTTACAAACAGATATTTAAATCCAGAGGTTGTGCTCTTTACATATCAGATTCCTGATGAGAAATAGATCTATTCCACTTGTGCTGAGGATAATAATTAGACTAGACATTGTACTAGGATATTTAACAAATCTGGCATCTGGAGATCACTAGTTCTTGTGCCAGCAAATTTCTTTCACATACATTTTCAAAATGGTTTGATTTATAACATCCTCTTCTAAAGATGGGAAAACGGAACCACAGCAATACAGCGAGTTGGCCAGGCCAGTGAAAGTTATCTTCTGAGCTAATAATATTACATTGACATTTCTTAACCTCAGTGCTGCATCCAAACTATTAGACAATGTTGCCTCTTCCACTATGTTGTCCCACGGCAAAAAGTTACTAATCAGCAAAGAAAAAGGTTTAGGGTAAAAATAAAATTAACAACCTTATAAATCAAGACTGTTCTGACCAGAAGTCTTTCTTGAAGTTAAGGCTGTGCAAATATTACTGTTTTTTATTTTTTTTTTCCCTTTTTAATCCATTAGGGATTTAAAACCCTAAGGCACGTCTCAGTCAGCTGAAAGAACTACAAGCAAGTTACGCATGGATGTTAATTATACCCCCCACTGGGTGTAGTCATCAATGGGTAATATATTATTGTGTACTATACTATAATGACACAGTTCGCACAGCAGAGCTTTAAATTTAGTACTAATGTAGGATTCAAGTATTAAATCTTACCTTGGTGTAGTGGACAAGAGAATTAGCAAAAAATCGGCAGAGTTTGACTGTCTTCTGGAATAGCTTGAGGTCAGTGCCCTCCTATTCAAAAAAGAAGTTATAAAACCTTATCTAGAGATACTACAATCAAAAGAAAGTTAAAATTGCCAGCAATGCTCAAAACACAATTTGAAATTGATTCCCACACACTCCCCAGTAACAGAGAAAAAACTTTGGGAGCCTCAGTATGCCTCTCAAAACTTCTCATACTAATATTCAGAATTGAAATACTGTGTTTTTATTCTCCTTTGTATACAGTTTAGGAAACAAATAAAGTTCCTGCAGAGCATAGCGAAAACTTATTTTCGATGCCTCACTGAAACATTCCCAATCTAAAAAAATTATGGGCCTCATTTTTACACAGTTTGAAAAGAATGAGGTATTCTGCCTACCAAATGCATTAGAAAACACTCCAAGCAATAAGAGAGCACAACAAATGTATCTTTTTTGAGTTTAAAAATCTCCTAAAACTGCTTTTGATTCACCTGCATCTCTGACACCTTCATTTGTTCAGCCAGTTGCAAACAGGAGTGAAAAGAAAAAAGGGTATCATTGCACAGGCCATTGAGGATATCACTGTGTTTCAGATGGCCCTGAAGGAGGGCATGATGCTTCAGGCTTTGCCTGAAAAACAAGAATAGAATCATAAATTTAATTGTCAGAAGTGGTCACATAAAAGTTAATACAAATCCAGATAACCTAATTGTTCTGTTTAGGCTGTTATGCCACACAAATCAGCGTGGTATCTGTGAACACTAAAATGTCACTTACAAGTCCAGAAAACTAGAGAGGAGAACTATCCTCTTGGCATTTATGACCATGCAGAAGAGGTAGGATAAAAGCACAAGACATCACAACTTGATCCAAACATATAGAGAATTGCAGGTGAGACCTTTTAAAACCATTCATACTACGGCGTTTCAAATTTTCTTTTGATATTAACGTAAAAAAAAAAAAAAGTTTCTTTCACTTTTTAATGAGAGATTCTTAACTACCTTCATTTAATTCTATGTATTTGCTTAATTTCTACAGGAACTGAATTTTCTAAATTCAATTGTATTTGAAACCCTGAACATAAAACATTAGTTATTCAAAATAAGAGTCCAGTCATACTACAATGACATTCAAAGGGTTGAAAGACATACTTGATTATGAACTTCCATGTGTTCGCATGGATTGCATGGTCCATATTGGAAACGACAGAGCAGATCTCCAGAACACTGTGGATTACTGTGGAGGAAATAATAGCAAAACTCAAGTTAAAGCAGATTACTCAGATCACAGTTACTACTCACTACAGAACACTACGGCAGCAGCACTGGATAAGGAAAATGGGCAGTGCAGCCCATTTCCTACAACCCTGACCTACATCCCACATCTCACACAGAAAATTTCAGGAAGAAAACAGAAATATTTCAAGATGCAAAACGCTGCTATCAGAAGAGCTGGTCAAGACAACAGAATTGACCAGGCTCAAAACTCTGTCTTAAAAGTGCAAACTCCTTAGAAACAGAAGACTGGGCGAGACTGAAAAAAACTTTAGATCTGTGTGTACCTGATACCATATCTGCAATGCTATCTTCACTAGAAGCAGAGCCCAGAGAAATTGTATCAAGTAGTTCCATCAGCTGTTTCTGAAGAGAATATGTTTCCTTAAACATAGCTTGTAGGAGGTCAGAAATTAAGTGCAGATGCCCACAGTACACTGATTCACTGTCCTGTAGGAAAGGCAGAAGAGTTGAAAAAAATAAAAAAAAACACTTTTGGAATCACCCTGGTCTTTAACCTGTAGACAATACTGAAAGCTTTATTACGCACTTTACTGGAAAAAAAAGGGGGAAAAAAAGGCTTAAATACACCTAGTTCAACTCATTACTCAGCAAGAGTAGCTTCTGATACCAACCTCTACTTGTTATGTACTAACTATAAAACACACTCTAATCCACAGCTAATGAAAATTGCCTGGCACTAAAGAATTCAGTGGACTTAGGATTATACTTTGATGAATTAATTTAATATCATATTTTCAAACAAAACTGTTGCTGTTAAGGACAGCAAAAGGCAGATTCCAAATATTTCCCAATATATACAAATTAGAAATGATAAATACAGGAATGGAAGCTGCAGAAGGACAAACTTAGAAGTGAAAAGGCAGACCAAAAGCTATTGAGTCCTGTGATAAACTTATTTTATTTACACTGCTTCAGAGAGAAATATTACCAGCACAGTGACAACTACTTCATCTGAGAATGCAAGCCTGGCACTCACATGTATTACTTACCATAAGTAACATCAGGATCCTATTCTCAACTTTTCAGTCTGCTTTGGAACTTGCACAGATATACAGCAAATACACATTAACCATTTATAGCTCTGAAACTACTGCAGCCATTGAAAGAGCATAGAGAGCCTAACTTCTTAGAAAAAATATTTGATTGACAGTGATGCAAAATATGTAAATAATGCAGTCAGTCTTTCAGCAGCAGGTCAAATTCACTGGGGAGGAAGTTGAGAACCTTTTCATTACTCACATACTGTAAATGATTTAATAAAGCAATAATAGAAAAAAAAATTCTATTGCAATATTTTTCAAAAAATGGATCTGCTTACAAAGGAGTGCTTCGTAAAAAACAGGTAAAACAACTTTTCTTCTGCTAACATAGACCTACCTTGCAATGTGTAAAAGTGTTCTTTATCACATAAAGAACAGAGGACGGGAGGGTGCGGATATTCTCCAGAGGCACACATGCTTGGAGCGTGCAGATGAACCGCACACAGCTGGTCAGAGTCTCCAACAGTTGCACCGCAGTCTGAAACCACAAAGAAACAACAATAATCAGCGAAGATACCAACTTTGATGATAATTTCAAAAACAGCTTTTCTTAGTTGACTTGTCCCTAGATGTTGATAGCATTAAAATTCACTGCTTTGTCTATAAGTAATTACTTTGCTAAGGATGAATGAAGCTCCACAAAATAATCTGGATCAATTTCAGAACTCTTCTGCAATACCATATTTTTTTTACATGAACACTTCATATTTCTTTTGGCTACTGTTTTCAAATTACAAAAAAAAAAAAATTATTATTTAAAATATATATATTGCTCTGATAGCTTTCACAAGACTTGCCTGTAAGAGATTCCTTACAGTACTGCATAATTCTGTATTCTGGCTGGTTAAGCCTTTGGCCTGATTGGATAATTCATACATCAAGTTATCGAATAACTGTAGAGTCTGTCAGAACAAAACAAATGTGAAACATTTTATTTATAAACATATTCCCACAAATAACAACATCATTATGCATCTGCTTGATTTCTTGGCATGGAGTCATAAAGAGATATGACACAAGAGAATATAATGTTTTCTAGTCTAACATCTGAAATAGGTAGCGTGATATGCAAAAACTGAAAAACATCACTTCTCTAATTATAGACAGCTGTTACTAGCCTTTAATAACACTTTTTTTAAAGTACTTTCTGTTAGTAAAGCAAACTTCCTGGCTAATTTGCTTAAAATAACATATTTTATTTTGCTGAATAGTTTTTAATTTGGTTTTAACCAGATCATTTTAAGATAGAATGACTTTTGTCTCAGAAAAGTATGTTTTTGTTCTAAAAAAAAAGATCATTAATATTTTTAATAAACAAAGAAATAAAATCATATGACCATCAAACAACAATAATTTCTACTTCGGTTGAGACCCTTGGATACAAGTGCTATTGCTCAGCAGTTTTTTAACACTGAAATAACAAAAACAACAAAAATTTCGCTGAAATCAACATACCTTAGGCAATACTTTCGAGAAAAAAGTTTGTTCCAAATCCACAATGCTGATATGAGGCAAAAACATTTCAGTTAGGATCCTCAAAACACCTGCAAAGCAAAATACTTAATTACAGAAAAACAACATACAATTATCAGAACATCTGGCAACCCACTACATAAAACAAAACAACAAAAAAGCCCTACGTCAAACAGGTCAGTTATTTGATTTTGAGAAAAGCAACATAACACTTGCCACACACAAATTATCTAAAAAAAAAAGAAACAAAATCAAGCAACAATAAAGGCTCCAACATAACTTAGTATGACATGACATCCCTTTAGTGTCATCACTGGACTACACTCAGCTGAAAGCGGAGCACAATCACTTGTCTACAATCTGATACCTAGATGTAACCAGAATTCTCCATACTCTGAACTGCATATAGATGCACATCTAATACGCATCACGTGTTGCTCTAATATACAACTTAACCATGAATGCTATCAAGAGTACTAAACAGTCACTTATCTGACCCATTTTTCATCACTATTGGGTATTAAAAGGGCTTAGCTGCCTATAACAGCCAGCCATGACACTAGAATACAATAAACAAGATGAAAGGTACCTTTTTTCAGAAAAGAAAAAGAATCTTAAATGTATGAGCTCTTCATTTTCTTTATAAAGCCTATTTAGTATGTAATTGCTGCAGTGTGCAAGGTACAGCAGGATTGCTGAAGAACGGGAAAGCACGGAAGTTACCGATTATAACACAAGTATTTCAACCCAGTGCAAAACCTCCGAGATGACTGTACCAGAACTCCCCTTAAGAGAGGCATGTCTTGATCCCTACTTACGAATATGCTCAGTCCAGTCTTCAGATTCTTGATACATGGAGTAAAGACATTAAGGAAACTCAAGTTTATTCCCAGCCCCTTTGCAGAAGCCACTGGGGCTCCTCACACGCGGCCACATGTATGTTTGCCCCACCGCACGAAATCAGGGCAGCTGCTCAGGCATGAGGCGGGTAGATGCGCGTCCGCATGTGCAGGATGGAGGCATTTCTGTAACTAAAGTGGAATAAGCTTGGGGGGAGGTGGATATACAGTTGGGCGTGATGATTTTGAAGATCTTTTCCAATCATAATGATTTACGATATGTCACTTAAAAGTGCTAAATGAGCTACACGGTACTTTTTCCCCAGTGTTTAGGTGAAAAGCGGGACTTTTTTTTCCACGCGCCGCTGCTGCGCCGCCCTGCCTGCGCGTTCTCCCCACGCGCGGAGGGAAGAAACGCCCCCGCCCCGCCTCCCTCAAACCCTCCTCTCAGGTGCTCCCTCTCCCCACCGCCCCCGGCGGAAGGATATAAGAAGCCGGGGTAGGATAGCGGGCAGCTCGCGGCGGCAGAGCTCCCAGTCCCAGCTGTCCAGCTCCCGTAGGAACAGCTCGGGGTCGGTTTGGGACATGGCAGCCGCTCTGGTTACCTCAGGGGCGGCGGGAAAGGGGAGCGCTGCTATCCCAACAGCCTCTGCGCCGGCGCATGCGCAGAGCGGGGAGGAAGGGGCGGGCCGTCCACGTGTGGGAGCGGGAAGGCGGCGGTACCGGTAAGACGAAACCGGGCCGAGTTCGGAGGGGAGAACCGGGTCTGGGTCCCCTCGGCAACGTGGGAGCTGGGCGAGCCACAGGGAGGGCGTGATAGCCCCTCAGGAGGATATTTTATTTAAAAAAAAAAAAAAGCTATGATTTAGCGGTGGTCTTGTCTGTATTCTAGGGTCTTTGGTATCATTAAACGACCACTTATTCTCCTTTCCAGAAACTATCTACCTGGTATCGGTAAGACAGATGGTATTCTGCCTGACAAAGTTTGGCATAACTATGTAAAAACAGCTCTCTCTATATAAGCAAAATCTTTGTATGAATACTGCTAGTAGATGAGTGTTTCTGGCTGCAGTAAAACCGCCAGGTTTTTCTTTGTGGAAAATGGCCTTCCGATTTAATTTCTCCTTTGGAGAAAATAAAAGCAATGCCACGGAGGCCGATACTGAGCCAGAGCTGCAGCTGGGCGCTCCCCGGCCTGAGCAAGCGGCTGACGCTCCTGCCAAGCGCTGGGATACAACCCCATCGGAGCACTCCCTCCACCTCAAGGCTGCCAAAGAGCACCGTGTTCCTGAAGATGCCAGCCAAATATTGGAAAATAAAACCATGGAAATGGTAGCAGGACTGTATTCTGTGAAGATATCCACGGTGGAAAAGCTGCTTTTGGATGGCTTGTGTGGAGAAGACCTCGTGTCTAAAAGTGTTTCAGCTCACTCTGACCTTGTCCCAGGTGTGTACGAGGGAGGGCTCAAGATCTGGGAGTGCACCTTTGATCTCATGGATTACTGTTGCGAGACTGAAATGCAGTTCACTGACAAGACTGTGTTGGACCTCGGTTGCGGCGCTGGACTGCTAGGAATAGTTGCCTTAAGGGGAAAAGCTAAAGAAGTCCATTTCCAGGACTACAATAGCACCGTGATTGAGGAAATAACCTTGCCTAACATTGTGGCTAATTGTAGAGTTGATAGAGATGATGGAAAAATTAGTAAGCCTCCTTCCAAGAGACTGAAGAAAGCAAAATGTTCCCCTGATCTGCTTGCTAAATGCAGACTCTTTTCTGGAGAATGGTCCAAAGTCAGCCATCTCCTGCTAAGCAGCAGCAAACACTTTTCAAAGTACGATCTCATTCTCACATCCGAGACCATCTATAACCCCGATTATTACGGTGCTTTACATGATACACTGTCTCAGCTGTTGGCTGAACATGGACGTGTGTATGTGGCAAGCAAAGCACATTACTTTGGGGTTGGTGGTGGTGTCCCCCTCTTTGAGAAATTCATTGAGGAGAGGAATGTGTTCAGGACTAACACAGTTAAAATAATTGATAAAGGACTGAAGCGCTTTATCATTGAAATGGTGTTTAAATTTTCCAGTTAAATTCAGCCATTGGTTCTGAAAAAAAACCTTGACATGTTTTAATCCTCATCTTTGCCTTTCCTCTGAGGTTATTCTGAATTGGGAAGTTAATAATGCTCTTTACTAGAGATCAAACTGTTTGATAAATTCTGATGTTTGTCTGCAAGTGAAGGACTGTTCTCATTCTGGTTTTGCATAGAGAAATACTGCTTATCCCAGTACTTATTTATGCAATTTTGAATTGTCATTTGTATAGATAACTGAAAGTAAAGTGATTTCAAGGTCCCCAGTCCTCACCTTTTTGGCAGTGCCAAAAACTTCAGTCATAGGAGTGGCTGCTGAATGCAGCTTGCAAGAGGTGATTTAGCATGCCAATAGAGCACACAAAGTAGTTGTCAAGGCTTATGCCCTTAACCCGGGTGCAATTCAAATGCAGCACTAAACTTGAGCATCAGTTGTTCTATTCTCTGCTATTCTGCCACCAGAGGGTGGTGTGATTGTATTTATCACATGTAGTCCAGTGTGGTAACTCCACAAATACATAGCTTTTTCCATGTGTAAGGCATGTGACTTATTTAAGCTTTTTTCTTTGAAGAGGGGTGTAGGGGGGTGGGGGGAAGTACTTGAGGCTATTTAATACTGTTGGTGAATCTTCATATTTGTATCATTACTGTAATGAAACCTCAGTAAGTTACTGGTAGTGGGGAAGCCGTACTGCTTTCAGAAACCAGTAAAACAGACTTCTTTGTTTTGGTAACAGAGCTGATAAGATTGCCAGCAAGATCATTTTTTTTTTAAAGCAAACAAGAAAAAATCCCACAAAACACAATGTGGGAAATGGAAGGGTGGCAACAGGGAAAAGAGATAAATTCAATTATAACAGACCTAGAGTAGTGTAGCTGTTTTTTTTGACAAGATTTTTCCATACGGTCACTGCCTCTATGCAAATACCCATTTTCAAAACTTGTGCTTTTTTTGCAATATTATAACTTCAGATAGTACTTCTGGTGGTATTATTGAATACCACCGTAGTTCTTCAGTCTCTTACTCAGTCCAGCAAGTTTTCAGGAAAGTGCATGCAATTCATTCTTTTGCTTCATGCTGAAGATCATGATAGTGAGATAAGAGTGTAGGTTACTGCAGAAATTATCACATTAAAAAAAAAAATGCAAGCAGAATCAAAAATTAAACAACCTCATTGTGAGTGCTTGGTATCACAGTTCATAAGAAATCCACTTACATATTTTGTCTCAACTTAAAAATGGTTAAAAAGCTATTTAACAAGTCTGCTGGGTACATCAAAGTTACCACTTACTGGCTCACAAAGCTTTAGTGCAGCAGTAATGCACTCGTGTACCTTGTGCAGCAGCATATACTTAGCATACTGACACTGAGTAGTCAGCCATGGCAGTGAATCTGGATATAAGAATATCAATGGTGGATATGACAGTAGTTCAAGAAGGTGGAAAGAAGCTTATTACAACTGCAACCTAAATCACTGTTACTATTGCATAAATTCCTGTCATTCTTGTCCATGGAAGTCAACAGTAAGTCTAACAGGATTTCCTGTCCTTTACAGGAGAGCTTAACAACTACTGTTATTTCAGAAACAAGTCTATGTAGGCTATTTTAAATAGATGTTTAGATGTTTCAGAAATTAGTGAAGTTGCCTTTTTTTTTTTTTTTTTTTCTTCTTCTCTCTTTAGTAAGAGAGAGGGAAAAGCCAATCAGCCTGGCTCTGGTTGTGCTTTGGAACTCATTTGCATCAACCCTTAAACACACTGACCACCATCACCTTATAGGATGCTGACATTTATTAACTACAGACTGGAGGAAAAAAGTTTTAGCTTTGACAGATTTTTGAAGCACAAATCTTTTTTTTTTTTCTTTGTTTTGTTTTTGAAACTAGGAACTTGGAAGCAAAGCAGACTACCGTTTGCTATTTTCAAACAGTCTGGAGAAAAATCACTGCTTGCCTGCTCAGCCTAGTGCTGTTTCCACACCATTACACCAAAAGTAATAAGAAATGCTGACTACTGCGATGATAGTGAATAAAGTACAAGAACTTCATGTATTCCTTGAAAAGTACAGAAAAGGCACTTACAATCTCCTATTGTACTTCATCTTAACAATATTCCACTATCAAACTCATTCTCTTGACTTTACTATGCCCATTCTTTTGCTCAGCATGCTCATTTTATTCTTGGTTACTTGAAATTTGCATACAGGATCAGATTTCCTTTTAGGACTTTCAGGTGAAAACTCTTAGAGCCACAATCACACAGTGATCACACAACACCTGGAAAACATGAAAAACCAACACAGTACAATTATGTTCTCATTTCAGAAAGAAAGATAATCAAGGTAGGATCTTTTTGTAATGTGAAATTAGCCAAACTAGTACAGGGATTTCTGTAACTCCATTTGAGTTTTAGTCCATTTTTAGAAGTCAGTGGATATACAGAGGAAGCATCATTCAACACTTAATTTTAAAGGCTGGTGTTTTATGTTTAAAGATAAGTTCTGCTCTCCCTTTCCTACAACCCCCATTAAGACTTTCTCTGCTTGCCAAATCATCCAACCCTAGTGACTAGTTTCCTGCTTCTTTTCAGGGAGCATAATAAGGTGGAATAATAAAGAAGCAAACAAAAAACTTATCTGCTTGTGATACATACCTTAATTGCTTGTTCAATTATAATTTCTCCTGAATGACATTACTAGCAAAACCAGGCTTGAGAGGCACCTCAGAGTCTTTTTGATGACATGAAAATCCATTATTTGAGGCCCAATGACTTACATGAGGAAACAAAGAAGTCAGCTGACAATTTATGTGCTAATTTCTAAGTTATCTCCCCTTTTCTCCCCTTCTTCCAGCCCCATACTTTTTGAAAGTGTCATTACAACTCAAAATCCGGTCTGAACTATATCTTTCCCGTAAGTACTGTGGAGAGAAACATTAAAGTATGTCATCAAAGTAAGTCTCAGGAAACTAAATTAAAAGGCTTGTTTATTTAAACAGGCGCTATCCTTAACTGATGACTTTCCTTCAAAGGCTATTGCCACTTATGGGAAGTGAGGCTATAAAAAAATCAGTTCTGTATACTGGCACCAGCTAAACAGCATCTGTTAGAGTTATTTTACTAAAGCATAGGGGAAAAACATCCACAAGGAAATTAGAAAGCTGGAGTCCCAAAGAAAGTACACAATTTGCAAATAATTGACTTGCCTGTTATTAATCACTTGGTACAGTAGCATATAATCATACTCTGATAAAACCTTAGGGGGAATAAAAAATAAAACAGCAATGTTACCATGGCGTCAGTGATTCAAAGAAAGATCAAAATAAAGGTGACACAATGTCTGATCGGTGTAGTGAGACAGTAATGGCAATATTTTTGTGATTGAAAATGGACTAAAGCCACTCAGATTTCATACTCTTTGTACTTTTAGTCACATGAATGCTGAAAATAAAAAGCAGACACTGGAATCACTTCAAAGGGAATAACTGGGATTTATACATAAATAGGTCTTAAAGACTGCAAATCAATATAATGTAAGCAATGGAACAAAAGATACTGCCTTGAAATATAAAACAGCATTCAGGAAAAGATTGTCCTGAAACAAGAAAATGAAAATTGTAGCAAGCAAGGAACTTCTCTTCAAATGAAGGGCAATATTCTGCCACAACAGGAGGAAGCAGGTGCAATAACGTAATTCAGACACTGCCTAGGGAAGATCAGTATAGTCCTGGAGGAAAAGAAAAAACATAACGAACTTACTCATGTGGAATGAAAGAAGTCCAGAGGAATCAGAATGAAATAGATATTGTCAGAATTCAGCATCATCACCTGCCAGTGTGTTTTACTGATTCTGTTCTGTAAAAAATTTGAAAGTGCACTGTGAAACTAGCCATGATCATTATTTTTATCTGGAGCACAAATACTGACTTTTTAAAGCAATGGAGTAAATGGAAGATTTAGATGATGAACCAAGTCAAACCTCCCTTTTTTTTGTAAACATGGATGAGAAAGATGAAAAGAGTGAACAGGAATAGAAAAAAGCAAAAAAAAAAAAAAATACTATGGTCAAAAAAAAGTAAGGAAACAGTCTTGTGGCACCTAATTTGATGGCAAAATATTGTAGGACGCATCAGTCAGGATCAGATGAAAGTAGAAGGAAGATGATGGCATCTTTTATTAGAAGGCATGTCAAAAAGCAGCAGGAAAAAGGCTTAAAACATTTTTTTTTTTCCTAAAGGAATGATCTGAAAAATAAGAGATATCTGGGGATTACTAGCAGTAATGTAAATTGCAAGGGTCCACTTAATCCACATTTATGAGAACAAACACAGAGAAGACTTGCATTTCTTTTTATTTATAGAAGCACAGCTCACAGAAAAAAAGTTAAATTTTGAACTGTTTGTCAAAGTTTAGATTTCATAAGTAGTCAATTTATTTCTTGTCATCTGACCATGTAATTTCATAATCCGTATACACTTTTTTCAGTATTTCTACAGTCACTGAGTGATCTGCTTTGCCATAGCCCTGTAAGAAAGAACAAGCATTTAGCAGGTGAGCACAAAAAGTAAACACACAGGACTATAAAGTTCTTATCAGCCTGTGTAACCAGATAGTTTGCATTGACACTGCCAGTAGTTCACATACAAATCAGAAATACAGCTTCTATACAGTTACTCTTGCAATATCAGATTTTTTTTATTGCCCTCTCCCATTTCCCCTCCAATTGGTAGAAAAAAAATAGAACAATTTCATGCAATCTCAAGTAATAGGGGGTATGGTTTCATTTTGTGACTTTTGCAGCAGACACTTTACTTTAAAATGTTGCCAGCGGCTAAACCACCACTTCTATTACTTTTTTTTTTTTTTTTTTAATCACAGAGATGACACCAGTTCAGTTTAGCATATGGACGTACAAATATCTAATCTGGCTCAGCTGGAGTAAAAGGGACAAGAAGCCATATGCATGAACATGTGAGAACTATTCTGGTCATCAAATAAATCACACTCTTTATGCTTTATTTAGTTGTTCTGTTGCCAGTTAAAGGGAGATGTCAATCTGAAATCCAGTGCCACTCTGAACTAAAGCAAGCTAGATGACCCACCTAATTTTTAGCCCTCATTTAAATTTCAGGTGACCTTTTGCTTTCATCGAAACTTAGAAAAGTTGCTATGGAAGGTGTCTTTGTCTTGTATTTCTTGAATACCTTTCATACCTTCGTTGTCTTACATGACTGAAGTTGTCATCTTGATTTCTCATTTCAGAACCAGAGGTATCCTGGACTTTCCCTGGTTTTCATAAACCACCAAGCTAGTATTGTACCATGAGACTTTAGCAGAGTAAGCTTACACACTCCTTTCCCAATATCCATAAGCCCTGAACAGTTTCTTCTTTCATTTGATACGAGAGGGAAGGGCAATCTTGGAACAAAAATAGCAGTGATATTTAAAAATGCCTAAGGTGTTCAGGGTTCAATCTTCATGAAGTTAAGGAAGGCAAATTTGAACTAACCATCACCTTCTAAAATAATTTCATTTAACGTGATAGAAATACCTTGTTTTTGACCACATCAGAAGCCTAGAATTTGAGTACTCGCAGTATTACCGTAGAAGCAGCTACACACCAGAGATTATTCCCCAAATTACCACTTACTCTTATAAAGGTACTGAACAGAAATAGGTAACAGAAACTAGTTTCTATACTGCTAGAAGTTA
Organism: Nothocercus julius; assembly: GCA_013398735.1. Lineage (NCBI taxonomy): Eukaryota > Metazoa > Chordata > Aves > Tinamiformes > Tinamidae > Nothocercus > Nothocercus julius. Next base: position 2,322,293 of record VZSV01000052.1, on the reverse strand, counting down.
GTTTTATTCCCACAATATAGACATGTGTGAAACTGCATCTGCACTTACTAAAAAGCTACCACACCTAAACTAGGTTCTGCTTCTCACATCCAGCATGCACACATAGCTGAGAACTGATAACTTCACTTTCTAGCTTCAGTAATACCCAGCATATGGCATTGTCATCTATTCTTTCTGCTCTAGCCTTCTTCCCCTAAAAATCAGTGTTTTATCTATCTCAAGTGAGTCAGGCAAGTTTTCCAGTTAGCCCTTCCGTGATTCAAGGCGCTGAAAGTCACTGCACTACAAAACAAAAAATTTAAAAAAAAAAAAAACCTGAACATCACAAATGAAAAGATTTGAAGGAATATCCGAAATCCACTTACTGTAGAGAGTCCAAATACCCTGATTTTCTTGTCTTTGCTGTTATGCTCAATTTTCCCTCCTCCGAGGCACTTGCACTCAAATCCCAGCTTTTCCATTTCAGGATTCACCTTCTCAAATATGTGATCTGCAAGGTGGGGAACAGCCAGAGCCATTACAACACACGCCAAATATGAAACGCCCAAGAACTCTTGGGTTACGCTACTCCCTTTCACTCCCTCACAAGCTAAAGGGAGGTTTCCAGGGACACACAACGTGTGGCACCTATAATTAAGGATAATATCTAATGTAATAAGGATAATAATATAACGGGGAGGCAGCTGCCAGACGCGGCCTGATCTGCTCTCCATGCACGCATGGCACGACAGGACACGACACGGGCTTCGGGCCGTCCATAGCGGCTCGGCGTCACCCAGGCCCGCCGTGGGGGGGGGGGCGGACTCGGTCAGGGGCTGGACTCAGGCCTTCCCTCCTCCTCCTCCTCCTCCCCTTCCTCCTCCTCCGCCCGCCCTACCAGGCACCCACTGTGGAACTCGGCGGCCTTGGTGCCGCGGACGATGTCCCGCCGCTCCTCGCCGCCCGGGCGCTGCAGGCGCACCAGGATGTACTTGAACGTGCCGTCGGCGTCGATCTCCACCTCGGGCACGGTCGCCATGGCGGCGGCGCCCCACGGCCGCCAGCGCGCGACCAAGCGCAGCCGCGGCGCCCACAGCCTGCCGTGACCGCCGCGCGCTGCGGGCGGGGCCGTCGCGCCGCACGCCCATTGGCTAAGGCAGCCGCGGGGCGGGGCTGCCGGCGGCCGTTGGTGTCACCGCCCAACGGTCGTTCCTGAGGTGAGGCGGCGGCGTCGCTACCGTTGCTGTGCGGCCGCCGGCTCCGGGGGCAGAGCCGCCGCCGCGGTGGCGTTGTGGGAGCAAGGGACTCGTCCTTGTAGGGAAAGAGGGTCCTGGAGAGGGTGAACTCCCCACTCCTAGTGTCTTTGAACGTTCCTGCCTATATGAGTGCTTCTGCGGGTACAAAATAAAAGTGTCATGTATGCGAACAATTGGAATGTTTCTGCGAGAGCTGACAACATTGCATTGCTTCTAAAGAGACCTTATTAAAAAGCAAACGCCCCAAAAGATTTTAAATTTCCAAATAAAAATTCTTTTTTTGTTGTTCTGACAGTCTTTTTACTTTTTTATTTGTCCGTTCTCAACAAATCAAGAACATCACACACAAACGTAAATAGAAAAGAGCTAGAAAAGTCTCTACATGCTGCTTTCTACATATATAAGTAAAGTACAAGTTTACCTCCCATTAAGTTAAATTTTCCACTTGATGAGTCAGACATGTTCCATATAATGTCTTCGTGAAAGTCCATACGCCTAAAGTGAATAAGATATGCTGTTTTGCTGAAAGAAACTGTAATATTCTTTGAACAAAAAGATTGTCTCCTAGCATTGTTGAATATAAGAGTATGTTCTTGCAATCACACACTTATTCAGAAGAGATAATGCTCATACTTTTTTTTTAGCTTTAGAATATTTCCCTAAACAAATTCAGTATAACTGCATGAAGTTTAAATAATATATAAGTGCGTGCAATAAACAGCTGTGGTTAATAAGTTATTATTAATATGTATTTCTACAATTGTAATATCTTTTAAATGTAAAAACAGTTCTTGACTACAGAGTGACTCTGCACAGTGTCTCTATACAGTGTCTATATAGACTGAGGTAACTCAAGTATAGATGGAAGAAAGCACACATGTCACCTAGATACAACCCTAGACAGATGTTTAACAAGTAGTATGGTTTTGGTTATTTGTTAATTATTGCTTAATAGTTAAAAAAAAGCTTGTGAATGTATTCTTGAAACTATTGCACCCCTTAATAAAGTTCTAAAATGGACTTTTTCAAATATCACTGTAAATTACATTTTTTGGACATGGACTTGTATTGTTAGTATAAAAAAAAAGAAGTGAGAGAAAAAAAGAAATAAAGTCTTCCTAAGTTAATCTAAGTCCTTGAAATATAACATAAAGAGGAAGAAGAAAGAGGGGAGGAAAGACTATCTGTAGAAACCCAAGCCTATCATCCCAGCTGTTCTGAATTTGTTGAGCTAGGTAGAGAAAATGATAAAACCTGTGCCTGGAGGAGAGCTCTTTTTCAGTCACAAGGGTGAGAGTCCTATAAGGATGAAGTAGCAAGTTTTTAAGCTTGCTGTTCCAACTGGTAGCTCTCTTTGACTAAGAAAGGCTTGGAAGGCTTTGATAGCACTAGTTCCTTAAGCTTGTTTCTAAAGCTCTAACAAGTGGAAGGTTTATTTGTTTATTTGTTTTTGTTTTCACAACTTCTGTGTTTGTTTGTTAGCTTGGTCAAATATTTGCTGTTCTAATTTTAGTCCTGTTAGTGTTTTATGGAGCTGTCTTGCTTACACAGATTCTCCCTTTCTGCTTTAACCTGAATAGAATCTTTTCTTTTCTAGACCTTTGGCCTCTGTATTGTGGCCTTAACAAAAGAAAACTTGCTGCACACTTTTGCCTTGTGTGGAAGGGGCTAGCAATGCTAATGCTGGTGAGTAAGGGAAAGCATGCTTGCTCTGGTGATGGGGATAACTGGGGTGTAGTTCAGGCAAAGGCTAAACTTTGTTGTAGTGGTTTGTATGCAGCTGTGTAGTGCTTATCTGCTCTTGACCTGATGTAAGTTGGGGCAAATGCGTGGGATAGATAAGCCCATGGTATGCTGTGTCTGTTCCATTCTTTTTTTTTACATTGTTCTCCTGTGTGTCTACCATATCCAAATGTCATTTCCTATACCAAGGCATGGGCACATAAGTTTCCTCCTGGTTTCTAAGCCTACAAAAAAATCCCCTGCTATTTGCAGTAGTTCTTAGTAAGCCACTTTATGGCCCTCAAGGGTGCAAAGAGGATGGTATGGGGTGACACGGGTCTCAGACCAGAGGCAGCCTACCTCTAATAAAATGCATGCAGGGGCTTTCTTCTTTTATGTGTTTACTTATTTAACTGTGGTAAAGGGGCTGGTAATATTGCTGAGAAGTTAATGATTCTTTGTATTTTCTATGGCAGAAGCAATTGCACCCTTTCTATATTTGGCTTCTTGTTTTCCTGTCTCTTTTGGATATAGCTATACCTGAAGCTGCTGGTGTAGGACTTTCCTCAGCAAACAGAATTTCTAAAACACTTGCTTTAAAAAACAGAAGGGCTTAAGTTTTTACTAATATTCCTTTAAATATCCCTGAAATGGGGATGTATGTACAGGGCAAGGTGAATTCAAGTACTAAGATCTGCTGAAAAAAAAAACAATGAAAAACAGTTATTGACTGCATGTGCGTGTTTGTAAATGTATGAGCAAATTCCCAATTTAAATATTTTTGTGCATAGAAAGACTAGAGCTTTACAAAAGGAACCCTCCAGAATAAAATGCTCATAGCTTCTCTTTCTGTTTATGCAGATCAATTCTATATAGGTGGGAATGGAATATGCTGTTTAGACTATAATCTTGAACCTACTTCTAGAACTCAAGCAAACAGGTATGTATAGTATTTCACTTCCTCTCCTGGCCTGGATGTCAGGGGTCTGGCTCCGAGATTAAATTGTTGTGACTCAAACTCCAACATTTAGTTGGCTTTGTCTATGTGAAATGACTCCTTTCTCTTGCATTTCCTTCATTTCCTTATGTTTCGGCTTTCAGCTAAAGTCACGAAAGAAGTGGAAAAGTTTAGTATAGTGTCTTGCAAATGAAAGACTGGCTTGCTTTCCTGAGTAATCTCCTAACAAAAAGGGTGGTTTTAAAAAGCCTAGATTGAAATCCCAAGAAGATTAACCTTTGTGACTGATAGTTTATTTTTATTTATATATATATATATATATGTATATATGTAAAATCTGTGTTTAAAAACTGTTTTAGTCTTGAGTGGAACTTCTGAGGAACTGTTAACTAGTCATAACTGTCACTTGTTTTATCCTTTCTGAGTGAAATGAGAGATGGGGAAGAGAAGGTGTGGCTATAACACATCTTCATGTGGAGTTATCAAAGTCAGTTGTAAAAAGAGATACCAGATGCCGTTCGGTTGCAGAAATGGTCTGATTTGGGCTGGCTTATCCTTTCTAAAGAGGATAAATTTGCCATGCAGGTCTCAAAGGTGCTGAGGCTAGTTTGTTTTCAGTGCCTAGGCTGCCCTAGGGAACTTGTACAGCTTAGAAGGAAGAAACTAGATTGTAGCCCAAGATCTACATTTAGGAAGAGATTTAACATCTAATTCAAGAATAGGAGAGAGGAGAGAAAAAAAAAAAAAGAAAAAAAAAAAAACCTGTAAGTCATGACTATTTTAATTTCAAAATGTGCTCATATATTTTTGTCTTTAGTCTTTGGACAGCAAATGACTAGAAAAGGAATGTTACTGCTGTGCAAGTATGTTAAGCATACATTGTGCTGTGGTAGAGATCCGCGTAGCTCATTTTGGGATTCTCTCAAGCCATTAAGGTTACCAGAATCAGGAAAAGGGAAGCAATATGCTTGAATTCAGCTTGTAAATTATTCTTTTTATTGAGCTCTTTGACAGCAGGCCACAAGATGTAAGGGTATGCTTGGCTTGCTGCTGTATTACAGGAAAATATTAGGAAAGAATTTTGAAGTAGGTAATTTCCAACCCCATGCAGTTTTCAAACAGAAGATTGGAGAAAAAAATAGGTGCTACCTTTCAGCTGTACATGGGAAGGTTTGATTTGTAAGCTCTTTACCTCAGAGTGAGAGGGCATATTTCAACTGAGCAGAAGAATATCTAATACTGATGCAAATGAAAAGTGCTGTTTTACATTGTATATATTGAACAACAAAGTGCAGATCTGACTTGCTGCTTGGCCAACTCATTTTAATAGGCTTTGAATGAAGATTTTTCTTAAACTGTTGGTTAGCTGTTGCTCAGATTTTAAAATTTTTGGATCTGCATATGTATAGTCAGTCCAGAGGGAAGAGACATGTTTTCTGCACTGAATTTAAGAATCCAAACCAGCTTCTGGACTGTGGGAAATAAGAGTTCTGAGTGTCAAGTCCTGTATGCTGCTTTCCTCTGAGTGTCAAGTCTTGTACTCTGCTTTCATGTATATGCTGTCAAACTACTGTTTCTATAAGTTGGGCAAAATCCATAGCAAAGCAGTCAAGCTTTTTGCTCTGCTACTCTTAGGCTATTCTAGAATTTCATTTCTCTGTTGGCTAGAAACTTCCTTCTGATTTCCAGTCTGTTCACTTGCAGATGGCTTGTATTCTCCTTTTGGGGTGTGCGCGTGCACTGTTGTTATCCCTTTATATACAGAAGACTTCTGATAATCTTTAGTGGCCTAAAATCTATATGGAGCCTCTCACACTTCTGATTGTTTCTAGCTGTTTTTTTCACCACAGCTTAAACACACGAACTTGTAAGAGGCACCTAGGAAGATGCTTCCTTAGAAAGAACTTCATAATTTTCCTGTTTGGACCCACACCTTTTCAGTCTTAGAGTTCCCTATCTGGTGTTGTCCTATTTCTAGTGTTACTTTTGCATGACCTTAGTTATTGCCTGCCTGGCATAGAAATGCCAACCCTCCCTGCTTTGAGGGAAAGGTCTTAAATAGTACTGGATTAATCACCTGCTGTAGTAGCGACTTGTTTTCCAACCCAATCTTCTGGATTTGTTTTTTCAGGGCTCTATGCTGCCCTTCGGTTGTCCTTTCCTGTTCTCAGTATCCCTGTCCTGCAGCATATGCCTGTGTATACAACAGAAGCACTGTACAAGTGATGATTTTGCTGCCCCAGCTGTTAACTTCGTGGTCTGCAGAGATGAATAGTGTGAATGAGTTCTTTTAGTTGATGAGACTGATATCCTCAACACGAAGGCTTTTCAGATGCAGCTGCTTTTCTTCAAGTGTCTGCTCATGGAGTAGACAAATGAGGGCAGCTTGAAAGGTGAAGTTTTAACCAGAGAAAATCAGCAGGGAAACTGCATATCCCTCCTTATTCATGGTGGGGAGTGTAGTTTTCTAGATCAGAGATAAAAATCAGAATGAAAGGGAAGATAGGTATGTATGTAGTTACATGAGGTCAGACTTGCAGATTTCTGGCTACAGAATGGAGGAAAAAACACTTTTATTTCTTGTGATGATATCTTAATATTTCTGTTTGTGGAATGGTTTAGTTATAGCTATAACTCTGCCCTGAGAATAGAGACATGACATACAGATAAAATGAAGAACTGCATTCCAAAATCCTGTCATCCAGTCAGTGACAAGTTCAGGGGATAATATTTGATGTGCACAGGAATCTTTGTTATTTCATGTTGCTAACTTATATATACAGGTAAGTGGGTAAATGCCTTCAAAATGTCATGTACACAGTTTATTTTGAGGGAAGAAGTTTAAATCCTATTTTAGAGGATATGTGCAAACCCATAGAGCTGTTGGATAGATGGTTTATCTTGTATTTTGCATAATTAATTTTGCAAAACTGTAGCTAGACCTGTTCTGTCAACCTCAAAAAAAGTATACTGTTTTGCATTCCTTCCCTTTGTTTTCCAAAGGGTATTTGCTCTCACCTGTCATTTTTTTAATGGAGAGTGGTTCTCCTAGGATCTAGAGCAACTGCACACCTCATTTATGTACCTAATTTAGGCAGACATAAATCTGGACACTTTTGCTTCTACAGATGCATAGCTTCTCCTCTCTAGTTATAGTCAGTCTAACATCATGTCGCTCGCTCGCTCTTCGCTCGCTCGCTCTTCGCTCGCTCGCTCTTCGCTCGCTCGCTCCTCCCCCCCCTTAAAAAAAAAAAAAAAAAAAACACACATTAAACTGAACTGTTAACTGCTTTAAATAAGAATTTTGTCTGGACTCAGTATTTTATAGATGATAAATGATTGCTGCATTTCCTGCTTATCCTATGCCTATTATGAAAGTAAACTTATTTGAGTGGAAAGTATTTTTTGCCCAGTAGCTCAAGTAAGTTCAATATGATCTAAATAACCAAATCTTCACTGATTGCAACTGCAAAAGATAAGCACATGCCTGTAAGTTAGAAGAAAAAATCTACTGATGTATTATGAATGCTAAATATATATTGGATGGAGGTTATATTCTTTGCATTTGAAAGCATTTGTGTTGATTATTTTTTGAATTCAAGTGAAAAGACTTATGAAAGTGAGTAGTCTTCCTGACACCCTGTTGCCACCTCCACAAAGTGCAACAACTTAAGGGTAAGTGACAAACTCGCCCTTCCTGAGGAGTCAAGAAGTCTGGAAGGAGCGGAAGAGCAAAGACTTCACTGGCAGTTTGAAGCATTGTTTTCTGGCCCAGGAAATAAGGAAAGTCCTAATGATTTTGAGCTAACAAGAGCTTTCAGAAGCCTTATGGCACTCTTTCTGTCCAGAGAACACTAATGCTGTGAAACTCAGTGAATTTCTCTTCTTGAAATAACTGTTATACAGATCAGTTGAGCTCTACTCCACTAATCTGCTAAGCATGCCTGTCCCCAAAAGCATTTATCAAGCTGATAGAAATAAGCTTGCTTGCTCAAACTTGTGGCAGAGTGGATAGAGTGCTCATGAAATAGAATGTAATTACCTCTGCCGCATCTCTGCTCTCTTGTGATCTACTGACTGGTAAAACTGTGTCTGATACTCTTGCCAGTTGTTCATGGGTCAGTTTTTCCTTTTCTCCTGCTGTGCAGTCTTTTCTTGCACTTCAGTCTTTTGCTTTGAAGATTTTTGGGTACAGGTGGTAAGATCTTATTCCACAGAATTCTTGTGACTTTGGTAATAGTCCCTTCTGCTTCCTAGTTCTATAAATGAACTCAAGCACTAATAGAAGTTCTGGGGATAGCCTTAGATACAGATAGGAGCATTCCAGTGCTACTGCTAGTTCATGTGCCTTTTAACCTTTTAGGGGAACAGAGGTAGGCAGAAGATCTGGACAGCAAGTTTAACATAACCGTATAACACACAGATACTGCAGTTTTTTCCATATATCTTTGTAAAGCCTTAAAGGGTGACAAGGTTCCAGGCACCTTTGCCATAAGATGCATTATAAAGTTGGAAATATAATTATGCATGGGATCAACTTCACCTGAAATCACAGGTCACCAAGTACTTGTTGTTAAAACTCACTGTACTCTTACCTACCTCAAGGTGTAAGGATGCTCCTGACTTGATCAGGTCACTTCTCTGCTTAATTCCATGTTTCAGTGCACTAAATTGCAACTTGCTAGTGATCCCAAGGCTCTTTTTATTTTTTTTTTTAAGTGTGTATTTTGTGTGGTTGTAGGAAATAGAGCATTGACTCACATCAGAGTTCCCGAAAAGAGGATGAAGGTTTTTCTGGCTCCTGGCATTTGTCTCCAGACAGAGTGGAGACTATCTGAGGCAGCCTGAGAAATTCCATCTGCTTCTGTAGTTGTTTTTCTCTGTTATTCACAGTTAACGAGAGACACAAAGATGCTGAAGGATGACTGCTTCCTTGAAAATTGTCTTTTCTTCCTAGCCAGACCTTAGGAAAAACTTGCGCATTAGACTTTTGCTCTCAGAATTTTTTAAGATTTAGTGTTTCAAACTCATGTCCAAACAGGAAACATCTTCACTAGCACCAAACTCCCTTTCCTCTCAAGACTGGCTGATTCAATCTGCCTCTTTCTACGTAGCAATAGATAATATTAGGTGTTACAGATAATACTAGGTTTTATCAACATGTTGAGACTTGACAATGAGAGACTAATTTAAATAATGTGCAATTTCCAAAAATTTCTTGTCTTTCTTTTAAAAAAAGAAAATCATTAATCCATGATGAGTTTGAGTTTTTACAACTAGGGTTTTCTTCCTCACTGTGCTATTGCCTTGCCAGCAATTTCCCAGTTTACTGTTACCTTAGTTTTTTTCTTTAAGCATTGCTGTGCTTGTTTTTAAGCTTCATTTTATTTCTTTTAGATCATGCCTCTAATTTATCAAAATAATTCTGAATTCTACACTAATTCTTTGGAACCTTTACAATTCCTCAAACCTTGTATTATCTACATTTTTAAGCATATTAATGTTTTGCCATCCAACATGTTAATTAGCTTAATATAGTTCAGGATATACCCCTGCAGGGCTCATCTAAATTCTCTCAGATCTGTGGTGATCATTAAATCACTATTCAAAGGGCAGTTTTTCAACATGTTGCATGATCATTTTATGGTGATTTCAGCTAAGCATTATTCCTCCTGTTTGCTTATAATAATGTCCCATGGGATAGTATTAAAAGTCTTAATTGTAGCAAGCTACAATGTTCTGTTTTGTTGCTCACTCAGCCTTGAAGTACAAATGAACTCCATTGGTGTGATCTGATTCTTGGCAAACAAATCATGGCCACACTTAACACCTAAAGTGTCTTTCTGATGTTTTTTTCTCAGTGTTTTCTTTAATGATTTTTCCATTATAGTTCTAATATCTTCTCAGGTACTGAAGCTGGAGACTCTGGCTTTTAATTATCTTTCTTCCCTGTAGAAGTACCTCTTGTTTCTTCCTCTTCAAATCCACCTGGTACCTTTCCTCATTGTCTCAAGAATAATTACTAAGGTTTGGAGATAGCATGGCTTGATCCTTAAGTAGTTATTTGATCAAATATAATTCACCTAAATTGCCTTTAGTCATTCCCTGCTCTGACCTGGACTCTTTTTCCATGCGCAGATGCACAGCACTACTCCAGTGTGACTACAGAGTCCTGACTATTGTTGCAGTTGCTCCTTCTGTATTTATATAGCATATTATTCTTTCCTTCTATGTCTCATAATGGGCTAAACCTTCAAATTAGAAATAACAGATAGCATTATACAAATGTTAAACATTATACAAATGACTTTCCATGGAAAGCAGTCTTCAGTGTGAAGGCCATGGTCTTTGTGTTCTTAAAGCTAGTGCTACTCTTTTTAATACAAGTATGGAATTATTTTTTCATATACTAGAAAGTGTCCATAGGATAGATAAAAGGTTGTGTTCATGCTCCTTTTGGTAGATCAAGTTTATACTCTTTTAAAGCTGCGCATGGCAGGCAATGGAGACTGAACAAAAAGAAAATTCAGTTGTAGTGAGTTAATTGTGGCATTTATGTTCTCCTGTTTTGAGGTATCTAGAGGGGGGAGAATCTATGTAAGGGAGAAAAGAATCTACAGTTTCTCATTCACTTTGAAAAAGCTGAGCTTTCACCTGTGGCAATGAAGCTCTGGAGCATATATGAACAACTGATTGGCAGTTCTAAAAGCGAGATTTGATTTTTACAATCTCAGATCAATAGGAAAATGGGAAGAAAAATGTGCAGTTGTGTGTGTGTGTGTGTGTGTGTGTGGAAAAAGGGCAAAGAATAAATCAGTACCATAGAGACCAGCTGAGGAGCAGACTGGTTGGTGTGTCTAGCTTGGGTATCCAGAGTAGCTAAGCAACTGTATCAAAGGTGAATATACCATGAAATACCTATGTAACTCAGACTCAAAACTAGCTTTCACTCATAAGAAACCCATTGGATTTCAATTCTTAAGTGCTTGTGGAACTTTTAATAATGATACTTCAACCTCTGGCAGGTGACTTTTTTAAAAGTTTTTCTGATAATTTTGCACTTGGTTTTTCATCTGTTTTAATGAAAGGATATAAAAATAAAAGCCATGGATGATAGAATACTCTGGGGGGAAAAAACAGAGTCCCATGTCAGCGCTGGACACAGGAATGCTGCCAGCAAAAAGACAGTCTATTTTTAAACTGGAGTTTTCATAAGGATATTGCTTTAAGGCTGTTTTTCCTGCTGCTGCTGCAAACAAGCAGTCTCCGCTGCTGTAGAGGAAGACCATTGGGAACTGTCCAAACTCCAAACATTGAGAACTGAAATGATCCATTCCTTCCTGTGGGGATTCTGCTGGTGAAGTGATTCTGGTAAAGTTTCCTACACTAAACTTTTTGCTCTGAAAAGGATGAGCACTTACTGGTAGGAAGCTCATAAAGCAATTTGACAAAGTGAATCTCCAAGAAAAAGTGAAGCATTTTTCCCCTTCTGGCACCAGACTGGATATAAGCTTGTTATGAAGTGGTCTATTATTTCTCTGTATGCATGATTGCCACAACTGAGCAGTATTTAAGCAAAAGGAAAGACTGTCCTATCGAAACTTGTTATCATTTGTTTGTTTTAAGGTACCACTTACATAGTTCCTGTGAAATTAGCACCCACTCACTGCATGGTGTACTACATGCATGTTAAAAACACCACTCCCTATTTCAAGGGTTTACAGCCTGAAAATCACTAGCAGGTGGGAAATGTTTTAATTCCCAATTACAGTTGAACAACTGAGGCTAAAGAAAGCAGTCCTGATTTTTTGTGAATTCCAAGTCTATGGAAAGAATCTGATGGTGCCTGCAGGCCTGGTCCAGGCTCTCTTGTAACAGAAAGCATCTACAGGATTGTCAAAAGTTAGCTTCAACTTTCCAGAGTTTTTGGTGGTTTAGCTGTAATTCTAGTCTTATTAGTTATCACTTGCTAGAAAGTATTCTTTTCCCTGTAAATTTTCAGCATGTTTGTTCTGTTAAATTCTCATTGTTTTTGCTTTCTGACTTGGCCATACTTTCTAAGGCTTTATGTTGAATATTATAGGAAAATCTTATTTTGACAGTGACTGGGGACTCTTTAGAAAATATTCCTTTTTGATCCTTTCCCTTGGGTTCCTTGGATAGGCAGAGATTTATCAAGCTATGTCTACTTCAGATATTTTTACCTTCTGTATTGAGGCAAAAGTTACCTCTTAAAACCACTTCTTGTTACTTGATTTGCTGCTTCTGCTCTTTGGCTCAGGTGAGATGCTGATGGCTTTAGTTATCAAGCTGTCAGTGGTGTTGATGTGCTCATGCACATCTTAACATAGAAACTCACTTAGGAAAGAAGTTACTATTTCCATTCCTGGGGTGGTATTTATGCTGAATTCAAAGAAAAAAAAAAAATGTCTTGCCTTGTCATAATTCTGAAGAAAAGATCTGCTGTAGTAGGTATGCTCCTTTGAAAGTTCTTGGTTAGTAAAGCTAACTGTTTTTCCAACAAAATAGCATTCTCCCTTTTGGCCCCATGAGTAATTCTCTGAAAATGACAGAATAGGTGGATGAAGGTGAAATATTTTTTTCCATTTCACATTTTTAGTAAACAGTCAAAGTTTATGGAGCCTCTTACTGCATGTTCACATTTGAGCCCGTTGTCAAGGGGAATTTTATACCTTTAATGCCCTAGTTTGCCTTACAAAGTTCAGATGCTTGCTTTAAAATCCGCTACAGTTTTGGTGGTGATAGATGGTGATACTTTTAAGGAGCTGTCATGTTCATTTTTCTGATTCTCATGTCATTGATATGACTTCTAAGCATCCACAAAAGCCAGCAAAGAGTATTTTTTACTCTGCAAGAGGTTACAAGGTGGTTCACTCTTCCAAGGATAATTTGGGGTTGAAAACCAAAGAGCTCCTGCTCAAGAAAACATTTCCATCTATGCTAGGAGAAAAGCTGGAACTGACTTGTATAGCAAACTCTAAACTGATATCCTGGAATTGTATTTCTGTCAGTAAAACCATATAATCCAGCACTTGGCAGTCTGTCAGCACAGTGTGCCTCTGTGGGAGGGTTGATATGGGAAGGGGAAGTGTCAGGCTTAATGCGTGTGAGGGTCAGAACTAGGGATATTCCAAGAACTTTTTTTTTTCCACATGGAAATTCCTGTCTTGAGGACAGGCTGCACTGAGAGAATAAAAGGCAGCAGCAAAGGCAGAAGGAGCACATGGTCCAGGCACTTCAAGCTGAACTTCATCTTTAAGACCATATCCAGCAACTTAGCAAAAGAAAGCAATCACTGAAAAGTATTAGAAGACTTCTCTGCCAGCACCTGGCCATCACAAGGACAATCTGTGAGTATAAAGTGTTTTATTTTATCTCATTGCTTAGCTAAGGAAAAAATGGACAGAATTCTTTGCTGCTGTTCCTTAAAAGCTGTCCTTATGTTAAGAACTGTTTAAATGGTGCGTTTTCCCCCAACGAGAATTTTTTTAAAAAGATCACTGAGGAATTAAATATGTAGAACAGATAACATAGGCAGTATTTTATACTGAATTGCAAAAAAGCAGCATGTTCTATACAAATGTATCTCTTCTGTTTTTTTCATAGTTGTCTGTGCAAAAGATAAAGCTCTCAAACATGGTTTGCTTGTGGTTCCTGTCTCTCCTTGCTTATGGTAAGTGTGTATGTCTCTGTAGAAAGCTGGTAGGGTGATATTGTTAGCGTAGCTATTTTGTCCGAGCTCCAAATTGAACAATTTTTGAACACAAGATAGTTAGTAGGAGGCTAAATTCATAGAAAAAAAACCTCAAGTTGCAATAGTGTTTCCGTGCTCACCCTTCAGATATTAGTGCCTTTGTTATAGAGCCTGCAGAACTTTGTAATCCGACATAGTTTTACAGGCTGAAGTCCCTGTATTTGGTGTTGACATGCCTGTTTTGAAACATGTCAGTTAATTGTATATAAAATACAATTACTGTTGTATATAAAATATTACTTGTTTTCTTTCATTCCAGGTTTTACTATTTTGGAGCAGGTGAATTGTTGGACCTACCAATATTCAGACATAAATATGACCTATGATGAAGCAGAAATGTGGTGCAAAGACAAGTATACTAACATGGTTGCCATTCAGAATAAGGAGGAAATCAGATACCTTAATAACTTCTTACCCTTCAATCCGGGTTACTACTGGATTGGAATCAGAAAAATCAATGAGACATGGACCTGGGTTGGAACTAACAAAGAACTGACAGAAGAGGCAGAAAACTGGGCTTTGGGTGAGCCAAATGGCAAAGGGAACAACGAGGACTGTGTTGAAATCTACATCAAAAGAGGAAAGGATGATGGCAAATGGAATGATGCACAGTGTGAGAAAAAGAAGGTTGCCTTGTGTTATACAGGTGAGGCCCTGTGGAGATGACACAGTGGGGTGTCATTTAACGTAGTCTTAAATATTAACTATCTGACTCTATAGACTTGTACACGTACCTTAAACACAGTTCCCTGGGGGACTATTCTCAGAGCTGAAACTGACTGTGTTCTGTGAGTTATATTGATCTCTCCTACCTCTTAGTCCTCAGAATATTATACATCTTTTCTAAGCAAGTTGCCAGATCCCTTAAATAATTGGTGGAGAGAAACAGGCTCTTCCAGAAAGTGATTTTTGATCCCATTTGTAGTGAGTTTCTTTGCTAGGCAAGAACTGCAATTTCAGAGGCAACTCTTTCTGCTGATAGACCCCCTGGAGCGGTTTAGACACCATGTGGAGGTGACTACAGCTAGACCAAAAAAAAAAAAAAAAAAGCCAAGTATTTGCCAAGTAAGAGCTATAGTGTGTTGATGAAGAATGTCCCTGTTGAGGAATCCTACCTCCACCATAGTCTATTGTTCCTTTTGCATTTTAAATATTACTAATGTATTTTATTCTTTTTAGCTTCCTGCAACCCATCTCTCTGCAGTGGCCATGGGGAATGCATAGAGACCATTAACAATCACACCTGCCACTGCAACCCTGGATTCTATGGGCCTGAATGCGAGTTTGGTAAGATCACTCTAGCTGCCTTTCCAGCTAGGGAGAGGGTTATATTAAATAATGTTTGATTTTACTGGCTTGTCAATTTATCTGCTCAGTCAATGACTCTGACTCTGTTTCTCCTTGTGTTTCTTTAAAGTTGAGACTTGTGACACCCTAAAGGAGCCTGATCATGGGAGCCTCAAGTGTAGCCACCCACTGAAGAATTTTGGCTACAGCTCATCCTGCACAGTTCAGTGTGAAAAGGACTATGAGCTGACTGGAGCAGAATCAGTCCACTGTACCTCTTCTGGGGTCTGGTCTGCCTCCCTTGCAGAGTGCAAAGGTGAATTTCCCAAGCAGTGGTAATGACCTTTCCAAATCATATATAGGTCTGTATACTTCAAAGTTACTCTCTCAGTAGATACAAACTGAGATTCTTAGCTATTCCTTTGTACTTAATTCTGAAGGTACAGTCTTATTGCAGTGCAAAGGCCCTTCTTTCACACTGAAGGCATGAAATGGGCAGGACCAATGCCCCAGCTTTACCCTAGACTTCCTC
>VZSV01000052.1:2270772-2305539 GCA_013398735.1 Nothocercus julius | reverse complement strand
CTGGGGCCTGGGACAAGCAGCAACCAGCCTGCAAAGGTACCTTTCTCTCTGAGCAGATGGGGCTGTCAGCACTGGCTTGCTGGATTCCTGAGGCATCTGTGCTGACCACTTTAGAAATTCAATTAGCTAGCAGCATTTAGTTTTTATTTAATAGTTAATAGTTGCTTTACAGGTACTAGTACTTGTAAAATGAGCTTGTTAATTTTCTCCAAGATATTTGAACTCTAAAACATTCTGGGGAAAGAGCATTGAAAGAACATTTGTTTTGGCACGATAATGTAAGTTACTCTTTAATAATACAATGTATATTTGCTAGTACAGAGAATAGGACTGAAGTCAGGAAAGTCCTTAATACTTATAACCATTGATAACTTTTTCTTTTAGCTGTACAGTGTGAACCACTGAGCTCTCCTGAGAATGGCTTTGTGGACTGCTTACACGGTGCAGGGAACTTCACATATAGCACAGCCTGCTACTTTAGCTGTGAAGAAGGATGGAGGCTGAATGGTTCTCATCTTCTTGAGTGCAATCATTCTGGAAACTGGAATACTTCTCTGCCCACCTGTGAAGGTATTTTTATCTCTGACTAGCCACAGAGGTGGCGCTGGCTGTCTAATCAAAGGGGGGGGAGGTGTGGAAGAGTAGAACAGATAGGCCAACCATTGAGTTAGGAATTACAGTGCAGTTCACAAAGAAAGAAACCCTCAATATGCTTCTTGAAAACAAGAAAAACAAAACCCAATGCCTAAAAGGCTTTGATGAGAAATCATATTCATATATACTTCATATAGCAGCTTGTTACCTTGTTATTGCTTTGGTAAAGGTGAATAACTTTCAGCATGAAGCTTTTCACCTGTGTATAGAATTTGTCTTCTCTCAGCTGGTGACAAGCAGTGATTTGGATTCTTAGGGAAGAACACTTGGAAAAGAAAGTAGTAAAAATGACTTCAAAGGCATCGTATGTCTCAATCTCACTGAAACATTTTTCATCTTTTCAGCTTCTGAACAAGGCACCTATCTCTCAGTGGGCATTGCAGTCACAACTGCCTCTCTGCTTTCCACAGCATCATTCCTCCTTTGGCTTGCAAGATCTTTTCGAAGAAAAGGTGAGCAGGTGGACTAGATTAACTGATCTCAGTTTTTTATTGGGGAGTTGAGGAGAACCCTTGACCTTTCTGAAAAAGAAAATTGATGTATTAAGCCATTCCAAGTTTCCCCCTCAAGAAGCCTATATATGCTACTCTTGGTTTTGGATGACAAATCAATAAGACTTAAAAAAAAAAAAAAAAAAAAAAAAAAAAAAAAAAAAAACAAAAAAAAAAAACTTAAAATAAGAATTACTGGATGAAAAAGCAGCAGTTCTGTTAATCAGCAATTAGTGCCAGGAAACATGAATAGGAGCTGAGTTGGAGCTAATGACAATGCAGTAACAACTGGCTTTTAGATTGGTTGCTAGATCAATGTGTTTCTGTCAAGTATTCAGAAAAGAGGTTTTTAGAAGAAAGTTTGCCTGGAAGGACTTTCATCTTGAAATGCTAATGCTTTTTCTTTCTCTTTCTTGCAGTAAAGAAATATACACCTTCCAGGTAAGCTGTGTTTCAGAAAGCAACATGAGAAACACTGCATTTTTTTTGCTAAAATGCGTTTGATATAGAACAGCTGTTGCTAAATATCTTTCATTTCTGTCTTTTAGTAGCTGTCAGAGCCTCACCATTGAAGGTAGCTTCCAGAGTGCTGGCCACAATGTCTAAATCCAAATATTTCAGGTAAGATCATAAGATATCTGCACTCAGTTTCTCTTGCTATTAATCACAGAAGCAACTGGAGCTTTAATAGTCTACAGGTGCAGAAATGGGCATATGTGCTTTGTGGTACCTAGGATCTAAGCATAACATGGAAGTTCCTAAAGAGACAGATTTATTGATTCAGAAATAATTGTTCAGCTCAAAGGATGGTTGTGATAAGCTTCTGTCCATCTGCATATGATATTAGAAATACTTTTGTATGTTTTTATTACTTGCCACATACAAAATTGCTCTGAAATGAGAGCAAATACAAACATGTGCCAGCTCTCTAATTTAGAGGAATTTTGTTCTCTCTGCAGGAACTGAAGCCATCTCTACTTATGTCCAAGAGATTTATAGAAAATGAAACTGCATGCAGATCAGCAGCTGTCCAGATGTCTTTACCTCTTGCTGACAAAATGATTTACCTTGTTTATTTCTAAGACATTTTGAACTCAAGCTGTCTGATATTTCCACTGAAGATAAACAAGCAGAGGGCAAAACTCTGGCCCTCTGGCAAAATGCAGTCTACCTTCAGTCATGCATTTGTTTAAAATTGGGAGTTTGCCATCTCTTCAGATGGTGAGTGTATACTAAGCTGCTGCTGTTTAAAGAGGAGGCTGGCTTCTCCTCTGGGCTACTTGAAAGGTACCTAGGTAAGGTGAAGACATGCATTATCTCCCATCACTTACTATGCTGCTGGAGAGGGTTATATTTGCAGGAACAAATAACTGAAAAAATGCTCATTGAAATCTTTTGAAGCCTTTGATCTGGCTTATTGCTGAAGTCGGTTCATTTTAACAGAACATCAATGAATATGCCTGTAGCCATATAGGCAGTTATTTGGTTTTTCTCTTGCATGTCCTAGAAGGATTTTGAAATTTAAACTCTTGTTGTAGCAGCACTACGTTTTAGTGTTCATTCAGGTACTCTGCTTTATGAATGCAGCAAGTAGATCTGAAATATTTTTATCCCAATGGGATTAAGCTCTGTAATGTCTTGTTTATATAAATATTTAATTGCACATTTTGTTTACTGTGGGTATTTCTGTACTATTTAGTTGTAGAAGAATTGTAAAATATCTGACCCTGGGTAGGTCTGTAGCTGTTGATCTGGACCTGGTTAACTTGAAGATGTTTTTGATTTAATGCCAGTATATTTGCAAATAACATGGAAGCCCTGTTTTTTATATATTACTTTATTGTATTCTTGCATAAGAGCTTAATCATTAAGGTCTTAGGAAAGTACTTTGAGAAGTGTCTTAAGTTATATTTAAATTTTAATAAATTGTTTGAGCTGAAATGTATTGTTATAATTGTAACAGTATTTAATAAAGTGTTTTAAATGTAATGCTCCCTTTTGGGGAATATTTTGATGATCTGTCATCTTTGCAGATGGTAGGAAAAGGTGGGGAAGATGACAGGCTGTGTGGGCTTGCTCCCTTGCTTAGCTTCCCACTTCCCATAGCAGCGAAGGAAAGGTTTGCCAGCAGATGGCACTGACTGCATGAGAGCCAGCCCAGACAGAGCTGGCTCCCAAACTGGTATCTTAGTTCCTCCTTAGGAAGGAGGAAGGCTTAGCTCTGTGTACCATAAAGCAGGTGTCTCTGCTAGCAGTAAGCTCTGAGGGGCATACTTAGAAACAGGAGAACAACAAGAGAAACAAGTAGGTGGCCTGGGTGTGAGCAGCTGGCATCCCAAAACCTTGAGCCTCACAGGTCTTTTGCAGCGCTCTCTCTTGGAAAGCTGGAGGGCTGGAAGAAGGTCATGTTACCTGCAGACTGGAGCACGGCTCTGGAGGTGTGTGCTGGCTCCTAGTATGGGACCTGTGTTTTCCCCTGGATTGAGCTATAACTAAGGACTCTGTCTTGGGCCAGATGTTGGTAATGGCCGGGCACTGCTGTGGCTGCCTTCCCCAGCTCCTGATGCAGCCAAGGAAGCTGCACTATGGCCTTCTGTAGCCATGGACAGGAACCAGCACTTGGTGATGCATGAGGCTCCTTGAGGCAGGGCCCAAGAGAAGCCACCAGGCTCTGAGCAAGGGAGTCTCTTGGGAGATGCTGCCCTGCAACAGCCAGGGCCCATTGCTCTTTATCCCAAACCGATTAGCAACTGAGCAGCTGCCAGCATGTCCCTTGCCTTGACAAGGTGGAGCCCAACCATGTGAGCAGATGTAGAGCAATAATCCTCCAGGTTCCCTGAGGGGATGCAAGAGATTAGCCTGAAACGCCCTGCTCTGAATCCCTGTAGGAGCTGTTCTGAGAGCTAAAACACCACATGTGTCCCCCAGCCTGTCCTTCCTGGTGTCCTCAGTGTACAGCCCTCAGCCTCCTCTGGAGGCCAGCATGGCTCCCACTCTGCTGTAGTTGGGGCAGTTGTAGCTCATGCTTGTCCAAGCAGTTGATCCTTAGCCCTTTTCTGAGTTCTTTTTTTCCTTTTTTGGGTCATGAAGTGCCAGCCATGATGATGGATGATCAGCAGTCTGGAACATCTGCCTTATGAGGAAAGGCTGAGAGGAGACCTGATCACTGTCTGTAAGTACCTCAAGGGAGGCAGTGAGGAGGATGGTGCTGGCCTCTTCTCAGTGGTGGCCACTGATAGGAAGAGGGAATGGCCACAAACTGAAACACCAAAAGTTCCACAGGAACTTGAGGAAAAAATTCCTATCAGTGAGGGAGATAGAACACTGGAACGGATTGCTGAGAGAGGTTGTGGAGTCTCCTTTTCTGGAGATCTTCAAAACCCGCTTGGACGCAGTCCTGTGCCACATGCTCTAGGTGACCCTGCGTGTGCAGGGGGGTTGGACTAGATGATCTCTAGAGGTCCCTTTCAACCTTAAGCATTCTATGATTCTATGATATGGCAGGTCCAGTCCTTTAGTATCTTTGGGAAGTATTTATTTTAAATGAATGTCTCTGTTTTAAAGACCATGGTCTCAGCCCTTTTATTGTTTGTGTCCAGGACCCTCTTTTGAAATTATGGCCTTGAGATAATGACCAGGGCGATGTGTGCTGCCAGGCAGGCAGTTAGTAACCCCATTGTTTCACGCCATTTTACAATGTGGTATCTTGTGGCCACAGAGAGGATGACAGGATCTTTGTTGGAGGAACTTCCTAGTTTCCTGTTGCTCCATTTCCCTTAAATTCCCCATCTCTCAGTGGGTCATTGGCATTGTCCAGAACATGAGGTATTTTGCCTGGCATCTTCTAGAGCAGATATCTGCTTGGGCTGTGACCTATGGAAGCTGTGAAGGTGACATTAACAGGGAGGCACAGTAGTCCTTTTGCAGATCTACATGATTGCTGTTTGGCAAAAAGTTTTTTTTTTTTTTTTTTTTTTTTTTTTTTTTTGTGGTGTAGTTTAACTACCAGGTGACTTTAGTGTTTTATATCTGCAGTTCAACAGAAGGGGAGCTAGAAACAAACTTCACACCAAAATTCTCCAAGACAGGTAGCATTTGATTTGGGCTTGGTGCCTATGTATTTAACATGCAGATATTTTTGTAAGCAAATAGCTATCAGATGGGTGGTCTTTTACCAGGACCTGACTGGAGTTGCCTACCATGGCTCTGGTGTCCAGGACTTAAGCTGGACTCAGCATTTGCCCATCAGTTCTAAACTCATGAAGGTGGGTCACTGTCACAGGTTTTGAAGACTGCAGTTCTTTGTGCTTTTTAACAGCTCTTGTGAGGGTCTTGCTCAGGTTTGGGTTCCCCTTGTTCTTGCAGGGAACCAGCTCCTTCCTCTTGGCTTGGGCGTGCTGCTAACATGAGCAGAATTCTTCAGCCCATGGGTCTAGAGGAGCAAGTTTCTATGGTGAGTCTTTTTGCCCTTGGCAGGGAAAAAGAGGACATATCTCGTATCAAGCAAGAAGCAAAGCCTGCCTAACTCCTCTTTGTTAGGAGCGGGCAGCAGAAGCTGCTAGACGCTCAGTTACTACAGAGGCCCTAAGCTGGGTGTACTGCCTCTCTCATGCGCATCCTTAGGGTGGAAGAAGCAGAAGGGCGGGTTGGATCTGGTCTGTACAGCCAAAGCTTGCTAGATAGTTACTTGCTAGATAGCGAGTACCTGACACTGTTAAATCTCACCTGAGATGAGCAGATTGGGCCAGTGCAGTTCAGCTGTGGCTCTGGGGGAGAGAAAGAAATCCGCAGTCCAGAAAGTGCTTCCACAGCTGATGGTGGCCAATAATTTTTCCAGCTCAGAAAAGCTAGTGCCAGGAAGAGGACTGTGTGCAAAAAAAAACACAAATTCTGCCTCAATAAGGTAACAGATGCCCCTAGGCAGCTGCCAGCATATTTTTTTACCTGCCTTTCTACTTCAGGGAAGGACGTTCCCTAAAAAGCCCAACAGTTACTTTGACTTTCAGCCTGGGCCAAGTGGGACCTTCATCAACTTCTCGCCTCACCAGCTGCCATGAAAGCAACGTTGGCAGGTGTGAAATTGCAGGTGACTTGCTTGCTTCTGGCACTCCTGCACTGTCATTTTGGGCTTTTGATGGCCTCTGCGTGGGCTGGAGGAGGGGATCAGACTGAATCTATGCCTGCTGGAGTGGGCCTGGCTTGTGGAACAGTTGGATGGAAGGAAGAGGGTTAAAGGGAAGACAGGAAGTGCTTTGTTCAAACGCTTTGATTCCTGGGAAAGGAAGGGCTGGAAAGAGGCAGGGTTCTTCGCTTTAACATCTTGGGAAATCAAACCCAGTTTGGCCTAAACCAAAAGGGAAATACAGTGTGGCCCACCCTGCACAGAACAGTGACGTCCCCACTTCACCTTACCTCATATCAGTGCCGGGTAATGTGAAAAACAGAGACGGTGAAATGCCAGGTTTACATGAGTAACCAAGATATTCCATGTGCAAAAGGTGTTTAATGGAAATACTGTGGTGGTGTTCCTAGAAAGCTGTATCCCAAGAGCTTCCTCTGCACTTCCTGGGCAGAGTGTGGGTCCTGGGTGGTGATAAATCCCTGCTGTTCAGTCTGGAGATAGTCAGCAGTCAGTAAGTTCAGCAATCCCTGCTCTTCTGACTATCTCCTCTGCTAACCAAGGGGCTGCTGCCCTGGCAGGGGGAGGGACTGGAGGATGAGCAGTGTGTCTCAAGGTGAGCGTGCCTGGAGAGCCTCAGGTAATTCATGTCTGAGGGCTCATGGATTACAGCCTTGGGAAGCAAAGCTCCTACATCTTAGCATGTCCTTAATGAGCATCTTCCAGAGATGGGAAGAGTTTCCAATACAGAAATAGTGGATTTCTTGTCTTCCCGTGCACACAGTTTGGCACACAAAAGGAGCGCATGGACATCTAATAGCCCTAGCTACTAGAGCACCTCCTTTCCCCTGCATCTGACCTTTAGCAACACGACACTATCAGACTCCTATGTCTCTGGTGGGAGCTTCATGGCATGACAGGAGAGATTTGACCTTGGAGGCTGTAAGTGCCATGCAGTCCTTCCATCAAGGCATAAGCAGCCTGGACACCTGGGCTGGAGGAAGAGCTGGGCAGAGCAAACCTGCCTGGAGCCAGAGTGCAAGGCTGCTTGAGTCGTTGCAAGTAGTACAAGCACTTTGGCCTGGTTTCCCAAGGAAATGACCCCCAAGTTGGCCTGCCTGCCATTTCCCCCTCAATTTGTGCTCTGCTTGTGATGCCACTTGACATGAGTTGAGTTATCAAACCCATGCAGCCTACTTTGCCATGCCTAAGCAGAAGGTGCAATTTCAACTCAGAGCGGTATAAAATCCCAGCTGCTATGCCAGCAGGAGAGCCCTTGTGATGTGAAAAATCCATGTCTTTTCTCACACTGGATTTAAAAATTCAAATTTTAGACATTTCATGGACATAAAAAGTAACTTCCAAAAAGCGCTTTGTTCATATTTTAGCATCAGCAGTGGAAATGGAGGATTGCAAAGAGTGGACAGATAATCTCTGCTTTCACTGGCCAGATAATATCATGCCTTTGTGTCAGTGTTGAAATGTAGCTGCAGGAAGCAATTCTGCCTTGGAGAAATGCACTGGGCAAGCATGGACCAGCTGCCTTGGAAAGAGCTTTGACAACAGTTCGCCCGTTCTGCTGGATTTTGCAGTGAGAAAGTCAACTCTGAAGAACAGGTTTTTCCCAAGACTGAACATGCACTTGGCCCAAGGAAAGATCTTGTCACACAAAAGAAACAGGAGTCTGGGGTTTAAATTCCCAGTGCTCCTTATGCCTCTACCTTGTATCTCTGCTGCCTTGCATCTAAAACAGGATGCTGCTGAAGTCCTCAAAGAGCTCTGGGACCTGTCCCGGGGGAGCCGGGTGCATGAGCCAGTGTGTGTCTGCTGTACGGCAGGACATGCCCCGATCAGGAGCGCCCAGGGCTCTGCGGGCACAGTGCCACTGCTGCTCTCGCTGGGAGAGCTCCAGCGATTCCCTCCCAGATTGCTGCACGTGGGTGAGCTGTGCGTATAGAGCAGGGCTGCTCTGCTCAGGAAAGCCTGGGAGATACTGCAAGAGGGGCACACGCCACAATGATAGGTCTTGTCCTGCCCCGCCTGTCTGCTGGGGGGTGTGAGGGAAACAGGCCTTTGCTCTGCTCTGGGACAGCCGTGCTTCTGTTTCTGTGTCTGGAGCAGGAAAACCCCAGGCTTCGAGGGTTTGGATGCACTGGGAACAGGTGCAAGAGGGGACCTGAAGAACAACATATCAGCAAACATATGGGAGAGCCCCAGCACTTAATTAACTTAATTGCTGTAGCTTCCAACAAGGGTCTAGATGCTTGCTTAGCGTGTTGCTTCCGGTGCAGGCAAGGTCTGATGTCTGTGACAGAGTGCAGCTGCAGTAATGCTATCAGCAGCCCCTTGCTTCCGAGGCCCAGCAGCCCAGACCACCTCCTGCCTCGGAGTCTGGGTCCTCTTGCCCACATGCGCAGCCGTCTTCTCCGGAGAGGGAGCAAGCGTGAGGAAGGGGTTTGTAAAGCTGGCAAGGACTGCTGCAGCCCAGCAGTTTGGCTTGCCTCCCTAACCTGTGCCGCTGGAGGCTGCTTGCGTCTTGCTGCTGCTGCAGGGGGAATGAATCATTCAGGCTGCGGGGGGTCAGCTGATACATGTATCCAGCCAGCTCACCTGCATGCTCAATGGCAGAGTAAAACCGCTAGACATTTATAGAAAGACATTGCATCCTGACTGGTGAAAAATAGTAATAATAATAAACCCCCCAAATGAGCTTTTAGCATCTTATTAAAGGTGTTAAAAGAGCACAACTGGGTTGCAGTCCTCTCTTCAAGACTTCAGACCAAAACCAAGGACAGGCATGAATCTTTACTAACCTCTTTAGATGCTCAGGCAGCTTCTTTGACTCAAATGTCATTTTGTCAGGTAATCCCTGTTTGTTACTGAACGTATTTGGGAAACAAAAGCACTCCCCCTTTTCCTTTCATGATACCAAAGTGTAAATAAAGCTTTCCTAAAGATACTGTTGACACCTCAAATGCTCTTGGGTTTCAAAGATATCCTCTAAGAAAAATAATGGGCCTTTTGTGCTCTACACTGAAGTTTGATGTCAGGGTTGCCAGATGCCAACCTGTAAGGAGCAACTATTTCCATGTCCTAGTGACAGACTTCAACCCATCCACACCGGAACCCTCTTTGAAGCTCTGAGGCTTGAGACTCAAAGCCCCCTGAGCACAGCTGCTTTGAAAGGTGCAAGTCAGCGAGTGAGGAGCGAGTGCACAGTGCCTCACCTGGGTGCATCTCCTCTGTATCTGGCCAGCCAAGCCAAACGTTTATCACTCTTGGATTCACCATGCTGCCCCAAAAGTCAGACAGACATATAGTGGTGTTGGCAACACCTGTAGGAACCTCCTTCTGCCAGTTTTCCCCTCCCTGCAGGCGCCACCTGGGTTTTTTCTTTCTTTCCTCTCATGACTGTGTGTCATCACAACACGCGTGGTCAGGGGACACGGAGCCTGGAGGCTTACTAAAAATAGGCCTGATCTTTGGTACTATTTTCAAGGCAGGCTGGCATCTGACATACTGGCTGCAGTCTGGGTTTGCGAGTCCTAAGTGCAGCTATGTTTGTATTTTTGTTTGAAAAGTTCTCTGGAGCTGCTGCCTGCCTCTTGGCACAGGTCAGAGAGCCTTGAAATACATTTCAACACAGATGAGCAACCTGCGCTACACAAACTGGCTGGCAAAGGGGGATCACGGCAGAAGCACCGAGGCTGTGATTCTGACACAGTCACACCAGGTCTGTTCAGTGCCTATGTCTCATTACTAGAGCCACACATTTGCTGCAGGACATGAGATCCCTGGGTCATCTACAAAAACAGCTAATGAACAAGAGGCTGAGTCCCTATTAGGCTAACAGTGCTCAAACAAATCTCTCATGTTGGATGTGGTGTTTTGGTGGATCTAGATCTTGCTAAAGCTTCTCTCCCTTCTTCTTCCTGTGAGAGTTATTAAATAACAGTGGTTAGAAAGGAAGAATTATGAAAAGGAGTTAAAACCCCAGAGTGTTGTCAGGATTGCTCTTTGCAATGGTCAAA
Source organism: Nothocercus julius (assembly GCA_013398735.1). Classification (NCBI taxonomy): domain Eukaryota; kingdom Metazoa; phylum Chordata; class Aves; order Tinamiformes; family Tinamidae; genus Nothocercus; species Nothocercus julius. Next base: position 2,295,244 of record VZSV01000052.1, on the reverse strand, counting down.
TGAAATGCCTTAGAGAGGTATGGAAAAAAAGAGAAAAATGTGGTTTATGCATTTTCTTAAACTCGAGCTTCTGAGTGAAGAGGAAATGTTGCTCCTAGCTCTCTCGTCCAGCTATGGTTACCTAGATTACCTAATGTGTCATGGAAATCAGTGTCCATTGGCAGTGCTCCTGGTGTCCTGGCTCCTCGCCATGCTAACTCTGTGCTTCCCTGGGCTAGAGCAGCATTCATTCAGCACCCCATCTGAAACACTAAAGGCAAACCAGCCCTCGTCTGCTCTTTGGGCAGTAGTTTTGTTCTAGTTTAGGTCTCCATGTCAACCTAGGTGGTTGACATTCTCCTCCAGGCCTGTCTTCAACCTGCAAAATGGGTTTCTAAATGACTAACCCCAGAATTAGGGGTTTTCTAGGCCAGGATCGACATCTTAAACTTTACCTGAAAACAGATTGGCAATCAGGGCTAATGAAAACCCTCCCAGAAAGCTTTGCAAAGCAGGCTTTTATTACAACTCTCTCTATAAAAGTCTACAGCCTCTCATTTAATGAATAAACAGTAGCATTTTTTTTCCTCCTAACAAGGTTTCCTCAGAAAGGGAAGCATTGCTGAATCCCAAATCTGCCTGGCATATTCCGGGGACATCTGGCGTAAATTCTTCATTATTAGATTACATTAGTTGCAGCAATAATCATTCACGTGGGATTATTACATCCAAGCTTGTCTCAGTGCCTTTATCCTTTCACACATTGTCTTTCCTGGTTCCCCTTCAAAGGTCTGTTGTGAGTCTGTGTTGGAGCAAAAAATTAACTTGTTAGTAATTTATGCATCATTTCCTCCAGCCACATGTATTTAGGGTAAGATCAATAAAATATAATAAGGAAGCGGGTGGGTATTGTCACTGTGGGGCTGAAGTAATTCCTTTGGTATCACTGTAAATCCTTGCCTTGCATATGAAAACCTGCAGGCCTGTCCATCATTAGCTTATTTTACAAGGCTGCATCAGCAGGACATTGATTCAGCTCCTTTGTGCACTTGCAGAGTTCATGTCCTGCTACTTCTGCTCACAGTCATGCAAAGTGACCTGAGCCACAGTTTAAGGTTTTGAAACAGAACAGTTGTGCAGGCTTTCGTCCAGGTCCTGAGATACAATTAAAGTTGTGCCGTCTAACACTGCAGCCTCATTTCGGGAGTGGCCCCGGGCTTCTGGTGATGTTAGGTCTGAGCATTCAAGCACCATGGATCTCACATCTTGCAATGGTTGATCTGGAGTTCCCAACTAGCGCTCTGACTGGCGGGTATCTCTTCTGAGGCAGGAATAAGGAAGGGAGTTTAGCCCCATCTCCCAGCCCCATCTCCCAGCAGGGTAAGGACACAAGAGGGAGGATGTCTGTGGAGGGAAGAGGTAGCAGACAGACCAGACTGGATGTATTCAGCTCCTAAAGAGGCTCAGAATTTATGCCGTGGAGTGTGTTGTGTTTCTGTGTCTCCTTGACCTCTCCTGTCTCAAGACTAGACTATCCTACAGGGTTTCAGCTCTCTGAGAACTTAAATTTGGAGTATTTATTGCAACTTCAGATGAAGATTTTCCTCAAAATGTAAGTTCAGAATAGCAGTTGGGCACTCCTGCAAGCTTTACCTGCCTGGTTCCCTGCAGATTGTTTTCCTCTGGAATGTGTCTCGGCGACTGGTACAAATGTGGAAGGGACTGTGTGGTCCACCTTGGCTTTAGCAGTGTTTGTTTGATGGTCTGAGGGGACTGCAGTTGTGCAGAGACCCTGGTTTCTGAACACCTCTGGAAGCAGAAATCTCAAAGTGCACTCTGGGACCTGCATGTTTTGTTCCCATAAACATGGAGAGATCCAGGGGAGGGAGGTGGCCGAAAGCCCTCGGAAGTTCAACTTGGCCCCTGGCAGAATATTCTTCGTGCAGCAGGCTGGGCTGGGCAGCACAAAGTGTACGGGACAGGGCGGCGAAGGCAGTGCAATCCTGCCCTCCGCAACCCCGGTGCTGTTGACAGAGCCTGAAGGGGAGCATGGAGGAGATCAGATCCTGAGATTATCCGTGCAGACAGGGGACAAGAATGTTGTTTGCTTGCAGCTCCTCTCCATCAGCACCGGCAAGCAAGGAAGGAAAATGTAGGCAGATGATTTGAGGGCGCAACAGAGATAAGTAGGCATGGGGGTGAAGCCACAGGGTCCAAATTCAACACAAGAAAAACTGGTCACAGCTCAGGGCAGCTGTCTTGTTTGGAAGCCTTGGTGGAGACGAGGGTCTGTCCTAGTGACGCTGCACCGGAATGCGTGAAGGACGTTATCCCTTGCTGCCTGCCCCACAGCCCTCAGAGGCAAAAGCCAGCTATTCCTGGCCTCGCTGGAATTTAAGGGGGATGTGACTAACAATCACCACCTTCTTGACAGCAAAGTTTGCTATCAGATATAGAGTCTGTTTGCTAACAGACAAGAGAGAAAAGGCCAACTGGCAGAGAGAAAGGAAGAGAGAAAGAAGAAAACAGAAGTGAGACAGATAAGTTATGGTCCACGCTAACATTTGTCACAGTCTGGAAGTTGGGTGCGCTAAGCACAACCCACGGCTGCTCATGATGGGATGACAGCACTTCGCTTGGTTTCCTTCCTTCAGGGGCCACAGGTAGGAAAGAGGTTGCTTCCAGAAGACACTTTCTCAGCCAAGTCTGTTTGGACCGACTCTTGCGCACCAAGTGCATCCCACCCCGTGCGGCCGGCCCTCCCCCTCCGCATTGCAACACCTCTGGCTTTCCAAAGAGAGAGGAGCCCGAAGAGCAAACACAGGAAACCCCAGCCCTGGTCAAGGTCTGGGAGGTAAATTTGTAACTTAGGAAGGATTGTGAGGATGCTGGTTCATAACAATCAAATGCCTCTTTCTCTCTGATTTGCTCCTGCTCCGACAGCCTGGCACATCTGGGAGAGCTGATCCCAAAACTCCCTTCATGGTTGAGTCTGCTGAAGAGACAGGACGCAGGTTGGAAACGCAGCCGGGCATGCAGGTTCCTTATTCCCTGGAGATGGGCTCCTTCCCTCACTTCTGTAAGTCCTTGCCCTCACGCTCGGGAATCGGACTGGGCTGAGCCCTCAGTCTCGGGCACAGCGGGCTCAGTTCTGCATTGAGGAGCCACGTGGTGGGGGTGGTGGGGTGCCCTGTGGCCACCGCTGAGCAGTGGGGTTTGCTGGGCTCCTGGGCATGCAACTACTGCAGCAGGAGGTGCCAACCAAGCCATCCATCTATGGGAGTTTTATTCAGTGCAGGCTTTGGAAAGAAACACTGGTAGCACTCTGCTGCATTCACCTGTTACTCTCGGTGTGGTTCATTCTCTTGAGCTTGTTGAGGAGATGTACAGGACTGATGCGAGGTGTGGGGGACGTCTTGTTTACTAGGTACGGAGCCACGGATCTGTGAGAAAGCCAGTAAAAAGGCTGGTCAGATGGGGAGGGGTCAGGAGTTTCAAAGAAAGGTTGAGCAACTATTGCTGCTTAGTGAGGGACAAGGTGAGGAGCAGAAGTCTTTTAAAATCAAAGAAAACCTGTGTAAACAGGGATGGACTTCTGGAGGGGCTCCTATAAGGAGCAAGCCATAAAATCATGAACCTGCGTTGGAGGAAGGCTCAGGTGAGGCACTGGGAATAGCTGTTTAACAGGATTGCTGGCACAGATGCTGGGGAGGAGGTGGCATCTCCATCACTGAAGGTCTCTGGTCCTGATATGGGACAGGCAGATGGGTATGATAAGCTTATGAGATCCCTGCTAGACCCATTTACTGTGAGTCTGTGCTTTTCTCTCACGCTGGAGGACAAGGAAAATTTCCTGGGCGTGGGCTGGGATACTGTTCTCGGGTGCGAGGTAGCTTCTACTAAAGGAATTCTCTGCCTCAGCTCAATAAAGCACTGCTGGAAGTTGTATGTAAAACTAGCCAGGAATCTGCAGGAAAATAATCCTTTTTTACACAGTGTTGTGTTTTTCCAAAAAGTGAAATTGTCCCTGGGTAAATGTTGACTCTTGTCAGATATATTAAATCTGTACGTATACACATATGTATGGAGGAAGAAGGGCAGGAGGGAAGAGGAAGAGAGACTTCCACTGAGTAAAAAACAAAATAGTCTAATTCACTTCAGAGCAGCTTCAATTTGCTTTGTGTTTTGGACTGACCCTGCACATTTCACTGCCTCCATTGAGTGAGAGCTCTTTACCAAATATGTGTAAATCTAGCCCGACTGAAAGAAATACATTTCCTTGCCTCCAATTACACAGAATTTCAAACAGCAACTGAGCTTGCTGCTTTCTTAGTAGAAATATTTCATGAATCCCTATCAATATCAATCACTTAACATCATTGATGCACTGGGAGATTTTGGACATGATGTTGCCTTGGGGCTCTCTACACCCTGTAGCACAAGGCTGAACTCTTGGTCACCAGACATTCCCCGGCCAGGTTTGGCCTCTTTCCTGTGTGAGAGCAGGGTGATCCTTTATACAATTTGCATTTTTCCTGGATTGCTTCATGCGGCCCAATTTCAACCCCAGCAGCCACTCCCACCATGTTTGAGAGGTGGTTTTGGAAGGAGAGCAGACGTTTTTGCAATATTCCAAAAGCTCAGCACATGTGGACTCTAAAGTGCTCCCAGCGTAGGGGGGAGATTTGGTCAAATTCCATCAGTTTTGCAAGATTCTCAGGTCTTTTACTGGGGTAGCTCGCTGTATACGTGAAGCTGTGAGCAAGCCCCCAGATGCAGGCAGCTCTTTCCTACCCATACAAAGATGTTTGCCAGTAAGTGAAAGGATAGAGACCCACGATCGTCCAGGGCTCAGAGTCCTAAAAAGCTAGTAAGGGTCATGAGCACCAAAGGCTTCCACCCGCCTAGTCCTTTCTCGTGCTGCAGGATGAAGGAAGAGCCCTGCACGATGCTCAGCCCCGCTCAGGCTCCAAGCTCCATCCTCAGCCTCTGTTGTCCTGAAATGCTTCACAACAGATCTAGCACCAGCTATAGCTGAGAAGGCCCTGCCGGGCAGTAGAGCGTGTGCTGCCAAAAACAACCCATGGTTCCTAACAGGTTAATCTGTTCCTTTCTGCATCTGTCAATAAAGCGTGCGTCCTTCCTGTCCTGACTTTTCCCAGTTGACCTTTTTAACCACGGTTGCAAGTTCTGCCCGGTCTTTCCTCTGACAGCTCTGAAGATTCATCCTGAACTTTGCCGCAGTGATTGGTTTATGGCAGGGACCGGCAACCTTTCGTGGGTGCGGAGCCTGCCCGCTTTTCTCTTTCTCAAAGCAGAGCTCACGCATGTCTGAAGAAACTCGCAGGGAGCTGGGAGACGCTGCCTTTTCAATAGTCGAGATGTTCCTTTCTGGACGGCTAGCTTGAAGCTGGCTTTCGTGCGAGGAAGAAACCTCTGCTGCTTTGAAGTCAGGCAGCCAGGAAATCACTGCCGCTCTCTTCAGGGCCTGACCCCCGGTTCCTGCCCGGCCATGTAGCTCTTGGGGCTGCTGACTCTTCCTGAAGTTGTATTGCTGCAGCTGCACTCCTGGGTGCTAGAGAAAAGAATGAAAATAGGAAGAGAAGAATTTCTCAGTGGACAAGTAGCTGGGTGATGGGAGCCCTCTGTTGCGACATGGATGTGGTGTGAACAGCTGGGGTCCAGAAATGTTGCTGGTTCCTGCAGAAGACATTTGGGGGTCAGATCTCGGTGGTCGGTCCCCTGTGAGTGGTACTGGAGGAGGCAGCGGGGCAGGAATGCCTGGCTGGATGTGTCCCTGTGCCAACAAATCCAACTGGTGGAAGTCCTGACGCTTTGGGGAGCTTTGCAGGGGAGTTCCCTGTAATTTTTTTGCCTAATTCTTCTCAGCAAAGCTGCAGATTATAATACTTTTGAATAACAGCCTCTGTTTTGAGGGCCTTAACTGAGGAAGGGAGCGTTCTGGGGAGCAGGCTGAGCCCCACGAGGGGTAGCAAAGGGGTTAAAGCACTGCCGTTCTGCCCAATCAGCCCAGCTTGCCCGTAATAACCAATTAACGGAGCGTAATTGTGCAAATCCATATGTGGCAGTAATTACCAGGGAGATTAATGGATTCCTTCCTTGGCCAGTGTCCCCCCGCCCTTGCCACACATGCAGGCCCAGCCAAAAGGGTGCAAGGAGGGGGAAGCAGCGATGCGACCCCGTGCCCTACGGGCACTGCCTGCGTCTTATTTAAATCACCCTTTCCATCTCCCCACTTTTCCTTGGCTCACACCCGGCTCGCCAGGACAGTGCGTGCACAGCCCATGTCCCTGCCCTCCCTTTTGCGCATTTGTGCCCAGCTCCCTTCCCTCCCGCTCCTGGCCCTAATTGCTGCCCAACGCCACCTCCTTCCACCCTCTGCTTTTGTGGCTCTGTTGTTTTAGTTGCAATGGGTAATCCGGCAAACTGTTAAAGGCAGACGTGCAGCGGGGAGGGGAAGGGGAAGGCAGCCGGTGCAGCGGGCACTCCACACTGGGGTTTGAGCAGGTTTCCGAGCCCAGCAGCCCTTGGTTGCATTTGGGGAACCCTGGATTGCAGAGGATGAGGTCCCGCTGGTGGGGAGGCAGGGATGGGACAGGGTGGGCAGAGATCTCATGGCCTCGTGCATCAAACAACCTCCAGTTTTCTCCTCGACGTCTTTCCTTTGCGTAGTCCTCTCAGGCTACCGGGACTTGCTGCGGTAGCTCCATGGAAATCCTTGCTGGAGCTCAGCTGGCCAGGCATGTCTCGCCCGCAGGGCTGTGGCTGCGGGGCACGGACATGGGAGCTCTGTGGGGAAGCAGGTGCTGCTGCGGAGCCAGCAGGACAGGGAGCCACTGGGCAGTGCCAGCCCTAAAGGATCCCTGGTCTTCATGATGCATGAAGGGGAATTATATGTATATATTTCTCTTCTCCGCCGTGTGTTGACTGGGATTCAGACTTGGGGGAGGCCAGAGCTATGCAACTTGGGCGCAAGCATCTGGTGAGTGTAGCAGCAGTCACTGCAAGGGTCTGTCTTGCAAGCGCTGGGTGCTCCCAGGGAATGCGGGAGCAGAGCGTGCTCCAGCATCCTTCTCCCTGCAGCTGCCTCCCAGCAGCGGCTGCCGCGAGCTGCTCAGCACCTTCCCCTGCTTGGCCACGGGGCTAGGATGCTGCTGGGGCTGTCCCTTGCCTGGGCCTTCTCCGTCCAGCTTGGTTTGCAGCCACATCCATGCTGACAGACATAACTGACCTTTTCCTTATTGCGTACGCATTGCAAAGGGCAGGGACGTGGCTGCTCGGAGGTACCGGCTGCATGAGGCTCGCCAGAGGCGCACGCAAGGCAGGTCTCCATGGGGAGCCAGAGATGGAGAGGCTTTGGGAGACACCTGCCTGCAGGAGGTGGGTTGTGTGGACGGAGGTGCCCCTGTGTTCATCCCCAAGGCAGCTGCCATAGCGGTCCTGTAGTGGGGCTCCACCAATGTCCCCTCTGTTCCAAGCAGGGGAAGACCTTAGCTGTGGCAAATAGGGCCTTCAGGATTGGTGGGGAGCCATGTCCTTTGGCATCAGCTGAGGATCTTGCTTTCATTTTGCTTTCGTCTGTTTTCCATTTCATCTGGCCGGGCCTTCGTCAATACTCAACTTGCCTCAGTGCTGTGTCATTGTATGTTAAAGGCAACGTGAGCCAAAGCACAGCAAGTAAATGGGTCTCCTGGGCCCCTTGAGGTACTTCAAGCATCTACAGGCACAAGTCTTGGGAGAGAAGCCTTCCCAGCCAAGCTTCCCACCTGGCTCACGTGCCCAGGAGCATTCTGAGAGAGACTCAGTGCACTGAGAAGTGTCTTGCACAATTTCTGGGATGATTAAAGTGCTGGGGTCTCTGCTGCCCTGGATTTTAGGCTGCAGGGTTGCAGAAATTTAGTGGGTAGATGCAATTGCAAAGCCAGGTATTTATTAATAAAAGAAGATAGGGATGGTTGGAGCTATAGCTCCAAACCAGAGCTGATCACAAAGTGAACCTGCTGGATGGCAGTGAGCAGGGTCTGTTAAGTCCCCTGGTTTAGGAGTCGAACCCCATTCTAACCTGTGGTCCCTCTGGCTGCCAGGCCAATGGGTGAAGCCAAGCGTACGGCTGTGGCCCTGGATTCAGGATGTGTTGGATTTGTGCTAACGCCAGAGGTGCTGGATCGGAGTATTTGTAGCGATGGAAACTTTCTCAAGACTTGCCTGAAACTCAGCAGCGCTCAGAAGAGCCCACACCAGGATAATCAAGTCATTGCATGCATGAATGAGGTCTCTGCCTGTTAGGTGAGGCAAGAAAGTATTGAAAAACCCGTCCCTCCCTCTTTGGTGCACACATGGAGTGCCGCAGCGGTACTTATTTCTCCTTCTCTCCCAGGGGATCTCATGGATGAGGCTCACTGAAGCCTGCTGGAAAAGGGGTTAATGATAGCAGCAGTGGCACTTGAGCAGTGAAGCAGGGCTGGGATCTAGGGAAGCTCCTTGCCTTCCAAGGCACAGCAGACACCTCGTGAAGAAAGACATAAGCATCTCCACTATCCCACCCTGGGGAATCCCACACTGCGGTAGCTTATAGGAGACGCCTTGTCAACCCAAGCGAGGACTAAATGGCAGAGGCAGATGGCTGAGAAGTGCTGACTGAAGCTGCGTCTCCTTGATTGGTAAATGTGGCTTTAGGGCTCTTAGGCCAGATCAAAAGCTCCGTGGCCATGTGACCATGGAGTGCACATTAGAAGTGCTAATCTGGTGTAAATGCTCCTTCTCTCTGCAGATCTGTTTAGATGATGCTAATGGGCCAACTTGATAAGGCAGGCTTTATCCTGGATCAGATAAAATCTGCTCTCTGGTAGCCAGCGTTTAGTAGACATAAAGCATGAGAGAGACAGGAGTGATTCAGTGAAAGCCAGATATCTTGCTATGGCATTAATGTGACCAGTGTGCAGTCAGATGCTTGCACCTGATCCAGATGATGTTAAATAGCCAGATCCAGCATGAATGAGCTGGCAGCTGTGGCCTGACTTGGATAGAGCACTGAGCAATGTGCTGATCTCTGCTCCCAGTGGTAGGGTACAGAGGGATGGCTGGGACAAGGTGTCTTGCAGTATAGATATCAACCTTTTGGGTCCTGGCTGTCGTGACTGGGACCTTGAGGACAGGACTGTGCAGTAGCTGGTGATGGCTACAGCATCCTCAGTTGTGAACAGGTCAGTACTGCCTGTGATGTGAGGGCTGCTCCACCTGGATGCCCCCAATCCTTCCTCCCTGAGAAGGGAGCTGCTCAGAGCATAAGTAACCCCTGTTACCTTGATCTCCCCGAGCCATGCTTGCCTGGCTGGTATAAATAGCCTGTCTGAGGTGGACGGATGTGATGGAGATTGACAGGTTGTCTCTGGAGTTTTGCACTTGCTGAAGCAGGAGGAAATCTGAAAGCACGAACACGGGGCCATGCAGAGCTAGAGCAGCAAGCGAAGGGCCGCTGGCTGCTGCAGGGCGCTGGGGCTGGCGCAGGGTGCCGAGGATGCCACATCCACCCGTGGGTGCACGTGGGAGCCCTTCATGTCTTTGTGCAGTGCCACGTGGCTGTAAAACCCACCCAGCTCTGATGGCCACCACAGTTCATCTGGTCAAGACATTTTTTGAAAAAATGTCTCCAGAAAAATGGGTGTTGAGCAAAATAGCAATATTTCGGGTGACTGTATGGGCTATGTCTCCTATGGGTTTCCCAAGAACCTGGGGCTTGTTTTCAGGAGATTGGGAAGCCCTGCTCTTCAGTGTGTATTTTTTTCCTTGAAGGGCTATGACTCAGTTGTTTTCAGGCATTTTGCTGAAATCTCAGCCTCACATCACATGTGGTTAAGCAGAGCGGGCTTTTGGATAACAATCTGCAGGTCTTTTGCCCCCCTGATGGGAAAGGGCTTTTGGAAGGTAGTGTCAGGGAGGACCCACGTGAAGCTCTTCCAGCTTGTACTTTGAAAGCTTTTTGCTGCATGCCAGATGACATTGTCATCCAGCAAAAAGCTTCGTTAAGGACTTTGTTAAGGATTGCCCGTTTTTCCCACCGAAGTGTCCTCTGGACTGGATGGCCTCTTGGTCTGCCTGTGAATCTGGATAATGGTCATTTGCCCTTGGAGATCCTGACTTTGCTCTGTCCTGGCCCAACTTGGAGCCCTATTTGTACAGCACCGCTACATAAAGTGGAGCCAGATACTTACCTTGGGCTACAAAGCAGGATGTGATTCTCCCCACCCCAGTGTGGCAGCACCTTTGTGTTTTTTTTTCATTATTATATTTTTTTCCTGCCTCCTCTTCTTCTAGTAAAGTGCAAACGCTGGGGTGACCCATGTGAAAGCCTGCAGGCTCCCAATCCCTAAGGGATTGCTCTGCACACCGGACCACTGCCCTCCACATAATCCATGACCAAACGTCTCTACACAGCATTGCGCGAATCTCCCCGATGGATTATTCCCCCCTTTACCTTGACCCCAAGCAATGGATGCTTTTGACGGGAAAGCTTTTTTTATTATTATTTTTATTCCAAAGTGCTTACGTGTCTTACTATATTTTATTTTATTTTGGATCCACCTTCCCAGGAATATTTTGCTGCATGCTTTTCCATGACGCTGCCGGCGCTGACCTTTCCGCTCGGGCGAGGGGCAGTGGCCAGGGAAGCACATAGGCAGCGATTCTTCTGCCGCTACAAAGGCCGGGATTGTTGGCAGCTTGACGCCCGGGCAAGTGTCTAATTGACTTGACTCTCTCTAACTGGGCTCCAAATGGGTTTTCTGCCTCAGGATATCTCAGCATTATAGTGGACCTGTTGTTTTGGGCTCCCCGCATGGTATTAAGCAGGGCATTGTTGGAGCCGGACGCGCGAGTCGGAGCGGATGTGCTGCCCAGCGCGCTGCCGAGCCAGAGGGGTCACCTGCCGCCTGTGCTGGCGCGGGGGAAGCTTCCCGGGGCATCCCAGGGAGCAAGCCTGGCTGCATGGCACGGGTGACGCGGGACGAGGCGGCTGCACACCTGCCCCTTGCCTCTCAAAGCGGGGCATTGGGGTTAAAATATCTCCTGGTCTTTAGCAAGGTTTGGTGGGATCCCCCAGCTCAGGGAGTCTTGAGTGCTGGGTGCCCTCTGGGCAGTGCAGAGGTCTTGCCCGGGGATCTGCATTGCCCAGGAGCAACTCGCCTGCATCCCTGTCAAAAGGTGCCCGTGCACCGACAGGGAGGTAATTCCCCGGGCCGCCGGGGCAGCTGGGCCCGCCGCGGACCGAGCCGCCGGAGGCGCTTAGGGCAGCGTAAGAGGATTCGGTGACACCGCTGATTAGCGTCGAGGGCCTCATTACGGGGCTGCTAATTGAAGGTCTCTCGAGGTTGGAGCAGACGGGGAATTAGCCGCCCTCAGAGCTGGCTCTAGGCTGCAGGAAGCGGCGCTTGGCGCCAGGTAGGCACTGCCCCCCGCACCCCGCTCCGGTGGGACCCCGCGGCGGGGGGTGGCCGGGGGTCGGGAGGCGGCGTTATCCGCGGGGCGTCTGCGGCGCTGCCTCCAAGCGTGCTGCTGCGGGTAATTGCATTAGCCTCGTGGGGCTCCGGGGCTAATTTCATTAGCCGCCTGTCTGCGGCTATGGCTGCATGGGAGGCAGCGGCCAAGCGAGAAAGCAAAGGGCTGCTTGGCTCGCAAGGGGCGTGGGGGCTAGCGGGCCACCTGGGAAGGGAGACGGGCTCTGAAACCAGTGTCCCGGGGCAGGGGGTCTCCTCTGGGGCACCAGGGCTCAGCAGCAGTGCGAGCAGAGGGAGAGGTGCATGCGGCTTGTGGCTACAAGGGCCACCTTTGCCCTCACTGCGTGGCCACGGGACACCTCTGCTCTTCTGCAGCTCGGATGGGGTACTGATGGGATGCGCAGGAACATGTGGGATTCTGCTTCAGTCCAGTGTGAGGGGAATAAGGATGGTATGGGATAAAAGTATTCCAGTTTGGATCTTTGCATGTTTTGGGTCTTGCCTTGGAGACCTGCATTTCAGTAGGCTTGGTGGATAGGGCCTGCAAAGTCTCTAGGACTTGAGCTGTTCCAACATGCTCTCAAGAAATCGGGAATTTGGTTTCTTCTGCTGGGAATGGAAGTTGGATGGGGAATGGAGGAAGATAAATCAGTCAGCAGTCCTGCCTCGAGTGATGCCCCGAGGCTTGGCCCAGCTGGGAGCAGGGGGGCAATGGCCTCCCTTCCTGCACTGAAGGGCATAAAGTCCCTTCCTGTCAGTGGCAGGCATAAAGTCTTCCCCTCCTACATGACAGCGATGGGGAGTAGGAAGCCTTTGTGAAGCAGCATCCATACTATTTCTAGCAGAAGTTAATTAAGGAGCTCTCTGCACAGACCTGGAGGGATTAAGACAGGCCGGAGTTGGTCACCATTTGTTTTAGGTACAGGAGCATCTCCCTACCCACGCGATGGCCAGGAGGGGTTTCCTCAGAGCCGCTCGGTGTGCACGCTCTGCAGCACTAAGCGCTCGCTAACCCAGATCTGCTAGAAATCAATACAGTAATCCACTTACTGCTTGGGACTGTCAGCCTTCCTAAGGAGCTCAGAGCTGTTTGGTCTTCTTCTCCTCTCCCCCTTTCTTCTAAGCTGGAAGAAGAAAGAAAGAAAAAGAGGGGTCAGGAGTGGGGAGGGGGGATTGCTGCCAGAGCTGGGCTAAAATCAGGCTCTTTGCTCTGGGCAGATCAATAAAAATAATTCCCAGCTAAAACTTCATTAACACGGGATTAAAGCTGCTGAGATCCTGCGCAGTTGGGAAGAATTAACGCGCGCGCCGCAGCTTGGCGCGGCCGCACTGGAAGCGCAGCGCGGCCGCACCGCCCGCACCTCCGTGCCCCGCAGCGGCCAGCGTGGGACGGCGTCTGCAGCCAGCCCCTCCTCACGTCACTGCTTTTGGAAGCCGGTGGTCCGGGCACAATACTGATGGTTTCACTGGGGAAGCCCCTTGCTCCCAACACCGTCCGGTTACCCCTTTCTTTGGCTGTGCGGAGATACCCTCCCAAAGGTTAGGCACCGGGGCCACTGACACTATGGACCTATATGTGGGACAAGCTGAGCAGCTTAGGGGATTGTCCTACCATGGCTGTGGACTGTTTACTGACAGTATCTGGCACTGAGCGAACTCCACTCCTCTGTCCCTGGTCCCTTCCTCGTCCCCCTCTGCCTGCTGCCCGGCAGCGGCGTCCTTCCTACAGCCACCCGAGCATCCTCTCCCCGCAGGAGAAGCCCCGTGCGTGCCGGGGGGCTGTGTTGCTGCTAACCCGCGTGGCAAATAAGCCGCGTTCACTGGTGGAAAGGCGACGCGTGCCCCCTCCTTCCCCGCGACGCTCCTCCCCTGGACAACTTAGCCATCCCCCCCCCCCAATTTCTGATCTAGACGGGAGCCCGGCGCTCATCCATCCCCTGCCTCGGTCGGGGACGGGTGGCCGCGGATGTGCGGGCGGCCCAGCGCGGGGGGCAGCCCCCGCGGGGCCGGAGCGTTGCGGCGGGGAGCCGGCAGCCGCGTGCGAGGATGAGGCTGGGCGAGGAAGCAGCTGCCCCGGCGTCCTCGCGGCCCCGCTGCCCTCACGGAGCCGCCGCGGCTCTGAAGTGAGAGGAGGCGGCCGCATCGGGAAAGGCAAGGGATGAACTGAAGATTAAACATGTATGGGAATTATCCGCACTTCATTAAGTTTCCCGCGGGCTTCGGCAGTGAGTATCCTACCCGCGCTCGCAGTCTGCGCCTTCGGGGTTGGAGAGGGAAACGGATCTCGTGGGAAGACTGTGGAGGGGGGAAGAAGGGATTTGAAAGCCCGGCAAACCCATCTACTGCATGGCTCTAAGTTTGCCGGGCCGTGCTTTGGGCATGGACTTGAGCAAAGCGAAAGCCATGGCGGCACAGCTGGGTGCAGGATGTGCCTGTGCCTTGGGTCTGCTCATTGAGACAGCAGAATTCAATCAAATGAGAATTTTTTCTTTTTCTTTTTTTTTTTTTTTGTATTTATTTCATTAAAATTTGTGAAAATCCTGGAGGAAACAGCTGCTTTGCAAATAGAGCTCATATTATTGTCATCGGAAGTTATTCCCTGCTGTTTTTTTTCCCTCCTGTCCCAGATGCTCATGTCTGGCAATTCTCGAAGTGCAACAAAGCCACTGATGATGCACCAGGGCATCCACAAGTTTTGCAAGCCCCTGACTTTCCAAAACACCTCTTTTTTTGGGTGATTTCTGCAGAAAAGAGACTTCTTGGTGGAAATAAAAAATCTGTTGCCCACTCATGATTTTAAGGAACAGGCAAATAAAACCTGTGCTTCCACCCATTGCTGCAAGAAGAGTGAAATGATAAATGTAGAATGTTTGATTTTTAATGAGTTGGGTACTAAAAATTTACAAAGAGACAACAGAAAAGTGACTTTCAAACTGCTCTTCATAAGAAGGAGACACAGACCTCTGTCTCTACAGGGCTCACAACACTCAGCAGGGCATTTGGGAGATTTTTAGGAGAGGGAAATGTTAGCAGAATAGTTATTTCTGTAAGAGAGACGAAGACACCTGTTTCTAACCCCTGCAAGCAATTCAACATATTGGGGGTTTAACTGTCTTCTAGTTAACAGCGTATTTAACTGGCATTTGAGCCTGCCTTTACCCTTGGTTTAAGAAACAAAAAACCACATATCTACAGAACTGTTCCTTGTCCTGCCCGTGTTGGCACGGCGAGGAGGCTGATGGGGTCGGCGCACGGCGGCCGTGCTCCCGCGGGGACGTCCCCCTCGCCGCTCCGGCGTTGCAGCGTGCTGCAGGAGGGCAGCGTGAGGGTGATGTGGCTGCCGCTTAACTTGCGGCACGTTGAGGTTTCAGAGCACTCCTGAAATTCTGAGATTTGATGAGAGTGTATCAGCAACAAGTTAAGGCGGTTTGCTTGCTTTTTTTAATGCAAGAATTGAAATGTTTCTGACTTGCTTGCAGATAACATTTAGGGGGTGATGCATGCATTTTTCATAGTGTGTATAGCTGTTATTTCCAGGCTCAAATTGCTGAGTAACACGGCCAAACTCGTGTCTGAGAGGACGCACACAACCAGGAACAAGCACATCATTTGTGCTAAGGAAAAGGGACTGCAAAAACGTCGCAGCTGAGCCCACAGAGAGACAGTGTCCAGCGCAGTGTCACCTTTACACGTCTAAAGCACGAGCAGATGGATTTGCCCTCGCAGCCTCAAGTATAAGAACGTGGCAAGGGCTGTGAAAGGTGGTTTTGTCACCAACGGGATGCGCTCCATCCGGAGCCCAGCTCCCAGGGCAAGGGAAGCCGCTGTGCTGGCTGCTCCCTCTCCGTGAGCACAGTTGGTTGGGGACGAGAGGCTGACTTGGCTCCTCCACAAAGTCTCTTTTATTAGCACTCATGTAACTTGGCCTGCCGCCTCGCCTCCGGCCGCAGCCTTGTCAGCTCTCCTGAGCAAAGAGGGGTTAGGCCGGGTCGCCTGGGGGCTCGGGAGAACTGCAGGGGAAAACCCGGCAGAATTCCTAAGGGATTGGCTGCTAGATGAGGGTGAAATAGCAATACCCGGTGATTCAGGGTCCCCACTAAAATACATGGAAAACCCAGTGTTAAATTCTGAGGATTTTATTCCCTTGTTCCCTGCTCCGTAGCTTGGTTCCTGGGAGGGGAAGCACATGTGGCCACACTGCAGGTGCATCTCGTCTGCATGTCCTTGGGTGCAATAAAATCACACCTGATCCCAAACTCATACCTGATGTGGGGTCAGGGTGGATGAAAGTCTCCAGGGTCTCCAGCCCCACCACTCCCTGAGGGCTGATGCAGAGTCCTACAGCTGAATGCTGAGAGGAGCGGAGCACATCTCCCTGCTGCCCAGGGAAGCTTCCTTGTGCTTGTTTCCGCTTATCTGCGGGCCTTTTGTGTATTAGGTAAAATGCATTTCTGCAGTTGTAGTGGCAGGGTTTCTCATGCTGCAAACTGCCAACCCATGTGCTTGTTGAGCAGACAGAGGAAGAGGGGAAAGTTTCTCACTGCCTCAAGTCCTCTTGCATGGAGCAGGAGACTTTCCTGTCCCCAAGCCTATGATTTTGGAGATAGAAACCCAGATGGCAGCAGAGAATCAAAGGTTTGTTGTGTTCCATCTCGGTTTTGGTGGCTAATGCTGGTGCTAGGGCACCAGCTGAAAAATTTGCTGAAAAATTGATGCATGTGGTGGGGTGGAGCAGAAGGACTGGATCCTATTTGCATGTGTGACTGAAGCTGCAGTAGGTGGTTAAAAGCAGTAGCCAGACCAATACCTGTTGCAGTCTCAGCCGGCGTCCTTAGGAAATACATGAGCCATGGTGAAGCCAGGAGCCCTACCTGGCGCTGGATGGCCAGGGGCTGAGCAGGGACCTCACTGTGGCCATCCGCGTCTCCGGCATCTAGCTGTCACGTTCCATTACCTGACAGACAGATCCGACCTACTTTGGCCTCTTTAAATGTCACCTGTGCTGAGCCCTGGTGGAGGCAGTGGGGCCGCGACTGGCACGTGGAGCAGGTTCCCTTTCCCTTCTCCCTGTGCCCCCTCCTCTATCCTAGGGGATTTGCTGCATTCATGGGGAGCTCACAGTGGAGCAGGGCTGCCAGCAGCGCTGTGTTCATGCTCTTTGAGCACTGGCTCAGCCAGGTGATCCTGGACAGGGGCCAGAAGTCAGGGAAAAGTTCAGACCACCTTGCAGAGGATGCTTTGCTTTGGCTTGGTTTCACTCCACTAGGCAAACTGGCCATTGTGCTTTAAGTTTCCTCCGGCAGTTAAATTTGCTCAAAATACAAAGGTATGGGGTCAATGGAGGAGCAACCTCCATCCAGCTCCCCATCCAAAGGGGCAGATGGTCTGTGCTCTGGGAAAGGGTGAGGAATTTTTCTTCATATCTTCTCCATACATGCCATGATGCTACAGATCTCCACCCAGACCTCCCTTTCACAGCTTGTTTTCCAAGCTGGACATGGACGAAAAGGGCTGGGTACCCCTGTGGGGTGGCGGGGGGAAGCAGAGTGGGTGTCCCTAGTGGGAGGATGAGACCCTCTGTCCTGGCTCGGTTGCCTCTGAGGCTCCTACTCTTGTCACGGCACCTGCTTTCCCACTA
The DNA here is from genome assembly GCA_013398735.1 of Nothocercus julius. NCBI lineage: Eukaryota > Metazoa > Chordata > Aves > Tinamiformes > Tinamidae > Nothocercus > Nothocercus julius. The sequence continues at coordinate 2,278,114 of VZSV01000052.1, read as the reverse complement.
GGAGAATTGATCCCAAAAGTCAAAGTGAGACTTGACAAAGACCTTTGCTGCCCACTCTCTGTACGGAATTAAGTCTGAAGCAGGTTGATAACAGTGGATCGAGTCCTCCTTGACTCTGACAAATGTCTTTAATGTTATTCAGCAAGCTGACCTTTTCCTGTCTTTATTGTGCATCTTCCCTTTGAATCAGATTTGATTGTTACTTCAGGTAAAATAACAAACACTGTCACGTAAAGAACTTTGCAATAATGTTTAAGGGGGGGGAAATCCCCAACCCAGCCTTGCTTTCAGTCACAGGGGCAACAACAAACATCATCTGCGCCGGCTGTGGAAAAGCAACGGTGTGACATTCCTGCACAGCATCTTGTTTTGACACTCGAGGGAATGGTCCCCTGTGTTGCAAAGCCAACATAGGAACAACACCTTGCTGAAATTTTAATGACAAATAATGCCAAGTGGAGTCGGTAAATTCTAGGGGAGGGAGAAAATGTCGTATATAAATCCTTAAAAAGCAGCTAAGTAACTACCCTGTCTAGACTGCAGATTTAGGATAGGTCTTGTCCAAGACAGTGCCTAGGCACTCAGTGATGAGGCATGGGAGAAACACATCCACGATGTGGACCGTAGCTGCTGCCCTCCTCCCTATGCCCATCCATGTGCATTTTGTCCCCATGTGCCCCCCCAGGACTCGGTCTCTCTGCCTCTCCTTGTAGACTCCCCTGTTCACGCCGGCTCCACGTCCGGGAGCCCCTCGTCGAGCATCCCCGCAGGCAACTCGGCGGACGGTCCTCACAACTACCTCGAGGTGCCTGCGAGCGCTTCCCGGGCGCTGCCGTCCCCCATGAACGGCATCGGCTCGCCGGTGAGCGCGCTGGGCTCGCCGTACCGCGTCATCGCCTCCTCCCTGGGCTCCCACTCCGTCTCCCTCTCCTCGGCCCCTGGCATGAATTTTGTGACTCACGCCAGCCCGCAGGTAGGCAGATATCCTTGGGGATTGGCTTAAATCTGAGCGTTTGGGAGGGAGGGTAGAGTGGTGGTGGTGGTGGTGGGGAGCTTGGTCTCCCTCCACTGCACTAAGGTGCAATTTGTCTAAGTGGAAGGAGCCAGCGTAGCCAAGGGCTGTGGTGCAGAAGCACTCCCCTCCCTCCTGGAAAAGGATATCTGCTTCCTCTCACTGTTCAGAAAAGCGACAGCGAGAGACACGTAAATGCTAAATGCCAGCCGCATACTCCACGTCGCATACAAACTTTGCCTGATATGAGCTGAAGGAGAATGAAGTGCTCCCGTCTGTGCTGCCTGAGCTACATTGGGTGCTGAGGTTTTCCCTCTGGACAGAGCAGGAAGATTCCTAGGGCTGGGGCCTCTTCCTTGACACGGTGGGGATGGTGTGGGATTTTGCCTCTTTGATGCCCTGACCTTTAGAGTAGCTGATCGTGCACAGAAGTGCTCTAGGGGGTGCAGGGCTAAATGAGAATAAAGTATTTTATTAACAAGCTCCTGCGTTTTAGTAATGGCCTCTGAAGGCAGGGAATGCTGGAGAGCCCCACAGCTCGGCCTAGGCCAGCAGGGAGATCACCCCAAATCTCCAGGGGGGAGCTGGCGGGGATGCTGGCTGCACAGACAGCTTTTCCTGGGAGCCGGGGGTGTAGGGGAAGCGCTTTCCCCGAGCTGGGTGCTGAGCTGGCTGCCGAGTTACCAGCTCCGAGGCGCGCGTTTCACTCGCCTTCGCGCTAACGTGAGGAGACAGCAGAGCCTCGGGGATTCAGCGGGAGGCAGCTAATGGATCTGGGTTCAGGCAGGTGTCCCAAATATCATACATGATTGCACTTAACCTGCAGGAGCCCAGCTCTGAAGGCACCGATGGCTAAACTGCTCTGATTCTCCCCCACGTACCCCCTCTCTCTGTTGGTGTCTGGAAGTGCAGTTAGAGAAAGAAAAGGTGATCCCTGAGCTCCTGGCAGCCATTTAAACCATAAAAAAAAAAAAAAAAAAAAAGTCCTTCTGGCTCAGCATCTTGGCAAGAAGTCTCTAGGGTAAAGAAAGTGGCTGGATGGTTGGAGGAGGTGAGATTTGAGGTCCCTTTTCCTTGGGCCAAATTCAGGTTTTGGAGTATGTCAGTTTGTTACTATCCTGAGAATGCTGATTTGCTGCTATCCAGAGCCCAGTCCAGCTCCCTCCTGGAGAGAGTGAACCTCTGTTCCTGCTGGCAAACTGTTTTTTGGGAACTTTTATTTTCCAGGGGGGAAAACAAGCTCGTTATTAGTGGGGTAGTTGCTCTTGGATAACTTGCATTTTCAATGTCATCAAACCTTTGAGACTTAGAAAATGAAGGGCCTGGGGTGGGGAAAGACATGCAGACTTACTTTGTCTGTAGCTTTTCCTGATGGAGGGTCCAAAACCCAAATGAGACTGAGCCCCTTGTTCTGTGCTGAAATTTCCCATGAAAATTCTTCTATTTTCTGTGCATGAAAATTGTGCAATTCCCTGGGGAAACGAAATAGAGAACAACATGCATGAACTCAAGTGGTTTAGATATTGTGGAGGCTGTAACTAAGGCTCTAGCTGGATTTTCTCCCAAAGCCTCATTTTTTTTTCCTGTCCTTTTTGCTTGAAGGAAGAAAGATAAATGGGAGGGGGGAACAACTACAAACAGCCTGCCCTGGCCGGACAGCTTTGGACGAGAAACGCTGCCCGGCTCTCCATCCTCGCTGTCCTGGGTCCTGCCGACGGCAGCTCAAAATCAAACAGCAATAAAACTAAGCCCTGGGCAACATCAAGCTCGGGTCTCTAATCGATGTCAGTTTGTAACCTTTAACTTTGAGCAGCGCAAGCAGCTCCTTGGGAGCTTGGCTGGAGCCTTTCGCCTGCATTTTACTGCAGCTGGTTGTAGATACTTGATTCAATCCCCTCTTTTTATGTCAGGGAAACCCAGATCTGCACCCATCTCCAATCTGTGGTAGCAGCTGGGAACCTCAGCCCTAGGAAGTGAGTGAGGTGGCTGTGTTTTCATGCAGACTTGCACATCAAACAACATGGAAGGCCTTTTGGCTAAAAATAATAGCGTTAAGTGAGTTAACGTCATTTCAGCTCCTTCGGCCACACAGCAGTACAGGTTTAATTGCAGCAAATCCCCCCACTGCAACCCCCTTCCTTACTAAGCATTTAGCGCCTGATGCTTTGGGTAGTCGCTGATCCATCAGCCCCCTGAGCTGGAGCCTGTGACGGAGCATCTCCTCCTCTTCCTCCTGCTCTTCAGTTACAGCAAAAGCGATACGGCTGCTATGGGGCTGCTGCTTGACCCCTTCCAGCTAGGCTTACCTTGCCACCCCCAAGGGATCTCCAGGGATGAGCAGATGGAGGGCTCACCTGGTCCCACCTGGTCCCAGGTCTGCTCAGCCTATTGGGGGTGGTTTTGTGGGGTGCCGGGCTCGAACATTGCACTCACCCCATGGCTTGTGCCTCCACAGCTCAATGTCCTGAGCAATGTCAGCAGCTCGGAAGACATCAAGCCCTTGCCAGGTCTCCCAGGGATTGGAAGCATGAATTACCCGTCCACGAGCCCAGGATCCTTAGCCAAACACATCTGTGCCATCTGCGGGGACAGGTCCTCAGGTAGGAGGTTTCCTTTCTTGCGGAAGTCTCTGTGCTGCAAAAGCCTCCACAGGCGCCCAGGAGCGTGGCCAGAGAGGGGCCACGGGGCTTCACCAGGCCCGCTCTGGTGACGCAAGTCCTGTAGTTGGGCTTGGCTCACCCCAAAAGACAGTTGCTCCAAAGACATGCTCCTCTGATGTGCGTGATTTCATTTGGCATCTAATACTCCCTTCTTTCTATCCTCAAGCCGTTGGCCTGGTGGCAGCGCTCCCCACATGCTACCTGGGGTGCTCCCGCCCCCCAGCTGTGGGGCTACCCCATAGCCCTCTTGTAGGGTGGATGCGGACCGTCTGCGTTGCCAGGAAGTGCGGGTATGGCCTGGGTTTTGATGGCCACCAGTCACTATCCCTGCTAATAGTCCCCAATGCCCAGCCAGGCCTCTGCTGGGGACGCCCTGCTGCCAGCCCTTTGCCTTTGGGGTGGGCTCAAGCTCCTCCGCGCTGGTTCCCTTGGCTCTGCAGGGAAGCACTACGGGGTGTACAGCTGCGAGGGCTGCAAGGGCTTCTTCAAGCGGACCATCCGCAAGGACCTGCTCTACACCTGCCGCGACAACAAGGACTGCCTCATAGACAAGCGCCAGCGCAACCGCTGCCAGTACTGCCGCTATCAGAAGTGCCTCGCGATGGGGATGAAGAGGGAAGGTACACATGGGTGGGGGGACGTATTCCCTATGTGTTTTTTGTGTTTGTTTTTATACATAGTGTTAATCTGGCCACTGGTAGCCCTCCAGAGCTGGAGCACTCCAGAAACCTATGCTGACCATTTCTGGGCACTTTTGGTCTAGTTTTGTAAAGGAAACAAGGTTGATGCAAACCCACTGATATATAGGGGTAAAGTAGGGCTCAACCTTTATCAGACATCAGAGAATCTAGGCAGGGATGTTCTTTATGACCCAACGTGGTAGAAGACCAGGCTGCAAGAGCTGTGCTGCTCTCAGAACTGCTCACTCGGGTAGGATTTCCCAGAGCAGAGGCTGGTGACGCTGCTCCGTGGCCACGGGAAAGGTGTCCACAAGGACAAGGGGCTGTGGTGCAGGTGCCAAGGCTGCCTTACCTGTGTGCTCCAGCTGTGCAGGAGGAGAGGCAGCGGAGCCGGGAGCGGAGCGACACGGAAGCGGAGTCCACGAGCGGCGGCAGTGAGGACATGCCCGTGGAGAGGATCCTGGAGGCCGAGCTGGCCGTGGAGCCCAAGACAGAGGCATACGGTGATGTGAGCACGGAGAGCTCGGTGAGCGGCATCATGCGCTTGGTCTGCCGTGCCAACAGCGAAGGCTAGCAGCTCTCAAATGTGGCTGTTTTTTTTGAGGGAATAATAATAATATCTCCTGTGTATCACAGGCGATTTGATCATTTTTACTTGTGGGTCTGAGTACTGTTAACACATCTAAGTGCGCAGTGCAGGGAGTGGTTATTGGTGATTTTACATTGAATAATTCTTCCCCCTTCTTACCCCGTTCCTCCCCTTTGGGGTTGCTCTTCCCTTAGACCAATGACCCTGTCACCAACATATGTCACGCCGCTGACAAGCAGCTCTTCACGCTTGTTGAATGGGCCAAGCGCATCCCCCATTTCTCTGACCTGACGCTGGAGGACCAAGTCATCCTCCTCCGGGCAGGTACCATCCTCCGCACTTTTCCCGGTGCATCCACCCCTTTCCTTGGGACCGTATCCTCTGCCCATCCGCTACAGCAGGCAGGCAGAGACATTGCTGACGTCCCTCCTCAGCACCCCTCGCGTCCTGCGTGCCTCCCTCTCCTTCCCGCAGGCTGGAACGAGCTGCTGATCGCCTCCTTCTCCCATCGCTCCGTGTCGGTGCAGGACGGCATCCTGCTGGCGACGGGCTTGCACGTGCACCGCAGCAGCGCGCACAGTGCTGGCGTGGGCTCCATCTTCGACAGGTACGGGGGCCTGTTGTCATCATTCCTAGCCAGCCCACCTTAAAGCCTAACTCTGCCTGTGCTCTGCATGGGAAACAGGGTGGAACCGTTGTCACCTCTACCGCAGGGTTTTGACAGAGCTGGTGTCCAAAATGAAGGACATGCAGATGGACAAGTCGGAGCTGGGCTGCTTGCGAGCCATCGTGCTGTTTAACCCTGGTGAGTCACGGGGCTACAGGCCCTTGGAACTGAGGCACTTCCACATTGCTCCCTTCTCCAGGCCATGCCCCGGTTCGTTCCCTATGGAGAAGGGACCGGCCTGGTGCCCATACATGGGAGACGATGGGCCAAGCTTGGTCTCTCGGAGGCAGAAAACCTCCCTGCTGCAATGACTCCCCCTGCCTGGGGTTTCTCCCTCAAACAGATGCCAAGGGCTTGTCCAGCCCTTCAGAGGTGGAGTCGCTGCGGGAGAAGGTCTATGCCACGCTGGAAGCCTACACGAAGCAGAAGTACCCCGAGCAGCCGGGACGGTGAGTGTTCCTGCATCCGGGTGGAGGATGAGGGTGAGCACCCAGCACCCTTCCTCCCAGGGACCACCATAGCTCCAGCTCTTCTGACCTCCTGGTTTCTATGAATCTATAACTGCCCCCAGAACTTGTCCTGCTTCCTTCCACATCCAAGAAAACTTGTCCAGCATTCCCAGGATCAGGAAGCAAGGAGTTCAGGGGGCAGCTGATCTGTTGGTTCCCACTAGCATCACTTGAAACTTCCAGTGTGGGCACTGGATGAAGGAGAGGGAGGCAGTTGGTCCCTGCTTGCCCATTGCTAACTGCCCACCCCAAAAGAGAGGGCAGAGCCGGGGGATCTCCACCAGCTCCACTGGAGCCACCCTATGCTCCTGCAGCCCGGAGCAAAGCCGGGGTGCTTGGCCAGGCCAAATTGCTGGAGTAACACAGCAGTGGCAGGCTGGTGGCTCCCATCACTGCACCAACCCTGTGCCAGAGCCTCCGAGGCGTCACGGGATGCAGCAATCCCGCTTCTCGATCCAATCCTACCCTCTGCTGGCCGAGCTCTCGAAACGCCAGCGCCCGCATCCAGCCCTGCACTGCCGCACGTGGGATGCGCCAGGCACGCACCCGCAGCATCTGCTGCTCTCTAGCCTCCGAGCCGGGCTGCAGCAAGCCCCCGGGAGGGAGGATGGCGAGGAAGGCTGGCTCCTCATCACCGCTGCGTGCAGAGCCCAGAGGGAGGGAAGGGCCGTCAGCAGCGGGTTGTGCCGCCTCGCAGGGGCCTGTGCCAGTCTGGAGGTGACGGCGATAGCACGGGGGAGATGAAATTTCTTAGTCTGAGTCTGGCTGGGGAGAGAGGCTGGGGGCATCTTTTATTTTTCTTTTTTTTTCTCTCTTTCTCTCCTTCTCTTCTCTCTCTCTCTCTCCCCCCCCCTTTTTCTCTCTCTCCTTTTTTTCTCTCTCTCTCTCCTTTTTTTCTCTCTCTCTCCTTTTTTTCTCTCTCTCTCCTTTTTTTCTCTCTCTCTCCTTTTTTTCTCTCTCTCTCCTTTTTTCTCTCTCTCTCCTTTTTTCTCTCTCTCTCCTTTTTTTCTCTCTCTCTCCTTTTTCTCTCTCTCTCTCTCTCTCCTTTTTTTCTCTCTCTCTCCTTTTTTTCTCTCTCTCTCCTTTTTTTCTCTCTCTCTCCTTTTTTTCTCTCTCTCTCCTCTTTTCTCTCTCTCTCCTTTTTTTCTCTCTCTCTCTCTCTCCTTTTTTTCTCTCTCTCTCCTTTTTTTCTCTCTCTCTCCTTTTTTCTCTCTCTCTCTCCTTT
>VZSV01000052.1:2231921-2259483 GCA_013398735.1 Nothocercus julius | reverse complement strand
TGATGAATCATTTATTAAAACAGATGTTTTGCATTTCTTGGTGTTTTATGAGAGGAAGACCTTGCTGGAGAACCTGCGGACAGGCTCCCACAAAGCGAGCTCCCGTAAAGCCCCAGAGCGCTGCTCCGGCTGGCGGCATCTCCGCCGGGCGCCCTCCGCGGCGGCCTGCGAGAGGGTGGGTCAGGGCGCCGGGCTCGTCCCGGCCGGGGGCAGCGAGAGGCCGGCCGGCCCCGCGCCCCTGGGACGGCGCCTATCTGGGGCAGAGGACGCGCGTTACGGAACATCCTGCGGCCCCCGGCAGTTGGCCAAACCTGAGGAGCCTCATCTGCGGCGCGGGCCAGGCTGCGCCCTGGCCGGCCCCGCGCTGCTCGTCGGCGCGTGGGGACCCGGGGGCTCTCCCTGGCCCTGGGGCCTTGTCTCCCCTCCTCGCCAGTGCCCGCGGGGGTGGCGTGGCGGCCGCGTTTTGCGGGGGAGCAGCGCGGGAGCCGCCTGTGAGCTGCGGAAGGAAGCCTGGGTAGGGTCTCCTCAAGGCGCTCGGCTTGCCCGGGGACATTCGTGGCCCCGGATGGGACGGCAACGCAGGGGCGAGGAGGTGAGAAGCGGCAGCGGGGAGGACCTGCGGAACCTGTGGGCACGACCTGCAGCCCCAGCGACGTTCTAGAGCCGAAGCCGGCAGGAGCCGGCGGGCTCGAGACAGCCCGCGGGCCGCTCTCCGGGGCCGGGGCGGCTGACAGCGGTGCGGCCGTGACGGGGGGCGCAGCTGGGGAGCGCGGTGGCGGCGGCGCTGCTTGGCGCGCGCCCAGCCGCGGCGCAGAGCCCCGGCTCCCACCCCCGCCTGGCAGGAGCAGATGGTCGGCACATCTCGGAGCAGGGCTGGCATGTGGGCCCCGCGAGCGGAGGGGCGGCCGCTGCGCCGCGATGCGGGGCTCCCCGGCGCAGCCGGCCTCCTGCGCGCCGCTCGCACCGTGTTAGCGAGACTTGACAGGTCTGTGCTCTTGCCAGAGCTTGCCGGCGCTTGGCATTTGCTCTTAAATCCCCTGCTCCTGCAATCAGGTGATTGCACGGGCCCTTCAAACTCCCCTTGCCCGAATTAAAGCACAGGGAGGGGTTGGTTGCCAGCGAAAAGCAGCGCGCACGGAGCCCTTTAGCCTTCAAATGTGTGCGAAGAAACCCGCAAGTGTTGGGCTTTCCATGGCCCTTGGTTGGGAGGGTGAAGCTGGGTCTGCCCATGAGGACGGAAGAGCTGTTGTGTCCAGCGCGAGGCAGCTGAGCCCCCTTTGATCCGGGGGACACTTTCCGGCAGCGGCTGCTGTAGCTGAGAAGGGAAAGGATTGCAGGGCCGCGATGGCTCATCCTCCTTGACGTGGCTAATGGAGGTCAGCGCACAATGAGCTGCAAAGTGGGGAGCTGCTGCCCCAGCCTTGGCCTGTTAGGAGAGGGATGATCCAGAATGGTTTGGACATATCAGGTGACGCCGGCGTTAGATGCTGAGTGCGACCTGGGAGATTGATGGGGAGTTCAGGGGGTTCCGTTGTGAGTAAATAGCTCTTTGCCCTCTCTCGGAGCAGTGTGTGATGGAAGGAGACGATGGCTTCTCGTGGCATTGGAGGGGAGAGGGCAGCTCCTCTAGAGTGCAGCCTTCGGGTGTGCCGTGTCCTCTGGACTCCTTTTCCAGGCTTGCTTGGGATCCTACAGAGACCGTAGTGCTTTCCCCAGGTGTCTGGGGACTGAGGGCAGCCACGCTGGCCGTGGCCCTAGCAGGGAGCTTGGCAGGGCTCAGCGGTTGCACTGCCCATGTCCTTCCCTCTTGCAATCCCACCGCTTGTTCTTCTTACATCTCTCATCCTTACTGCTCACCTACCCCTCTCCCACTGCCTCTTCTTCCGGAGCAAGTCCTTCCTCTGTTCCCTTCTCTCCCTTCTGTGCCTGCTTTTGGGTGGAAACGGGTCGGTTTTATGAAGCTGCCTCGCTAAGAGGCCCGAGGGGCATCGAGGAGACCCCTGTGTGACGCGCTCCAGAAGGCACATCCCCGCCACGTGCGGCGGCCCCCGTCCTCCGGCACCACCGCCTGCGAGGCTGCTATTTTCGGAAGGGAGCAAAGAATAGACCTGGCGACTTGCCCCTTCCCCCTGCCCTTAATTAGATTTGCGTCTCGCAATTAAGGTTTCATATAAAGGCCTGGAACGGAGGGGCACTTGGCAGCTTGGGAGCGAGGCAGCCTTGTGTGCAAACAAGCCAAATATACTCGTCATCTGTCCCTGCGTGGTGGGGACAGCGATAGCTTTGGAGTTGGTCTTTCGTCGCTCACCGGAGGCGGCCCTGGCGCCACTGCAGAGCCCCATCTTGGGCCACCTCATCAGCTTCCACCGTGGCTGCTGCTTTATTTCAGACATCCAATTTTCCCCTCTCCCTTCATCTTCCCTTCTCCCCCCTCAGCTCCCTGCTCTGGCAGTAGGTCTAAGCGGAGCGGTTGGAGCTGGTTGGATCATTTCAGGTTTCAAAATGCCAGAGAAGGCATCAATGTGGGGATGTGGAGAGAGCAGCCTGGGGAAGAAAGGGAGGTTTGTTTTGTTTCGAGGCAAATTTTGTTTCCACCAGCTGGAATGACAGCTGTGTCCTCTCCTGCCTGGGCCCTCCAGCCTTTGGGTGTCCGGTTCCTCACCTCCTTGCAGCCGTGAGGCAGAGATGAATTTTCCAAATTCTGCTTCTCAAAGAACCCAGAACTGGGTTCCCAGGGCGTCCAGGAGGACCTAAAGTATCCTCTTCTTCGGAGGGGGAGAAGGACCCAATGCCCTTGGGGTGAGGTTGTCTCCATCGCACGGGCACTACCTCTCCTGTGACAGGAGATTTTGGTCAAATAAGGGAAGAGACACATTTTATTTTTATTTATTTTTTGAAAAACATTTTTTCCCGATGGGAAATTAGAATATGTGTGCGCAGAATGAGGTGGTGCAAATAGGAACTTAAGCGAGTTCCCCAAAATTGCAAATATGACACAAATTTATGTGCAGCATTTGAAGACACAGTTAAGCTATATTGTAGAGTGCAGCAACGCTTATTTTTTGTTTATGTGGCATTAATACTTATACCATGGAAGCAAACTGTGAAATCCTGCCAGGGTAGAACCAAGCCAACTGTTCCCAGACAGGTTTTCCTGATGCTGTTTGTCCTCGGAGGCAATGTAGGAGACCAGGTTGTCCCTTGCGCTTTTCATGAGCAATTCAGGCTGACTCAAAGTGCTTAGACTGTGCGTCTATGAAAGCAGCCAGCATTTCATTCCAGGCCTATTTTTTGGTTTCTTTGTTTTTGTTGTTGTTGTTGTTGTTGTTGTTTTGTAGGTTTGTTCATTTTTCTTTGTTGAAGACCATCGCACCTTAGGTGCTCAGCAGAAGCGTTCTATAGTCGCCAGCTTTCTGCCCCCGTACTTAAGGACAGCCAGATCTCGAAGCGTTTGCTGAGGGTTTGAGGTCAGGAAGAGTTGAAAGCAGTGCTGTGGCCCTGCTGCTAGCGAAATCTCAGCACGGCATTGGCACAGTGGCCTTGCTTTCTATTTATTTGGGGTACCCTCGTCTTGCTCATCTGTTTTGCTAGGATTTATTAATGAAGGACCAGTTCCTTGACTCTGTCAGGGGTCATTTGGGTGCTTCGTGCTCTGCAGGTCAGCTGGCCAAAAACTCTCCCTCTCTCCCATTTGCCTGATTATTTTTTTTTTTTATGTCTGGTCTACTGTTGTCTTTTCCACTTTGGGTTGCTTCTGCCCAGAAGTGTTGGAGAAGTTGGGTTGCAAAGGCAACAAGTTCGCCCTACCAGGCCAAGGAGAGAGGGAGACTGCGGGAACGGTTGGTGTGCAGCTTCGTGCCTCCCTTTATGCCAAAATTCATCAACTCACAAGGCATAAACCTGCTGGAGAATAACTTTCCTCTGCCCTGGTACCCTCCGCTCTCCTTGGTAGACAGCAGTGTTGGGTTAAGCCCTGCTGCTCGAGCCCATTGGTGCAAGCCTGGCTCCCACCGGAGCAGCGGGCCAGGACTCCTGTCACCGCGGCCTTTCAGCAGCTGGAAGATTTGCCCTCTAAGCCCTGTCCCAGGGTCGCCCGGCTGCAGATGAAAGCTTTGCCCGGAGTGGAGGCATCTCGCTTGTCCTCAGGGCAAATACCTAGAAGGGCAGAGCCTGCCGGAGGAGGCTTCTTTGCCCCATAATTATGCTTCCCGAGCCCATCAGGGCTGGGTATTGATCCTTCACAGCTGCCTCCCTGTTGCTGTTGACTGGACATTGTCTCTGGCTGCTCCCTACCCCTCTCCTTCCCTTGTGGGCTTCGTTTCCTAATGCTGCTCTCGGGGAGATCTTTCTGTCCTTGACAGCGGAACAAATCCCTTTGAACGCAACCATCACTCCCCTCGCCATTGTCCTCCGCCCCCGCCGCCACCGTGCAAAATCCTCCCGCCGTGCGGCTATTCCTCTGGAATGATAACCACTATCTCTGCCGCGCAGCGGGATGCCACAACGGGCCCCGGAGATTGCTCCGGGCAAGGCAGCAAGTCCCTGGTGAGTCTGAAGGGAGGAAAGTGGGGCCTTAAAAGCGTGTTGAGAGGCAGTTGGTGTTGCATGGAGAAAAGCCGTCTTCGGGACTCTTCTGATGACTTTTGGTTCCTTGATGCGGGCGCTCTGCACTCACGTCTTGCAGAGCCGTGCGGGTGAATGTGTCAGAGGCTCCTTTCTCCCTGCCTGAACTCAGACGGGCTATGTTATAAGTGGATTTTTCTCTTTTCACTACGTAATATCACCCCTAGGCAGCTGAGCAGGAAGAGGGAGGTTGGGATTTTCTCTTCACTAGTGAAGCATTGGTCATGGAAACTTTGCAAAGCGGAAAGAAATAAGTTAAGAGAGCTGAAGATGGTTCTCATATGTGGCATTTTTTATTTGAATGACTCAGCCATTTTTTTTTTTTTTTTTTTCCTCCTCCTCCCCACCCCTAAATTTCAGGGGTGATTCTGTTGTCATTTCTACTCGACATTTGTCAACCTTGTCAACAGAGAGTTTTTGCTGCAAGATAGTGTCTTAGCTGTGCAAAATGTTCACAGTCTCTGCAGCAACGTGTTCAAACAGGAAAAATGTGGAGACTGCACCATGTTCACCCTTGCCTCCTCAGCAACGATCTCAATGTCTTTTGGATACGTAAATTCTCAGATGCTGATAATGGAAGATAGGTCTTCTAATTTGGATGTTTGGCTGGCATACCAGCCCTGTAAGAGCTTTTCACACAGGGTAAATGGGCTTCTCAATTTGCAGGCCCCTGTGGGCTTCTGCAAGAACTGGAGGGGAGATCTCAAGACCTGAAGATTTGAATTGCTCCATGGAGGAGCTCATCTCTAGTTCTTGGCTGCAGAGGCAGCGGAGGACACTTTGGTCACCTGAACCAAGTCTGTGAACCCAACCTTTCACTCTGCTTAGGCATTGCAGTCCCTGGTTAGGTGGGATGGGCCCAAACTCAGTGCCCACCTTGAGTCTCACTTGCATTAACCAGCCATATTGGCAGCAGAGAACTGAAATACTTAATTATGTATATCCGAGTATCTCTGCTGACGGGCAGAGCACTGATGTTGAGTACACACTTTCAAACAGCAGTGCGGATGGGGGAGCTTGGATAGGAAAGCCATTAAGCATGTGAATCTCCTCGATGCCTGCTCAGGTGAACATCGCTCCTTCGTTCTGTGCCCATAATTATGAAAAAGCAACCTCAATGGATGGGTTTAAAAGTTTAATGAAGCTTAAAGACTTGTAGGTTAGGCTCTCAAGTCTGAGCTTGTTTCAGCTTTGGCCCTAGGAAGGAGGGTTAACCAGAAGGCAGGGGAGACTTCCTGCACACATTACCTTGAGGACGTAAAAACGCACATCTGATGGGAGGTTCTGTTACCGGACGGATTCGGAGAAAGTGATGGAAGAGGAGTTCTGAGGTGGGTGAAGGACCTTGCCCAGCCAAAGTAGGGTCATGTGAGGCTTGTGTTGTTGATAATATTCTAGCCTTTGCCAAGGTTCCTGGATGAATTTGTCTGGCCTCTGTTGTGCAAGATGTGTGTGGTGGATGGCTTCTAGTCTGCAGCCGTGCACCCGGGTAGCACTGGAGACACTCACAGGCACCTGGTAGGATCTGGGTTGCCCACTGCGTGTCTCTACTGCCCGAGCTGCTGGGAGAGCAGCAGTGTCCAGATGGGCTGCATTTCAGATCTCAGCTGGACTCGGTTTTTGATTTCATTGCTCGCAGTGAAGGGACCTCTGGCGGAGCGCAGTCTGGGCTCCTGCCCACTCCCAAATCTTCACCTTTCTCCTCCTCTGGCCTTGCGGCTACACTGCATCCAAGGCACTGGAGGGCTTTTCAAACTCTTTAACACCACTTAAAGCAAGGAAGGAAAAAAAACGTGGCCAAAGTTGCATGCTGCCGTGCCCGCACGACGCCACTGGGTTCAGCAGGGCCACCCACTAGAGAGACACCAAAGGACCGGCTGTTACATTCCATCTGTACCCAGGCCAGGTGGCTTGAGGTACCCAGCCATCCTGTAGCAAGCTCTGCGATGGGTCTGGCCACTGAACTAGGGATGGCCCATCCCTGGTCTCTGCAAACACGGTCATTGTATGCAACTTCCAACTGGATAACAACCTCTCCCCCCTCTCCTTGGTCTCCAACATTTAAAAATAGTTACAGCTCCACCCGATCAATCATTTTTGCTCTTTTCAGGCACTCCCGCCTCCTAATACCAGCCATGGTCCTCTCCTCCCCGGCCATGGGCCTCCGTGCGGAGGCGGAGGGCGAGCAGCTCTCCGACTCAGCACAGCGTGTCGGGCTCGTTGTGGGCAGAAGGTGCTAGTGAAGTGAAACCCCGATCTAGGTGTGCTCCTTTAGTTCTCCTTCACATCGGAAAAGTGCAGCAAAAGTCAATCCTGCTGGAGCTGCGTGGTTTCTTTTAGTATTTTTTCCTGCAAGGATTAGTGGTTTGAGAGCTAGGATTTTCAAACTGACAAGCCCTTGGCAGAGAAATAATTATAAGCTTTATATGCTTTGTGTTTCCTAAGTAGTTCTAAATGACTCTATCCCTTTGGGCATTTTTTGAAGCCCACGAAAGGGGGGAAAAAAAGCATATTTCCTCAGTGTCCTTGAAAACATGCAAGATGTTTGTGGAGATCGTTCAAGTCTTCACTAAAAGATTTCTGTTTGTGTACAATGCACCCGAGTTTTTTTGCACTGCGATGCTTCAGAAATGGATGTTGGAAATCGGAGATGGACGGAGAGATGAGGTGGTTTCCAGCCAGCCCCAGCAGCTGCCCTGCTTGCCGGCTTTGGCTGCACATCCCACGGGATATGCCACGATAAGGAGTTTGTGGCAATACAGCTCCTTTTTTGTCCCTTTTCTTCATTGCTGCTGTGCTCTGGTAGTATTTAGGACCAGCCAGGAGACCTGTCCATCTAGGGCCAGTTCCTCTTCTCCTCTGCACTTCTGGTCTGCCTGTTTTTGCCAGCCTTTTTGCTATGGCAGCCTGTCCCTTTGCCATGCTTTCTCCCCAGTTTTTCCTGGTGCAATTCCTTCATCCACCCTGCGTCTGTAGGAGGTCGGGGCCGGGAAGCAGCCAGAGCGGTGCGGGGCGGACCCGCATTATTGCCTCTGCCGGCAGGGCAGTGCTGGGGCACTCCGCTGGGACTGCTTCTGTAATATTCCTGCTGGAGGCGGCGAGGGGGGTGAGCGCTGGGCTGCTGCTAATAACGGTGTTGCTTTGCCTCGCCGTTATTAAGTGAGGGGCGTCTCACGGCACGTCTGGGCCCAGGTTGCTGGGAGAGCAGCAAGGTGACATTTGATGGAATTAGAGCCGCTCAGTGGGAATGCATCGGGAGGCAGTGGCGACACGGATGCTGGGGAGCCCTGCCCAAAACGCCGCCTGCAGACTCTGCCCCCTCCATGTGGCTCCTTCTTTCCCTCTGCCTCAGGACGTGGTGCCCAACCCCGTGGCATCTGGTTCCTGCCACTGTCCCTCCCTGTCTCCTAAGGGTTTCACTGGAGGGGTGCTCAAGCTGCATTCGCGCTCCGCTCTGGGGCTCAGTTGGTTTTGCTGCCTCTCCTGATGTCCTCTTGGAGAACGGATGCATCTGGGGGTGGTGAGCACCTGACCTCCTCCATGCCCCATCTCCTGGAGACCCGCAGCCCCAGGGATAGAGAAGTTTCCCGCGCAGCTGAGCCCAGAGCTCCGCAGGGCTGGCTGGAGAGGAGCAAGGCTCCCGGCGGGCAGGAGGGGACCTGTCTAGTCTGGCTGTGTTCTGTCCTGGCTGTAATTTCTCAGGGGAAAAGTGTTTTTTTTTCTTTCCTCCACTCCCCTGTCCAGACACTGCGAATCCTACTAAAACTTTTGACCGGAGGAGGGATTACGTGATCAAGTTTCAGCCCTTCTCTGTAACTAGTGTAAACTTCTGCCCGAGGCTCGAGTGACATTTTGTGGGAGATAGGAGGGTATTAAGTGTTGGTTCTTGCAGATAAAAATAGCTGATGGCCTGACGACATTCTCTGTCTTCTCGTTCCTCTGGCTGCTGCTCTGACCTGACTCAGTTGCCTCCACATTGGCTCTCCCAACTCAATCTCTTCTTGGGGTTGGGCACAGGGGGCTCTGGGAGCCCAGTGATGCTCTGTGCCCATGGAGCATCCCCATCTGCCTGTCCCTGTACTGCTCCTTCCTTCCAACCTCTTCACATGCACTTGGGGTAGGCATGCTGGCCTGGCCTGTGCTGGCACATGCAGGGCGGCATGTGGCCTCTTCTGGGTTGGTGGCCGCAGAGGATCAATGCGGGTGTAGGCTGAGAGCATTACCCCTCTGCCCTGAAATCACAGTCCACAGTCAAAGCAGGTGCCAGGAGTTGCCCATTGCTGCAAACCTTGCCACTAATGTGGGAGCTCTCCTGTTTCCCGGAGTCCCCGTGAGCGCACACGTGTCCATGCGTCTGTTTTTCCTGTTGCCGTGTTTCAGAGCTGATGTTTTCATCCTGAGCTTGCAGCCAGGGCTGGCTCGGGGCCCCTCAGCAGCGGCGGCAGAGCTGACTCTTGCTGCTCCAGCAACAAGGGGCTGGGGCCTGTCGAAAGGAAAAGGACGGAGAGGAGGAGGGAGCGGCAGAGCCTGACTTGCTCTGAGCCAGGGCAGCAGCCAGTCCAGCTTTCCCAGGCCCTTCATTCCAGCATCAACCTGCACCACCACTGCATACAACCCCCTGAAACGCTTAAACGTGTTGGCAGGCAGGAAGGTGGTTGGAGGCAGGCTGAACACAGGCCATTTTTTCTAGCATTGAGATGAATTCTCTTGCCTCTGTGCTGGGTAGTCCCCATGCATCCCCCTCCCTTCCTCTGTGCCTGGGGACTGTCTCTTCCCATTTTGGTCTTTTGCAGACAGCTCCATTCCAGGTGGCTGTTCATCATCTTTGTAAATTGTTCTGATACCCACCAGAGCCCTGGTCTCTCTAAGGACCTGTTGATGGGCCTCTTCACTGCATAGTCAGAGTGTCTTTTAATTGTAGATTTATTTTTAATAACTTTTAAAAAAGAAAACTGATGCTTTTGGAAACAGCATCTTTACATGCTTCCTTTCATCAGCATTTAGTTGAAGGGCCTCTTCTGTCAGGAGGAAGGATTTAGGTTCCTGTCTATCCAGAGCTGAGGGATGCTCTTGCTCTTGGTTGCCTACCGTAGTGGGCGATTTTTGAGTCCCTGCCAGGAATTCTTCCAGTGGGATCAGGAACGCGCTGCTCGGGTGTTACATTTATCCCACAGTGTGTAACCTCTAAGTAGAGCCTGTCGCATTTCGTAACGGATCGTGTGATGCGGGCGAGGTCAGCCATGCGCCCTTGTGTTTCAAGGTCAGCCGTCAATGTTTGGGTTCGCATCTGCGCAGGCTCCGCTAACTCCTGGGGAAAGCCCTGGAGGGCAGACCTGAAGACCAAGGCATCTTGGTTCCCTTTGCTCTTGCAGTGACCCGAGTGCTCCTCGGGTACTAATGTCCCGCTGTTCCCACCTCTGGAAACCACTACCCCTGCTTCAGGCCAGGTGTGGGCACTTTGTCATGCTAAAGACAGGAGGACAAGCAAGTGTGTAAGTGATAGTCCTTGTCTCTGTGTCTTCAACACCTCCCCAGAAGGTCAGCGGTTGGGTTAGTGACTGGCACGGTGACATTCTCTGTTCCTTGGCTCGCAAGCCTCTCTAAGGACAACAAAGCCATCCTCACGGGAAGCATTGGGAGAGCTTCCCTGTGCTCTTTATCAATAAATAAATAAATGTTTTAGGCCAAAGACTGTATAAAACAATTACAAGTGACCTCTTGGATGTCTCGTTAAGTGAGAATTAGCGGATGTTTAAAATATTAATGGACAACCGTCTCTCTCCAAGTCTCTTGTTACAGGAACGTTTCATTTATAATTTGGCCCCAGGTTGGGATGTGCGGAGAGGTATTCGGTCTGCAGCTTGTGCAAGGGGGTTAACGCGGTGCTCTCTCCTGCCAGAAAATAATAGAAGCCAGGGCCTGTCTAGGGATCGCGCGTGAAGGATTAGGAAGAGGATATGCACTGGTCTGTCTGCAGCTGGCTGGAGTCTAGCTCGGAGTGGTGAGCCTGGAAATCATTGTCTTCCGAGGGCTGTGAGGGGCCTGGTGCAAAGGGAGCTTGCATCCTAAGACCAGGGGAGCTCTGCAGCCAGGCGATGCTCTTAGTGGGAGGCAGCGAGGGGATCGTCTGGGCCGCTGAGGTGTTTATCATGCACAGGGAGGAGGAAGCGCTGGGGCACTGATGCTTCCGCTCCTGCTTTCCAGGTGCCATAGTGGCCTGGTGGGAATGGAGGGTGCTGGGCTTCCCGAAGCAGGGTTTGCTGCAGGGCTCCCTGCCAGACCTGCCCCTTCTGCTGGGAGCCTGCCTTTATCCACCCCGTAACTTTTGTTTTTTTGAAGCTGTGTGTCCTTGAGTTGGGGGTTTCCAAGAAACCCTCCTATAAATTTCAATAGGAAGCATTTGGAGATAGCCAGCTCTCGGGAAAACTTGAAGATGCGCAGATTCGTGGTGTTCAAGCTCCTGATGCTGGCAGTGTTGTCTCTGCGCTGTTCCACTCTGCCTGCCTCTGGGAGGAGAATTCGCGCTCTTGCTAACCCAGCATCAGTGACTGAGCCATAGGACATGTCTTGCAGCTACCAGCTTGATGAAAGATGGCTGCAGAGAGGTGGAGCATGATGTGTCCCCTCTAAATGCAGGACAGCCTGCGTTTAGAGCGTTTTGATAGAAAAATGAAGAACAGAAGAGCCCATGAAGACCCTGTGACCATAACCCACCATGCTCTTGCCCTGCCTCCTCTGACACATTATGTTCTGGAGGTCTGTGATGGGACCAGGTCATTAAGGCCTCCACCCAAGAGAAGCTCGTTGCTTCTGTGGCCACTATTAATCGCTTCCTGAATTTAAAAAGCATAAACAAAGAAGATTGCCTGGGAATGAGCTAGCCGGTGCATAAATGCCCTGCTGTTAATGCATTGCTGACCCTGACGATGATGCGAGGACCAGAAGAGCTTTCAAAGAATTTACCAGAAACCATTTCAGTTGAGGTTGTGCATTGTAAATCCTTAAGTAATGGCATGGAGGGAATTAGGTTAGATAATAGTTTGCAGAAACTGGGCATGATTCCCTGTTGAGGTTCTTGAGATCATTAGAAACTCAGCGCGGTGAGGCGAGGCTTTTGTGTGTCCTTCTCCCAGCAACTCACAAGTGATTTTACAACCTGGAAAATGAGATTACTGAGGGTTTGCTTTGCACACTGCAATAACAAGCGACATCCCAGAGCAAAATGGGGCGTTGCTGCATCTGAAGGAGCACCGTAAAACCATGCTGTCGCGGTCTACTGATGTCTGGGCACCCTGAGACCAAAGCAGTGGCCTTGGCTTGTGAGGGTAGCGGGAAGCCACAGGGCCGGTCCGCTCCTGCAGGTTTTGAGGGGGTCATGGCACCTTGATGCCAACTCTTCCTGCCCATGGAAGGGGTTTCCTCTTCCATGGAGGTTTAAGGAGGTTGCCTGCCACAAAGAGACAGTGCTTGGAAATGAGTTGCTCTTTTTTGGAAGACCAAGACCAAGGAGTATTTCCCAGATCCGATACCCCGAAATGAGATGATGGAAATTGCTCTGCTAAGAGCCTTGCTGCCTGCCGGGGTGCTGAAAAGATCAGATCCAGCAGCTGATATTTGGATGTCCATGGAGGCATCATGTCTGGCTGGTACTTCTGTTGAGTGGGGAGCTTCCCTGCGTGTGGCAGCCACGGAGATCGCGGGGCGGCAGTTTTGGAGATCAGCGAAGGTGGCGAACAGTGCCAGCCTCTGCGCTTCCACAGCTACGGGTCCCGCTGGCTCCCGAACGGAGGAGGGAGTTCAAAGAGGCTCTGTCCTTCCCAGAAAAGGAAATGCAGGGATCCACCCTGGAGCCTTTTATTCTCTCCCACCCCAGCCAAGACGGTCCTCAAACCATCTGGGAGCGGAAATGGGGAAGGAAAGGGCCGTGCAAGGGCCACGCTCCTTTCATGCCGCTCCGCAGAACTGCTCATTCCCCTGGAGCCAGGGCAAAGCCGCGCATGAGCTGGGGCTGCGCGAGCCCTTGCTATTGATTCCTCTGAAAGGGAGGAAAAAAAAAACAACAGAAAAAAATACCCGTGGAGGCCTCGGTGAGTCAGTTTGGAGATACACAATCCTCAGAGCAGAAGCTTGCGTCCAATTTTCTGTCTCTCTTTGTTTAGCAGACCTCAGCACGCGCTGCAGAGTGCGCGGGCAAACACCCCGTGTCCAGATTGCATGTTCTTACCCAACTCAGAGCTGCTTTTTTCCCCTTTTTTTTTTTTTTTGAAAATTTCTTGCGAGGTCTCGTCTTCGCCTTTTAACCAGTGAGAAACTCTCCCCGTTAGCAAGGCCGACCTCAGGGCTGGGGATGTTTTGTGCTGGTGGGAGGTTTTGCTCAGCCTTTCGGATGCTTTGCATCGGCGTGTAGGTAGAGTTGGGGCGGTTGCTTTGCATCGTGCATTCGAAACAAGTTCCTGGCTTTCTCCCAGTTGCAGCATCCTTTGGAGGTACCTTTCCGTGCGAGTGCCAGCGTGCACCAGCATTAAGCTTCAGTAGTAATACATCGTTGCTGTAAATGGAGACTTAGCCGCGTGCGACGGGGTCCAATCAGCCCCGTGTCTCAGCAGTGTGAGAGCCCCTTCCCTTCGCGGGGACCAGAGCCGGGGGAGGACTTGGCGGAATGGGAGGTGGTGCCACCACGGGGCCGCCCCCTTCCCCAGCAGCTCCGCAGCGGCTTCCCGTCCCGGCCTTGCCTTGCCCTGCCTTGGGGACTGCATCCCGGCTCGCCTTGCCGTGCCGAACCGTGCTGAAACAGCAACTGCAGCCCGGTGCCAGGAACGGGGAAGGAAGGGCCGGGCCGTGCGCCTCACATCGCTCACGCTGTCAGGCTCTCCGGCCGCTAATCGCTTCCACATGGCGCGCGCGGCCTCTGGGAACACGAGGAATGTCTCCGGTGCAGGGTCTCGCTGCTGGCAGTGTGATTCCCGGGGTGCTCCTTCCCACGCTGGGTTGGGGCATCCCTTGCCATCCCTGGCAATTTGCAGGGATGGGATATTGCAGGATCGCAGCAAAGCTGGGAAATCTTTGGTGGCCACAGGCAGGGTCCCAAAGCTAGGTGACAGAGATGCTTTGGCGTGAGGGATTTTGGAGCATGCCTTGCCCTCCCTAGCAGGTCCCTATGCACGCTTTGTTCCAGGTACCTCCGTTCCCATGCCTTGTCCCATCCTCAGGTCACAGATGGAACCTGCAGAGAAATGAGGCTGAGCAGTGCGGAGGATGAGCACATTTCCGGGCTGGGAACACCCCGAACAACGTGATTAATTTTAGGGAAACCACAGAACAGCGTTGCAGGCTGCTGGCTTCGGGAGGGACCAGGCGGAGGCACGAGGTCCCCCGGCACTGGTGCCACCAGGAGCTGATGTCACGCTGAGTGTTTGGAGCGGGTGGGCGGCTGGTTGAGCCTCCCTTGCCTCCCGTCAGGCCGTGGCGGCTGCGTGCAGCGAGGCAGCGGGCAGGGCAGGGGAGGGAAGGGGGAGAGGATGACACCCCAGCCCTGGCCATTTCTGGACGAGTAGGTCATCTGGGTGTGGGAGGGGAGCCGCTGGCCAAGGCAGCTCGAGAGGCCGAGGTTTGGGTGTATGTGCGATTTGGGGGAAAGTGAGAAGGGATTTCTGACGAGAGAGGAATGCGAGTTTCCTCCTTCACATATGTCTCTGGTTCTTCCAGTCTGCAACAAAGTCGTCAAATTGCCCAAGACCTGGCAGCAGGGAGAGCCCAAGAAGCAAATCGCTGCAAAGCAGCTCCCCTCCTCCCTTTCTGCTTCCAAATGCTTGTGCATCAGAAACCACTTTAATCCCCGTCTGGGTGATAACTCCTGCCCTTCCTGATTCTGGGCTGTTTTAAGGCCAAGAGCCTCAGGAGTTTGCAACATGTTGCGGCACCAGCCCTACTCAATGTTGCTTGTGTAAAAGATGAGGCTTTCCCTTGGTTTACTCATCCCCATGTACCAGGATGTTCCTTAGGCCAGAGTGATGGTGACTCAGTCACACTTGTTCTAGCTGAACCACTGGGGGCTGAGACAGGAGCCAGTGTCCCCCGAAAATGCCCAACTGGGAAACACCATGGCAGGTGCTGGGTCTTGGTGACCTACGGCGCTCCAGATGGGTCAGGAGCGAGGCCTCTCCCTTGGAGTCCTGTATGATGCTTTTCACGTTTGCAGACGGGGAGTTGCAAAAACGGAGCTGCAGGACTCAAGCAAGCCCTTCCAAGATTTCCTATTCCCCCGTGCCTCTCGGGAGCTGGCTGAAGTCCTCTCTATCCTGGTGACTGCGAGAAGCGTGGGATGAACCATTCGCCAGCCGCATTACCAGGAAGAGCTGGGTACTGCTGCGGGTAGCAGTGCGCACATGCGTGCTTCGCTTGTGTGTCCCATGTGCAGGCCCATCCCATGCCAGGCTGCCGCTTCACGTCTCTGATTCTGGCTTTTGCTTCCTGGTGAAGGATCTACTCCAGGTGTTTTTCCTCACAGGAGAGAAGTTGCATTTTTCCAAGCTGAATGTCATCTGTAATTTTTTGACCTCCCTAGGATCCCCTTGAGAGCATTCTGCACTGTTCCCCTCCTTGGCTGTTTGTTAGCTCCCACTAATGTTATTAACATGCTAATTAGACCCAAATTGTAATCACCAATGAAAACGTTGGATTGGGCTGATCCTAAGCTTATTCCTTCAGGAAGCTCCACTTCTCTGACCTCCACAGATTCCTCTGCCATCCGTTTTCCCTCCCTTTTGGCAATTTTAATTGTTCTCTTCCCCAAGGGATACTCATCCCTGTGCTGGGGCTCATTTGTCCCTTGGGAAGCACCAAGGGAGACGCAGGTGGCCCCTCAAGCCCAAGTCAGTGATGGGTGGCTGTTGGCGCAGCTCTGCACCAGCAGTTTTCCAGCTGATGCCAAGTGTTGTGCAAAGGTCTCTTAGGGTGGCAGGAGCACAGAGAGGCAGCTGGGGAGGGAAGTAGGGAGGCTGGCACGGGCTGAGCGCAGGGACAGGCCGGGCGGCGAGCCGGCCTCGGGCTGCTCCGCGTTCGGGCGCAGTGCGGCTCATTCCAGCCGCGCGGCACCGCGTTGCCCCCGCTGAGTTTATTTCTGACCACGAGCCCCTGCGGCCACCTCCTGGAGGTGCTGTGGAGAAGCGGAGGCCGCGGCTGCCACGCGGCTCTTGCGTGACTTGGAGCCACATGCCGCGGATAGTTCCTCGCGGACGTGGACGAGGGAGATGAAATGCGCCTCTTGACCGATTGCGAATAAATCAGGGTCAGGAGCCTGCAGGCTTGCCAAGAAACCCAAAGGGATAAAATATAGTCTCTCTACAGACTATTAGCAAGCAGCACGTGGGCTGAAATCTGCTAGATAAATTTATGCGCTGTGAATTGCTCACCCAGCTGTAGTGGAGGGGCGGCTGGGCCCATGGAGAGCTAATAACCATATGTGTTGGACATGCCTTTGGTGGTGACCTTTAGAGGGTCCAGGAGGCTCGGCCACCGGGACCAGGAGGCCGACGGTGGCACGTTGAGGTCTTCTTAAGGCTGTGGTGGGAAGGGAATCGGCGCAGGCTCCTTGACATGAGGGAGGGGGATGTGGGCTATCGCTGCCCACGTCTTCCCTTCCTACGCGTCCAGCGGGCCTGTCTGCAAAATTAATTAATAACCCTGAGATTGTTTTTTTCCAGCCGTAGCATTTCAAGCAAATAGGTAATAAATGCGGGCTCATTTTGTTTGCTCCCTATTTTCGGCTGGCTCAAGATTTCCCTTGCATGTGGTGTCCCTGGGAGCTGCCTCCTCTCCCTTGCCCCAAATTCCTGATCACCTCATGCAGGAACGTGGCCCCACATGGGGATGACTTGTCCTTCTGGGGTAAGTGGCTCCAGCGACACCGGTTGAATGAGCCTTTGGGCTCAGTTCAACTCTTTTACGCTAGAGAGATGGACCCAGGCCCAAAGCACTGAGCCAAACAGCCTTAGGCTTTTCCAAGCCGTCCATCAGTGCCGAGCTCATGTAAAGGGGATCCTCCTGTCCCAAACGAAGGAACTGCTTCCTGACCCTTCCCTTTCCAGAGCCGTGTCTTGCTGCAGACATGTGCATGCTGTCATCGGGCAGGATCCTTTTTTCCCTCCGCAATTTTAAGGCTTTACAGCTACATGACCTATTCAATTATAAAAGAGTCGTTTTATAAAAGAAATAAGGCTTTGCATGTTCAGCTGGGAGTGGGGGGCTTTGGGGGTCTAATGTGGCTAACCTACTACCGGGATGTATGTGCTGTTGCTGTCACTGGCATTAGCATGTCCACACATTGCCACCATTAGGTTCCAGAGTCAACGCTAGGCACAAAGTAGGTTATGCTTGTCTCGGGCTAGTTGTCTCCAGGACGGAGGGATACCCCAGTATTAATTTAACACCCCATGCCCTCCATGTGCCCCCTGGCCCACTCGGCTGGGCTTGGAGCTGAGCCCAGGGCACTGGGCACATGATGGGAGGGCTGCAGAGCGCCTGCTCCCCGTGGGGCTCCTCGCTCCTCAGCCTCCTCCTGCCGCAGCTTCGCAGCTAATTGGGACTATCAATATTTGCTTTGTAAATGCAATTGGAGGGAAAGAGGGACCGCGAGAGGCAGCGGCGCAATCGCCCCGTAAAAACCAGCTACCATGGAAAGGGGAATCCTTCCCCCTTGCCAAGCAAATATTTAGAAAAGAGAAGCCATAAAAAGAACAAGCAACAAAGCAATATCCTGCCTTGCTGGCCGTCAGGGCTGTTGCCCCTGATGCTGCAATAACCCCACGGAGACTAGAGACAGGAACCTGTTTCCTAGAGAAAGCTGTTTGCTTTTGTACTCTGATCCACCGAGTGTGCGCCCCGGGTCTCTGTAGCCACGAAAACAGAAGAGAGAGAATTATGCATTTACATACAAGTGTGTGCACACATATATATAAATACATATATATATTTAAATGCAAGCAGAGGGAGGGGGATTGATTTCTTGGGGAAAATCCGAACCATCTCTACCGCCAAGCGCTTGCAGCCTGGTTTGGAGCTTTCTTCACATCCTTCCCCAGGGACGGCACTGACCCGCTCTGATATCAGGGCCAGCGGCTGCTTCTCAGCCGCGGCCAGGGCCATTTGAGTGACCAACGCACCAGGGCACCCGTGGCAGAAAAGTCCCCACGGCGCCAGGTTCCCACCGGGCTGCCTTGGGTGCTGTGGCCGAAGCGTCTGTCCTCCTGCAAGCGCCGACATGAGGAGCGCGCAGGAAAGCGCTGCACTCGTGAGGTCAGCGGAGCAGAGGAGAAAAAGAGAGAGAAAAAAGAGATGGCTTAAATTTAAGGTCTTTTTTTCTTATTTTTGGATGACTATTTCCATTCATTCCAGAGCGTATTCCTCTGGCATTCCCAGGCCACTTGCCCAGCCGAGCAGCTCGCAAACTGCCTCGAAACACATGTTACAGTGCTCTCTAGTGCACGGAGCTATGAATGAAGGATGCCTCTTCGGAGATGCCTCCGCGCGCCGCGCCGTGCTCGCTTCGGCTCGCTTTGGCCGGCCCGGCTGCTGCAGCTGCTTTGCATTTGCGCCAAGGAGGCTGAGGAATAGCCCCGACAGCACCTGCGCACGACGAGCGGGGCGCGCGCGCGACGGATGGAAGAAGCTGAGCGAGAGGCTCCGCGAGCTTATCCCGGGACCGCTGTTTGCCGAGCTGCTCCCCGGCAGCCGGCCGCTGCGCCCGACTCGCTTCACTCTGTTTAACTTTTATACGAGCGAGCAGGTTTTACAGCTACCGCGCAGGATATTGCCCGTTGCCTGACGGTGATCGCTGCCTTGACGCAGCGAGGTTGGGGCCGCAAGAACGCGGCGGGGCAGCGAGCGGGTTCCTCGTAGCCCCAGAGGGAGCTGTTTGGAGAGTCCTCATGGGGGACGTATGTTTTTTTCCATTTAATAAAGGAAAACGCAGTCCTTGGTTGCAAGCTGGGAGACAAGGGAGCACTCGGGAGCTGGGTCTCCTGCTCGGATGCAAGTTGAATCCCCAGCAGCCCATTGATGCAGGAGGGGACGAGGCTGGCAGATTATTTGGCTGGGCTGCATGACTTCCCCCATCTCACTCTGCACTGGCTTCTGCGGGGCCTGACGTAGTCAGTGCAGGCACCTGAGGGTGGGTGAGATGCCTCCAACCAGATGCGGTGCGCTCCTTGGGGTCTTGGAGCAATGGGCCTGTGTCTGGCTAGACTTTCCTCCAAAGGAAGCCCTCCTGTGCAAGCTGATTTAGGGTTAGGGCATCATGGAAAAGTTGAGGCTCGAGTGGGCCCTGGGAGGTCTCCAGTCTTACCTCGAGCCAGATTGCTCAGGGCCCGCTGAGGATGGAGATTGGCCAACTTCTCTGGCTTTTGTCTTTTATCCTCCCTTCTCAACTCCAAACAGAGAAGGGAAAGCTTTTATTTATTTATTTATTAAGATTCTCATTTTTCATTAAGGAAAGTTTGCAGTGGGTTCAGAGCCAGGTGTGCTGCCATACGCACCCCAAAAAACTGCGGGCAGGGATTGGAAGACCAACCCCAGGTTTTATTTAGCTCAAATTCCTATTTTATTTTTATCCTGTTGGGGAAGCCACAAAATCACTTCTCACACTATGACCTGCAAAATGAATGACCAGAGCATTGCTTGCTCCCTGCTAGTTACTCCTGCCCTCCTTCCAGAGCTGGCCAGCACCGGGTGGTGGTGGCCACGGCCCATCCTCTTGCTCCGCGTGACTTTGCTTTTCCATCGCTCGCCTCCCCATTAATCTCTGTGCAAACAAAGGCTCTGAAGAGACAAGCTGAAAAGCTCCTGGGGGTACGTTTAAATCAGGCCTTTCTAATAACGTCTGCCGACCTCTCCGTGGAAGCCCTGCTCCCCTAGGAAAGGACATGGAGACGCGGCCGCGTGCTCAAGTATGGTGGGGCGTAATTAATTCTGACCTCTGGCTCCCGCTCGCTCGCTCTCAATATTAAATAGGACTAGTGATATTGTGGTTTTTCAATTACCTGCGTTTTCTTGGGGGCACAGGCGGAGGGGGCTCCTGCTGGAGCACTGGCTTCGGTGCGGACTCGTCCTCAGTAAAGCAGAGCTGCCGCTGCCGGGGCTCGTACGGGGGCGATGGGGTGAATCTCTGGCTGGTGCCCCTTGGATTTGCAAGCTTGGATGACAGCGGGACAGGGGGAAAAAATGAGATTGCAGAGTGTGCCGTGGTGGCAGGAGCAGAAGGAGCTGCAGTGGGTGAAGAGAAGCCGAGGGTGAGCGGGGAGCACCCGCAGCGGCTCAGCGGCGCCCTGGGAGAGCCAGCGCTCCCGGGCGGGCAGGACGGGCCCCCGCCGGCACCCGGCGCGCAGCAGCACCGCTTAACCCCGGTTGCTATGTCCCCTCCGAGACGCCTGCAGGCAGCAGGAATGAGGAGCAGCCGAGCTGGGGGGAGAGAGGAGGGAGGCGAGGGGAAATTAAAAAAAAAAAAAAATAAGGGAGGGGGGGAAGCGGGAGGGGGGAAATGCCACTCGCTGCAAAGCGAGCGAATTCCCCCATAAACCCGAATCTGCTGAGAATACATTTTACAAACATGCAGCCGCGTTGGCCGCTTTTGTCGGGGCGTTTGTTAAGCATTAACTAAAGAATGCCATGGTCCAGCCTGCTCGGTGTGAAACCTAATTCCCCCCCTGGCTGGAGCCATGGCATGGAGCGCTCAATTTTTTGCTCTCCGTAGGACTGCAGCCTTCTGGTTCTGTGGCCAAAAAACACTCATATTTGAGCAAGCTTAGCCGCGGCCCCGTTGCCAGGCAGTAAAGCGAACACTTGTCTGCCTCGGGGGGGAGGGAGGGAGGCGCGGAGACAGGGAAGGGTCAGGAGAAAACGTCCCCTCTCCGGAGCCGCCGGAGCTTTGCGAGCCGGGCGGCTGCTGTCCCGCGCCGCCCGGGCTCTTGCTGGGCGAGGCGCCCGTGCTCGCTGCCGCTCGCTGGCGCCCGGCGCGGCCAGCTCCAGCAGCGGCCAGGTGCCGTGCGCCGTGAATTCTCCCGTGTCTCATACAGGCTGAGCACACGCAAGGCCCCCTGCTTCCATCGCCTCTCCAAGCACCCATGTGTCCCTCGGTGCTGCCGTGAGGCAAGTGGCACACACAGCAGCAGGGCCCCGCGCGCCGTCCGGGCCGCCCCCTCTGCTGAGCACGTACCCTCGTTCCCCCGCCGAGCCCTGCGAGGGGCCCCGCTCCACGCTTGACAGAGCCTGGCATCTTT
Organism: Nothocercus julius; assembly: GCA_013398735.1. Lineage (NCBI taxonomy): Eukaryota > Metazoa > Chordata > Aves > Tinamiformes > Tinamidae > Nothocercus > Nothocercus julius. The sequence goes on along the minus strand of VZSV01000052.1, from coordinate 2,238,589 downwards.
CCACGGGCCCGTCCCTCCCGTCCCCCGTTACGACCGGTGACAGTGAGGGAGAAGATGACCCGGTGCCAAGACAACTCAATCCAGCTTGCGCGCTGCCCGCTCGCTCCCACGCGAGCCAGCTGCCTTCCCAGCCTCCGACGGGCGCTGCCGGCTCTAGCCGTCCCCACGGAGCCTGGCCAGCCCCACGCGGGGCTGCAGCCATGCGGTGAGTTTTGCCCGCTCTCGGCGCAAGCCCAGAGCATCCTTCATCTCCCGCCTCCCTCGTTGCTCCGCATCTGCTCCTGGGAGCGTGATAGCGCTGGGCGCTCTCATGGGAGATGTGTGCGCTTGCTGCGCGTCCGTCACTGTCTAAGAACGGCAGCCCCGTGCGGGAGGGCTCCCGGGGCCGCTATTTATATGCCGCACACAGGTGGTGGCAGCCGGGAAGCGCCCGTCAGTCAAGCGCCCCAACTCCGGAGGCAGAGGCAGAAGGGCGCCGTGGCCGGGCCCCACGGCCGCACTGCACCCCAGGGCCGCAGGGCACTGGCTGCTCGCAGCAGGAGCGAGCTGCGCCCAGTGAGGTAGAGCCGAAGTTCCCGGAGATGGGGAAAAACATCCCGGGATGCTGCCTGGGGCATCCAGATGGCAGTTTCCCACACTTGGGTTATCCCTTCAGGGGTTGTCCCTATGGGGTGCTGTCTGTGCACACTCCCCAGCTTCCCGAGGGCTGCGAGAACCTGGGCCACCAGCCACTTTCTTTCATCTCTCCCCCTCGCTGCCTGTGAAAGGTTGCAATTCTGGGGAGTTTTGGCCATTTAGTAGCATAGTAGCAAGATCTGTTTTTTTTTTTTTTTTTTTTTTTTTTTTTTTTTTTTTTTTTTTGTGGGGTGACGAGGCGTGTTTTGTAGCTGGAGCCAGCGAGCAAAACTCTTGACAGAGCGTTCGTTTTTGAAGAAAAAAAAATTGCTTATTTCTTAGAGACAGTGGCATCACTCTGAGCTAAGACTGGAGTAAAGGACCCTGCGGAAGGGGAAGTGGCCCCAGTGCAGAGGGAGGCATCAGGAGCTGATTTATCCTGTGTGATTCCCAGACTCTGCCCCAGGATAAGCAGCCCAGCACAATGGCTTGGGGTGAAGCCCTCGGGAGGAAGCTGATGCCGACAGAGGATATCATGTTTGGAGACCCCATCCTCGTCCCTCAGTGCGCCAAGCCCAACGCATGAGGCAGCCGGATCGCGCACCCAGCTGTGGCGGCCGGGCAGCTGTGTGCACGTCTGTGCAGCGGCTGCAGGGCGCTGCCGCCCGCTCCGAGCCCGGGGCGCACAAGGAGGCGATGCCCTGCGGATAACGCGGGGAGCCCCAGCGGCAGCTCTCCCCCATCGCGCGGCTGGAGGAAGCAGCTCCGAATGCGCTGGGCACAGATGCTACCAGCTGCCGCGGGTTCTCACGGGCGCGCTGCCTGCGTCCCCCGGCCGCACCGGCCCCCTCCGGCAGTTTGCGCAGCTGCCCACGTTATTCACCCGGTATTGGGCAACTAAAATGAGGCCAAAGGAAGCCTGAGCCTACCTGGGATTTCAGGCAAACACAGGCAGGAAAGAGGAGCTGGGGACTCAGGGGCTGCAGGAGGAGCTTTTGCAAATCCCACTGCATGAAGCACTGCAAACCAGGCAGGTTAGTGCTCTACGCCTCGGCTTCCCCGCCTGGCAAGCCCGGCCCGGCTCCCAGCACAGCTGTGGTGATGCACACGTTAAAACTGAGGTGCTCAGGAAAGCAAATCAGGAGGCAGCAGTGTCAGGTGAGGCAGATAAGTGCCCAAACCAGATCAGTCAGGAGACAGATAATCTGCAAAGGGCCATAAATGTGAGACGTTTTCTGTTTTTCCGATTATTTTGCTGCAAGGTCTTTGCATCCAGCTGGGCTTCTCCTTACTGGGAGAGGGCTGACTCAGCACTTTTCCTCCACTTTTTTTCCTTTTTTAAAAAAATTATTTTATTTATTTGCAAAAAGTGTTCTGAATCATTCTGCTTGGAGGCTCTGGAGAGGCTAGTTTGCCTCTGTTTTGCCGAGACCTCTGGGGTGGGAAAGATGTTCAAAGGAAATGGGGCATTTACAACTGCTGAAACTCTTTAAGCAGAGCTTCCATGTCTATTTTTATATATATAAATATGAACAGTTTATATATTATATATAAACAGGCACCCCCTCTTGGCCAGCAGGTCCTGGTCACAGAGGTTTTTCACGCTGCATTGGGCCATGGTGGTGGGAGCTGCCCATGGAGGTTGGGGCTGCAGGATGCCTGGATGTGCCCCTCTCCCTGACTGGACCCTGGGCATCTCTGGGGCAGGTGCCGGGTGATGCGATGCTCTGAGATAACCTCTGCAGGATGTGCTGCTGACTTACGGCTTCTCTTTTGAGGCCAAACATCCATTCCAGACATCCAGTCAATTTCCCACAGATATTTAGAGCAAGGCTGGGTAATCAGGGAGGTTTCCCTGTCTTCCCTGGAGTGTGACCATCACCCTGGTTTTTGTAGCTGCTCGCTGTTGTTCATGGATGAGTTCGTGAAAGTGGCTGCCACCTTCAGCATCTCCTTGTGTCCAGGAAAGGGACCAGGAGCTGCCTGTGAAGAGGTGGATGGGCTTGGTGTGTGTTGCAGCTGAGACGGTAGTGGATACATTAGGATCAACAACTCTATGGTGGCACTTGAAGCATCCAGGTGTTGGGGTCTTCACCTGTGTTGATGGCCAGTGGTGTGTAGGCCAACCGGCAGCGCCAAAGCTGGCCCAAAGACGAGCCCGCACGTGGTCACTACAGGACTGCCTTCCCTTTGCTCCTGCAGGCTCTTCGCGGTGAAGTGCGCTGGGTGCCTGGAGGCCATCGCTCCCAGTGAGCTGGTGATGAGGGCCCAGAAGAGCGTCTACCACCTGGGCTGCTTCTGCTGCTGCGTCTGCGAGCGGCGCCTGCAGAAGGGTGACGAGTTCGTGCTGAAGGAAGGGCAGCTGCTCTGTAAGGGCGACTACGAGAAGGAGCGCGAGCTGCTGAGCTTGGTGAGCCCGGCTCTGTCGGATTCCGGTAAGGGGCTGCCCCGCGCCGGCCGTGTCAGGAGCCCCAGGGCTTTTCCATCCAAAAGCCATCTGCAGCCGGAGTGCCTCCTGGCAGGACCTTGCACGCGGTGGTGGGGGGACCCGAGTAGCTCGAGGAGGTCCAGAGGATGCTTGGACCTTGTCCTCACCGCACTGGACACGTGCTCCTGCTCATTGCTGCTCTCAGGGTGTCCGCAGCCATCCCGGGGTGCGCAGGGAGAGGACTCACTGCTCCGGCCCGCGACGGAAGATTTCCTGGCTATTTCCTGGACCGCTGGGTCAGCGTTGAAATGCAGATCTACAGTCAATTAAACTAAAATTTGAATGTTTCCCAGGAAGCCAAATTTAGAAAGAAAACAGAGCAATGGAAGCTGGGGCTGGGGAAGGTAAAATAAAAAAAGAGCTGTTAGCAGATACCTCTGCGCTAACGATGTCCCCAAAGGCCCTGGCTCCCAGCAAGGCAGCGTGGCCGCGGGCTGTTCGTCCAGCTCACGCTGTGCGCGCGCGTTTCCGAGCACCACTCTGCTCCTCTGGAAAACATGGCATCGGAGGAGGAAAAGGGGCTTTGTGGAGGGGGTGTTCAATGCTCCCCCCAAATAATGATGCTAAAAGCCAAAATAATAAATGGGGAAGCAGGAGGGAGGTTGCAGGAGAAAGGCAGTGAGTGCCGGGTCAGCATTGGGGTTGAGGAAGAGGCAGGAAAACACAGAGCTCACTGCACCGGCTCTGGCTCTTTGAGCAGCCTTGGGAAAGTCTGTTTGGAAAAGATCCATCTCCAATCTCAGATGCTTGACGAGATGCTCTTTTTCCTTATGAGATATGCAATCCGCTCCTAGTTAAAATAGGAACTGGGGAGGAAATGAGTGCAGCAGCCTCCCATTCCAGGCTTGCTCCTAGCGGGAGAGAGGGCACTTTGGCCAAGGGTGGCGAGCTCAAGGGGCCATGGCTCTGCTTCCAGGCTTTCTGTCCCAAAGCAAGTAGCTAAAAAGCCCATCCTCCACCCCCACCCCAGCCCCCACGCACCAAAGGCCACTTTTATGAGAAAGTGCGGATAAAAAGCCAGCCATATGTTGCCTGTAATCTCCCAAACCCTCGCTTCAATTACAGCCTCCCCGGAGCCGTGGCCCAGGCAAGCCTGAGTAAACAAGCCCCTCTGAAAGAGGAGCCTGCTTTCCAATTAAGCCCGTCCTAGCCTCCCTCCTCTCCCTAAATCCTCCCAGGCGGAGCAGGGCCCCGGCGCGGCGGCGGGGAGCGAGCCCCTGGTCGCTCCGAGGCCACGACGTTCCCGATTGCCCTGGTTCCCCCCACCGGCGCTTTCCCATGTGACGTCAGGGGCGGCCTGAGACGGTCATTAATTTCTCCCGCATCGGGTGAGAAGCTTGAAAGGGAGAGTTAATTAAAATAAGACCTCCACCAAATCCGGCTCCACTGCTCCTGCTTTCGCTCTGTGGCACTCGGAGGGATTTGGGGAGCAGGTGTTGGGAAGGGAGGGCTCAGAGAGGAAGGGGGGAATTGCTCAGAGCTGGTTTTCCCCCTCATGGACACTTTTTTCTTTGGAGCAGTTTTTGCTTGAGGTGGTTCATGAACCTCCAACACTCCCCTGCTGAGCTGGTCGCTGAGGAGCCCCATGGCCACAGAAGCGTTTGGGTGGCCACCTCTTACTTAAGTGCCTTGGATTTCCCACCGGCCACCTAGCTTGATTGCCCGTGCTGTTTTTGACCTAGCACAGGCCCCCCAGCTTTGTCATGGGCCACCCCAGTGGGGCTGGAGGGGGGACACCAGCAACCTCTGGGGCTTTGACAGAGCTGGAGGACAGTCCTTGGCATCATCAGGCACTAGAATGGATGTGACCTGCCCATCTCTGCCCAGATCTGTCTCCAGCAATGACCTTGGAGGAAATCTCCATAGGGCAGACCCACTTTTGGGGCAGAGGCAGTGAAAATGAGGTGTTTCTAGAGCTTCCCACTGCAGCTGCTCAAACCTTAGCAACTTGTCCAGACTATTTTTGGCCATACTGGAGCACTCAGTAACAGATCTGCTTCCTCTTTTCCCAGGCAAAAGTGACGATGAGGAGAGCGTCTGCAAAGTGGGCCCAGCCTCAGGGAAGGGTGCCGAGGATGGGAAGGACCACAAGCGGCCCAAGCGGCCTCGCACCATACTCACCACCCAGCAACGGAGGGCCTTCAAGGCGTCGTTTGAGGTCTCCTCCAAGCCGTGTAGGAAGGTACGGAGAGAACAGCCAGCCGCCTGGCCTGGGAAGCCCGGAGTCCTGCCTGCCTCCATCCCTGCTGGCAGCGGGGTGGATGGGGATTGGCTTAGCTACTCTGCCATCTTCCAAAAGCCAAGCAGAGCCAACTGAGATGCTCTTGTGTCCTCTCTCCAAGGTGCGGGAGACACTGGCAGCCGAGACGGGTCTCAGCGTCCGCGTGGTGCAGGTCTGGTTCCAGAACCAGCGAGCAAAGGTGGGTGACGTGGCGACAACCCAGGTAGCGGCTGTGGGGGCTCTCTGCCTCCTCTGTCTGCCATGGGGGTGATTTCACCCCTGAGCCTTTGCCCCTTCTTCTTGCCCAGATGAAGAAGCTGGCTAGGAGGCAGCAGCAGCAACAGCAGGATCAGCAAAACACGCAGCGCCTGAGCTCAGGTAGCCTGAAATGTCTTGCCTGGCCTTCCTCTCCCCTCAATGAGGCCTCCTCCTCCTCATGCTCAGAGTGTCCCTGCTCTTGTCTTCCAGCCCAGCCCAACGGAGGGGGCAACAGTGGTCTGGAGGGCATCATGAACCCGTACACATCGCTTCCGCCACCGCCACTCCTGGGCATGGAGCAGAGCGTCTACAGCTCCGACCCTTTCCGGCAAGGACTCACCCCGCCGCAGATGCCCGGGGACCACATGCACCCCTATGGTAAGATGTGGAGAGGTGCTCTGGCCGTGCCTCATTTTCCCTGCCGTGCTCACGTCGGGATGACGCTCCCCGCCATGGGGGAAGGAGATGGCAGTGGGCATCTCCCCGGGGAACTTGTGCATGCGGGGCTTGCCCCCCAGAGCTGCGCTGTGGACCTGGGGGAGGACGGTCCCTCCAGAGGCTGTCACCCGTGGGCTGGGGCTGAGCCATCAGGCCCAGCTACGAGCCCCGTGCACGCGGCTTCTCCTCAGGTGGCGAGCCCCTCTTTCATGACCTGGACAGCGACGATACCTCACTCAGCAACCTGGGCGACTGCTTCCTGGCCTCGGCAGCAGCAGACACCGGTGCCCTCCAGGCACGTGTGGGGAACCCCATCGACCACCTCTACTCCATGCAGAGCTCCTACTTCACGTCCTGAGTGCCGTCTCCCTGCCACGGGGCCCCGTGCCAGCCCGCGTGCCCGCTGATGGACGAGCGGCCGTGAGGCCGTGGCGAAAGGGGTTCGGGAGGGAGGGGGACTTGGCACTGCCGGGATGCTGTCAAACCATGTTTTGTAGCTTGGTATTCCCAAGGACGGAGTAACTTATGGGTTGCATAGTTTCATGTTTCTCTTAGACTCCTAGGATTAGAGGCAGGGGCGTCCACCGCAGGGGCTTTGCAGATGGACGTGGGGATCCAGGAAGCCCCGACGCCTGCCGCCCGTGCGGC
>VZSV01000052.1:2163969-2202208 GCA_013398735.1 Nothocercus julius | reverse complement strand
AAAGAAAAAAACCCACAACACTTCAGGGGAAGGAGGAGGGAAGTGGGCAGGAGAAATGCAACTGAAAAAAGGGAAGAAAAAAAAAAAAAAAAAGGAAAAAAAAATTTAAAACGCAAAGGAAAAAAGGCAAGCGACCAGCCAGCTACGACAATGCAAACTGGAGGGACACAAACCGGGGAAGCGAAAGGGGCGTTTTGCAAAGTACCGTGGAGGAGTCGCTGCCATGCCGGGGCAGGGCCACGGGGCGGCCCGGCCCAGCCCAGGCCCGTGGGCACCGGGGCGGGCGCCGCAGGCCGGGACGCGCGAGCCTGGCCTCACCTCCGCCTCCTTGGCACGTCGCGGCACGGGGACGGTCAGGAGGCCGCGGCGGGAGCAGCGGGGAGTGCCGAGAGGGAGGCCGCGGGAGGAAGAGGAGGAGGCGGGCAGCCTCCGGGAGGAAACGACCCTCTCTTTGCTCTGGACGTACTCGCTTGTGCCCGCTAAGGACCAGCTGGTGGACGGACGAGGCCTCGCACTCTCCAGCTGCCCTATCTTGGCCTTCTCAGGGAAGAACACAAGGTCCCTCAACGCCAGCAACGTAACAAATGAACAACAAGCGGGACCTGTTTGCCATTTTTTAAATCCGACCTTTCAAATGTGCTCCAAGTCCTGCTCTGATCCCCACCAGCTCGGAGATAAATCGATTCCTCTCCATGGAGGGGAAATTCCCAAATTTCAAAGCAAGCGCCGGGCAGTGCTCTGGAGTTCTTCCCCATGGAAAACCAGGCACCTTTTCAGGCGCTGGGCTGTGGGCCAATCTCCACTATTTTTTTCCACTGGAAGGGTTGTTTCCACTCAACACTGCTACAATTGCTCTGATCTCATGATGGCCAGAGACGCAGAGGCTGTCACAGGTGGGGTGGAGAAGGAGAATGACCTACGGACTTAGGAGAGCATGAGATGTGGTGAAGAGGTATTAGAGTTAGTCACAAGGTGTCATATCCATTAAACACACAAAACCCAGGCCCTGAGCCCGTAAAACCCCTTCCCTGGACACACGGAGGGTTGACTTGGCCCCTGGCTTGCTGGAAAAACTTGCAGCCAAAACTACTGCACTCCAGCATCCTCCTGCCCTATCACTCCTGGCAAAACTTGCCCAAATGCATGTAGCAAATTTGCTATTCTGCTCTTAAATGAGAGGCCACATCATCTGTCTAAAGGATGTTCCACCAGGAAGAAATCCTACCTATTATCAGTCATGCCAAAAAAGCAGACCTGTGGCTGGCCAGGGGATCACTCAGGTTCTCCCATGCCTTTGGAGGCCACATTCCACAGGAACTCCAAGGACCAAAACCACCAGCCTAACTTGAAAAAAGCCCCAAGAGGGACAGCCGCTCACCCTGCAGAGCTCCCCCTCAAGCAAACCTGCTGTATTAACAGTAACCAAAAGCACCCAGTCCCTTCACCCTGCGTAGCCTGCGTCCAGCCTCTGCGTCCAGCCTCTGGGATCCGACTTTGGCTTCCCTGACGTCATTTCCAACTCTAGGAGCTAATAAGGACAGCACTACCACGGTCTCTGCTCCATGCACCTGCCAGGCACCACCATCTCTCCATCACGGCTTGGAGAATGCAATGGCCAGAGGGGCCCCCCCAACCGCTTTGGACCCTATTGGCGCTTTGGAAACCTGTGTCCTTCTTTTCCACAGCCCAGTACACCCCCGACGCTTGCTCAGCTCTGCAGTGGGTGGCCCTGCAAGCAGAAATACAAGCCAAAACCAGGTGATGCTTTCCTCAATAGAAAAAAAAATCCACTGACGGCCTCCTGTACAGGTCCCATCCATCATTACTTAATGCTTGATCATGTAAAACACTGCGGACGCACTCAGTGCTTTCCTTATCAGGGCTGATAACGTCTCACATGCTTCCTCCTGCTTTGTTTCCTCCCCTCCTCTCCTGCCCATCCCTAGCAGTATCGCAATGAAGGACACCGGCGGGCGCGGGCACGGCTTGGGAATGGCCTGGTACCTTTGGCAAAGCCAACGGGAGCAACAGCAGGGGAAGACGGCCTTGTTCTCCTAGGTGCAAACGCAGTCGCGTTCACCTGCCCCGGAACCGGCACGGCCCTGGGGCAGCGCGCCGAGGCAGCGGCAGCGCCGCGGCAGGGCCCGGCGCCGGCGGGGAGCAGGAGGCGGCAGCGGCCCTCTGGCTGGGGCGGCGTTTCCCTGCTGCGAGGTAGCGTGCAAGAAACGGGGCAAAGCGGCTGGGCTGCCCGCGGAGGAGAGGAGTGAGACTCGACTGAGGTACGTTTTTGGCTCCTCGATGAGAAACCCAGCACGAGGCCGTGCACTGCTTTTGGTTTATTTGTTGTTGTTGTTTTTCTTTTCTTTTTTTTTTTTTTTTTTGCGGCAGCGATTTTTGCTCTTCCTCCTTACAATCCTTCTACCTGTCGAAACAGCCTTCAGTGGGAAGGGGCAGGGATGGGGCAGGGGTGGTGTTGTGGTGGCGGCGAGGTGGAGCGGGGTGGGGAAGGGGGAAGAGTGGCTTCTACCCAGAAAAGAAAGGGAAGAGAGTATAAAGAAGTGTCCAGATTGGCTGAAAAAAAGCATCCCGACGAAGAGAAGAGAAGAGAAGGAGTCTTCGCGTGTGTGCTGATTGGGTTCACCTCCAGTCTGACTGCTGCGGTGTTCGGAGAGGCCCCCTCCCCTCCTGCCCCCGCCGGGGGCCGGGCTCAGCCAGGGATGCAATTTGCCGGGAGATCAGTTGGAGGTATCAGAGTGAACGCTGCCAGGGCCTTCTGTGGGGGAGGTCACCGACGACGGGGTAGTAGCGTCTTGCCAACCTCCATTAGCCTGCAGGAAGGGAGGGAGAGACACAGCTGGATGAGCCGCTGACATGTGCACCCATTGCCTCCACGGACCCCCCTCCAGCCTCTTCCTGCGGCCACAGGACCAACTCAACCTCAGTGTTTCTTTACCCCCACACAGGACCCCCAGGCTCCCTCCCTCCCTCAGTGGGTTTCAGGGCACAGTTCCTCTGGCAGAGCCACAGCGGGGAGACACCGTGGGCTGCCCGTCCCGGGGGCATGATGCCTTCCCACACGCACATGGCCCGAATTCTTGGTCCTCCCAAGAGCCAGGATGCTCAGAGGGGCCCCACGGCAGCCAGCGGGCAGAGGCTGCCCCCCCCGGCAGTGCCGCTTCCTCTCGAAGCTGCCATGCCCTTCCGAGAGGAGCAGATGTCGCAGTCAGCCTCCTCGGCTCGCTCTGACATTGATTCAGTGCTGGGCTAATGAATCCTTCCCAGCTCCTGCCTGCGCTCGAGTCGGTAACAGCCGCCGTCCCGCTTTAGACATGCCTGGGCTGCTCGGCCCTCACCGGCTGCCTCTGCCGGCGCCTCCCTCCGCAGCGCTCCGCTGACGCGGGGCATCCATCACCGGCCGCCCGCGACAGCCCCGGTGCGCCGGGAGCGCGCGGCGGCCGCGGAGCTGCTGGCGTCAGCGCACCGGCGCGGCGGCAGGAGGGCCGTGCGCCCTCGCAAGGACGGGCTGCGGACGGGCTGCGGACGTGGTGCTTCCCCAAAGTGCCCTGGGGCTTAGGAGAGGAAAAGCTGTGCTGCCACGGGGCGAGGAGGAGGAGCGAGCCCCTAATTCTCCAAGACTCCCCAGTGACCATGGCTTCCCTGCCTGTCCCCGGCAAAGGGCTACCAAGAGGCAGCTGAGCTGGGATCAAAGCGACTACCACAGAGCTGCCCCAAAACACCAGCTGGAGTGGGGAAAACCAGCCTGCAGGCAGGCACGTAAGAGGTAGACAGGGCAAAAGGCAGTGTCACACACACAACCACCTGGGCATCCTTCCGCGTGCGGACACCCATGCCACCACCGCAGCCCAGGCCAGCAGAGCTATTCAGGCAATGCAGAGACAGGAGCCGTGCTCTGAAGTTGCTACCGGATCTGGTGCACCAAAGTCTGCTGGACTTGTGCCCACCTTGGGCACAGGCGGGAAAGCAGCAGCCTTGGACACCCAGGAGATCCCCACCGCCGCACATGGCAGCTGGCGGCAGTCCCGCCGCCCTCCACGCCGGCACCCATGCGCGCAGCCCTGCGCATCCCCCGAGAGCCAACAGCCGCCCCTACACATCTTGGGCCGTCGCAAGAGGCAGCAATTACTGCAGATTATCAGCCCGACAATGACAGGCCGTGTAAAGAGAGACACAGAGCCAACTCTGCCGCCCAGAGACTGGCATATTCAAGTACACTTAGGACATTAATAGCAATTTACGTGCCATCAGTGAGAGAGCACCACAATAGCGGCGCTGGCAGCCTCTTATTACGAAGCCTGTTATTTGTTGGAGTTACAAGCTATAATCACAACAGAAACTTTCAAAACCCTTATCTTCCGTGACGCACCAAATCTATTTCAGAGCCGTAATTGCTATGTCACCGGAGCGTTTGCTGCTTAATGCACTCAGATGCCATTTAGTGTTTGCAGGGTCATTACAGCGAGCAGAAGCAGGGAGGAGGCGGAGGGGGGCCCTTCGGAGCAGGGCTCGGTCCCTATTGTGCCGGACTATTTTTAGCGCGTCTTTCGCCTGCCAGCCATGGCTGAAAGGAGCAAGAGGGAGAACGTCTTGGAGACGGTGATGGCGATGCCTTGATATTTGGCATCTCTCCCCGTTCTCCCCTTTCTGCCCTCCCTCCCTGCAAAACACGAGGAAGCCCCACTGTACTCCAGACTGGGAATCACCTTCCTCTCTTGGAGGGAAGGAGCTTGTGTCTTGTGTCCTCATGATCTCCTCTGTCACAGGATTCAGTGGGAAGACAAGACAATTTAGTGAAGATGCTGATCCAGGCTACCGTGGGGCTTGGTAGTGCCCAAAGGCATTTCCCTCTGCTCCACAGCTCTGCTCTGTCAGCCCAGTAAGGCTCCTTAGCTGCAGGTGGAGCAATGGGAAAGAGGCCCCAGAGCTGAGCACAACCCGAGCATCTTGGGCCATCCGTTGCTGCACGGTATGGACAAGCTCTCCGCATGGAGGCTGGGTCCTGCACCCTCCCTTCAAGGCAGACAGCCACCATCCACGCTCACCCCTCTGTTCCCAGGGCCCAACCCGTCGTAGCCAGCAGAGCTCCCTGGGGCCTGAACAAAGTTTGGGAGCCTGCTGGGTATACTGTGGGTGGTGGCGCTGGGACTATCCACAGTGTTGTGACATTCAGTGAGGCCACATGCTGGACCCAGCCAGCCAGCTCTGCCTCTTTTCCCTAACTAGGGATATCAGCTGAGATCTGGCCATAATGAACATTTTGGGATCTGCTATGACACGCACCTCCCTCCAGGACAAGGAATGTTTCTGAAGAGCCAGCAGTGACTGTTGCTCCTTGCAGAAGGGCTCTGGGGAGCCCTTGCACGTAGCTGTGACTGCTTCAAGAAGGACAGAAGCTAAAGACAGAACACCTTTTCAAACATCATGGCTATGGCCTTGCTGGCTGTCCAAGATATGGAGCCACACTGATGGATTGCCAAAGTAACCGTTTTTAGTACCCGTTCCTTTTATTGCTGCAGGTTTTGCAGCATTTTTGTCACCTCCAGCAAGTCTGGCTGGCTGTCAGCTCAGGGGTTGGTAGCTGAGTTTCTGCCTCGTTTGTGATGAGCCTTCTGCTTTGAGCAAAGGCTGTCTAAACATCCTGCTTTCTGTGACCAAATCTTTGTCCCATCATTCACGGGGCAGGCAGATGTCGGGTCAGCCACCAAATGCATCAGATACAGGGGAAACGGAGAACCTGACGGAACAGAAGTGGCCTCAAAGAGATTTCATACCTGCAGATTTTTAAGAGCCTGCTAGTCTCTCCTTGAATAAGCACTCAAGATCTCACTAAATACAGGGAACCCAGTCAGATCCGGCCAGCCTGGGGAAACCAAACCGCATGAGATGGGTGCTGGATACACGCCTCTCTTGCCAGCCCTAATCCCCTGCCCCAGGAGGCTGAGGCACAGCAGAGCTCAGAGATGGCAGCTCTGAGGTGCAGCAAGTCTTGCAGCCTCTGTGGTGCTAGTCCTGGGGCTACCTCCTCTGGGTCAAGAAGTCAAAGGGGGCAAAATGGGGGACACAGGCAAGTACGTGTCAGCAGGCACCTGGCACCATGTAGCAATATCCAAAGTCACTTTCCCGGAGTCATCGTGGCAGCTCTTTTCCTGCAGTCTTCAGCAAAGACATCTTCCGCAACCGATCAAACTCGTGTCGCTCACAGACCGAATACCCCCGTTAGACCAGTTTTCAGCTGTGAATTGTAGCTTGTGGAGGGGCAGAGCTATAGATGCTTTCTTGGACGGCACCAATTCTTGGAGAAAGGGTTCTCATCACAAGCATCCTACAGGTAGCAGGGCCACTGACGTGCACTGTGATGATCCTGCTTTCAGCTGACAAGAGTGGATGCAAAAATCAATCTCGCACACCCTGCTACTCACTACCAACATCTTAATGACAAATACTGCTGCGTAAATACACCCAGCAACACAGAACAGCATTTATAAATCAAAAATTTGCACACTGATTAACTTTAAAAATAGCCTCCTGCATTAGCCTTTTAAATGATATATAAATTGGCCTGTCCAATTTTCTCTGCTAGAGGGTTAGGGATGGGAGGAACAAGGGAGAGAAGGAGAGGGTGTGCTGAAAGAGTTTTTGCTGAGATGATTATAACTCATTAGTTAATTAGCTGGGTGACCTATGTATTTGTGACAACCTCATTCTGACTTACAAGTGTGCTTGTAGGTAAAGCCACCGGAGCAATTGCACTTCATAATACAAGTGTGTTGCTACATCGGGGGAGCCCTGTCCTGCAAAGATTCACTGAGATTCACTCAGTGGTCAGCACTTGTCCCCATATGGGTTCAACAGGGATTTAAGAGCTTAAAATACTTAGCAAATTTAGGCTTGCAGAGTAGTGCAAGAAGGGCAATACTTTGAGCAGCGGCTATCCAACAGGTTATGGGACTAAGAGTCTGACTTTTATTGGGCGTCATCACAATATGGACTTCTAAATCCTTTGCAAATCCCAGCCACGAGGACTCAAGGACGGGTATACATGCAGACCCACCTGAAAAGGCATCATCCGGTGCAAAAAAAAACCCCAACCTCAAAGCTTGCAAGAACAGCACAATCAGGCCCAAAGCAGCAGCTCCGTTCAGGCATAGGGTCCTTCCTTCCTCGCAGGGCCATCCAAGACAGGCAGGACACCTGCACGAAGGCTCCTGTCCTGGCTGCCCCTCCATCGCTCCTTGAGTGAACACGTGAGGCCGCAGAGTCCTCTCCCCTTGCTGTGAAGAGTGCTTCCCGACACTTCTCTGGCTGGGATGAGAAGCCAGCTGTTTTCTCTCTGCCTCAGACATCATCGCAGGTCACAGGGATGTGCTGGTTGGGACATAGCTGATTATTCTGGTAACGATGCAGAACTGACTGCAGCCCTTTCAGCCCCGCAGAGCTGACTGGAGCAGCACGGGGTGCTCTGTCAGCCGTCGAGCAGCTGCGACTAGCAGACACCCTCGCAGCAGAGCCACACAGGAAACTGGGCTTTGGGTATATTTGTGTTCTCGGCTGTCATGACTTACATGCGTTTAAAAATTCATCCTCCATCAAGGAATGCGAAGCCTGTGCGTTGTCTCCCTTGCCAAGGTCTATAACAGTGGAGCTGGGGAACCTGCTTCTGACTTCCCAGACCTGACGGGCTCTGGGGATGACTTAACCTCAGCCCTACGCAGAGATCTTTGTGACAGGGCTCTTGACTAGGTTTCGGTTCATCTCCTCCCAGTGGCTCACAGGGATCCTTGAGTTAGGCCGGGTTTGCACAGTTTTCTGTGTCACTAGCAGCTTTCTCCTGCAACCCACTGTTCCTGCTCAGCACTGAAAAAACCTGCCTGCATTTCTGACGAGGCTTCAGGGTTCTTCTTCCTCGTGCCTGGGTAAAGCAGTTGCTTAGACTTTGCTGAGGAGCAACGCTTCCCCAGAAGGCAGCCACAGTGCAGGGATGGACAAACATATGGCTGTGGTTCTTCAAGCACTTTGAGATATAGTTGGGGAGACATCAAGTGACCATAAAAGACACAGAGACATGCTGCCAGGGATATGTGGGAAGCAGAACATTTGGGGAGAAAGACACACACAACCCAGAAGATGCTTCCTCGACATCCCGCTCATCTCTGAACAGACTTCCTTGCTCTCTGCCTTGCTCTAGATGCCTGCCAGAGTCACAGCAGCTATATCTGGGCAAACGCACCCCCCTGGAACCGAGGAGTCATCCCCAATCCCGGGTGGGCATTTTGTCCACTTGCCACACTGTCCCTCCCTGCAGAGCATTCCGTACTCCTGGCCCCTTTGGGCCAATTCGGGCTTCTGCTGCCTTAGAGAATCAACCCAAGCAGCCATTAAATCCCACACTTCCTAGAACCCCACCTGGGAAGGACAGGGTGGACCACAGAGCCTCTGTCGGCTTGACAGTTCCCAGTGACGTCCATGTCAATCAATGGGCTCTCCCATTTCCGCCACTGCCGACGGCCAGAAACACCAGAACAGTTGTTCTCCTCTTATTTGGTTTTCAAGCTTATACTACCTCTTTCTTTTCCGCTCTCCCGTCGTTCCCCTCCCTGCTTCACAACCCCCAGCAGCAACCCTCCCCCCAAATTTTGGCTTAACCCAGGCCACTGTTATTTTCCAAGCCAACTGCAACCATAATCAGCTCAGCCTCTTTCCTTGGGGGTATTTTAATATATACAAAAGTATCATCTCTTATCATGATCAGCCTCCGATTCATTTACTCTTCAAGTATTAAAAAGCCAGAAAGGGAATAAATTCAGCGCACAGAGAAATTAATGCGGAACGATAGGCTCTTTCATGTGGCATTTTCAAGCACCGTTTTTGCAATGGGCTTATGTAATGAGACATAATTATCTGCACATGTTCAATTACATTACTTCACAAATCCTCCCTGGCTCTGCCTCGTGACGTCAAGCTTCCCGCTAAGCCCCAGCGCTCGCTCCATCCCTGCGCACCCAAGCGAGAGGGGAGGAAAGCACCCAACGCTACCGACCACCTCTCCCACCCTACCCTCCCTGACGCGGTGCTGTGGCTTCTGCCACACCAAAAACCCAAAGGATTTACATGCCAGGCCCTGCCCTCGGCAACACCCAGGTAGCCTCCTGGGCCAGTAAGGGCGAAGGGTCTCCGAGGGAGACGCGACAGGTCAGCGCTCCTGCTGGGCTGCCTGGACATGGAGCTGCCATCCCACCTGGGTGAACTGATGGTTGGCAGCTGAGGCTGTTTTCCCTTCCCTGAGAGCAACGTCGAGGCAGGGAAGGCCTGGAGGGTGTGAGGAAGCTCTTCCAGTGCCTGCTCTTGCATCACGTCTCCCCTCAGCACCTTCCTTTCAAATTGACAAGGAGCCACAGATGCTGGCTGGCAGAGCCGGGGGCTCCCCCGGCGTCCCTCCACTGCGCTTCCAGAGATGGACTGCTTGCAGAAGACACTCGTGGTGCTGCTGGGGGTGACCTGAGTGCTGGGGCTGAGCTCCCCATCAGGACTCCTCTTCCAGCCCTTCCCACGAGCTACGCAAGCGGCAAAACACAACAAATGCCGCCTTCCTGCTTGTCCCAAGAGAATCCCACCTTGGTGTATACCCCTCCTCCAAAGGGACCGCAGTGACCACACGGCAGGGAGCCACGTCCGCGGTCAACCGCCCCCTCCTCTCCTTGCCACCGCAGACAGCCAGCGCAGAACCCGCTCCGCACGCACAGCCTCCTTTTGCAGGCTGCCCCCTTCTCCCAGCTTGCTGTCACCGCTGCTGAGATGGCGGACGATTGATCTGAGAAATGAAGTTGGATTGCTGTCCCAAATCTACACTCCGTTCTCCTTGTGTGTGTCTGATCGATTTTGCCCTGTACGACACAGCTTGTCGCTATGAATTTTCATGCTAGTCAGAACCCGCCAGCGCACCCAGGAACAAGTAGAAGATGTTTTGAAGCCTTCCCTCCCCCTCCCACCCTCTCCCATTCCTGTTGGGTGAGCTTTCTTTGGGTGGCGCTTTCTTTGGCACTTGCTTTGTGACCGTCCTTATGACCAACCCCGTCGCCACCGCGCTGCCAACACCCTCCCCTCTTCCCTGGGCTAGCTCGGGCTCTTGGCTGGGGACGGGTTATTTTTAGATGGCCGCTCGGGCTGCCACCATTGGCCTCCTTGCCTGGGCGTCCATGGTGACACTCCCCGCCGCTGCTACACTAGGTGTCACCTGTTTAGCAGCTCCTCTCAGCGGAACGCGTGTGGCCGCAGGTGCCGCGCGAACGCTGATCCGCTCTGACAGGCCTAGACGCCAGCTGCCTGCACAAAGCCTGCCCGGTCGCCACTTTTTTTGTGGGCAAGACTCTGCCGTTGGCGTGACCGATACAGAAGCAATAAACTAGGTGACCGTAAAAGCAAAGACAAGTCCTACTAAGTGGCATTCTGAGCCCTATGGCTTTGAAATAATTGGTAGTGAGAGAACAAAAATGGAAGGAGAAGGAAAAAAAAAAATAAAACAAGAACCCAAGCCTATTTTTTTTTCTTACACTGATGCCCTGCGGACTATACATCTGACTTGCTGCGAGTCCGTCACTGTATCCTCCTGTCTGGCTGATAACATGGCGAAGGGTATCCACCTAAACAAACCAACGACAACAAAGACACAAATTAGAGTGGAAGAAAGGTTAGCGGGCAAAGCTGCTTCCGTTCATCTTTGGCATGATAAAAACAAGCGAGCAAACAGTAATAGTAATAAAGGTACATATTTAAAGGAGGGGAAAAAAAAAAAAAAAAAGACTGTGATTGGTTTTGGAGTGACATCCAAGGGCGAGAGCTGCTCCTGCCTCCCTCACCTCCTGCCAGGCGCCCCGGTGGCCTTGTCACGCTTTGCTGCTGGTCTCAAGTCTACAGCCAAGACGGCAAGCAGTGCGGCAGGCGTGCAGGCCGGGCTTGCTGGAGCGGGGCGCTGCAGCCAGCTCACCACTGCACCTGACGACCCATTTAGCTACCCTATCCCTTGCCACCCTTTGGTCCCGAGGGCCAGGAGGTCACGGCAATGGAAGAAAATCCTCTCAGTTGGGCGAGTGCAGCTCCCCACTTGGTTTCAGAGAGCCCAGAGAGGCAACATACCTACCACCACAAACGTATCACCATCTCTCCTCCACGTGCCCCCTTCCTCTCCCTCCGCTACCCCATCCAGGCCCCGCGAGCAGTACGCGAGGTGAGGACACCCCGTGCCCACGGACAGCACGCTTTCCTGGCGGCCACGCTCGTGCGGGGAGCAACCTTGGCTTTAGGGAGCTCTCTTTGCCCAACATGAAGGTGTCAGAGTGACTGTCATTTCTCAACATGATACCAAGTTTTACATGCCAGAGAGCAGACTCATGGCATATCTGGATATCAGATGGGAAGTGGGAGATCAAAGTGAGTTTTTTTTTCTTTAATTCTTTATTTTTGCCCAAAGCACGGGCTGACATTTCAGTAACAGTGCCCAAAGTTGCCTTGCTCTGTCTTGCTGGTCTTTAAATGGGTGGTGTGAATGCCTGAGCTTTAGGGAAATGAGGAGATGATGAGTGGGTGGCTTTTAATTAAAAAAAAAAAAAAAAATCTAGCTGCTGTGTATTTCAGCACTTTCAGCGGACAACTGCTTTGGCATCAAAGGAATGAGTGGAAGCCTTGTAAAACGAGACACCAGTCCAAACATCTGGCCCCTTCCCTTGGAAGAATAAAGCAAGCAGAACCTAAACCTCAACTGCTTTCTTTTGAGTACATGCCTGTTCTCCTAAACATCCTTTCCTCCTAATACGACTATCAAGCCAGAGCCAAATGCATTCACAAAGTGTGGGCAAGTTTCCTCAAGACCATGGTTTGTTGGTTTATTCGGGTGTTTGGTTTTGGTTTCTTTTTGATTGTTTTTTTGGTGGTTGTTGCTCTTGCTTTTTTTTCGGTTGGTCAGTTGCTTTTTTGCTTTGCTTTGTCTTTTTTAAGTGTTGTTTGGTTCGTTTGTGCTGGTTGAGATTTGCTCTTTTCGGAGGGGAGGGAGAAGTGCCAATACAATCAGAGACTCCTCCAACACTAATGCATTCACTGGCAGTACATCGGATGGGTCCCTACCTGTGACTGCACGTTGGCTCCAACCTGGGCCCCTTGGTAAGAATCCCCATTGAGAGACTGCACGCTCATGAACAAATCTCCAGAGTTTGACATGTTAAAAGAACTGGAAGAACCTGGAAAGGAAAGAGTGAGGCACCTGAATCATAGAAAGGAAAAAGATCCACCCCATGACTCTCAGCCAAGAGGAAGGAACAACATGCAAAGCAACCACAAAAACAAAACACACAGTCAGGTTAGTAGTATGAAGAACAGAGCAAGCAAAAAAAAAGGATGCACTCTTAAGGTTATTCAAAGCCACATGTTGTTACACCTCAACGTCAAGAGTCTCTGAACAGCTCCTCAGCTGGAGGAAGAATTCTTCATGCTCTGGACCAAGAGAAACAAAACTGAGCCTGGAAGACTTGGACAGCCTTTTCCTTTCATTTCCGGGCATCAAAATCCTTCAGGCAGCTTTGAAAAATTTGATTTTTGGAGGTGTCCACCGAGCAGACTGCAGAGGACAGCTGAATTACTCAAAAAAGCCTCGCTATCAAAAGCGGAAGCCTTTTCAGCAAGGCTAACCAGACCCATGCTACTGTGGCTGCTGGGAAGCGCAGATCAGTCTGGTTGTATCTACACTGCGCTGCTCTCTGCAAGGTGAACACATCCAGGCGCCATCCAATTGCAAGGCCAAAGCTCCCACTGAAGGAGCAGAGCGTGGAGTTTGCCTTCAGGACACTGCAATAGTAGCAATGTCACTGTCACTCCACAAGAAATCCATCACTGGTGGGAACTGCAGCACGCCAAGAGTGAAGGCACACAAAAATGTGAAGGCACCTGGGTAGCCTTCCATTACCAATCACTTTGGCAAGCGTCTTTCATCGTGATGGGCTATGAGAGAAAGCAAAGCTGTCATTTTTTCCTGCTGGGCCAGCTGCCCAAGAAGAACAAGCTATGTAAGCAAATTCCCCACTGCATGCACCAGTCGCCAACATTAAACTGAAAAAAAAAAAATGGTAACGGTGAAGACAACTGGGTGGGTTAAGAAAAAAAGAACAATCAAATAATAAATTAAAAAAAAACCTTCCTGCCTTTGCAGAAACAAGTTTTTCTGCTTCCAGCTCTGAGATATCTGAGTGCCTAACAACTGCTGAACAGGAGAAACAAACTCATCATGTAACTGGAAGGTGGGCGGGAGGGAAGGAGGTTAAAAATAAATAAAAAGGTTTTATGGGATTATTCAGAACTTATCGTGCAGATCAGCGCGTTAAGTGTGAGACAGCTCAACGTGCAAGGTTTGGTTATAAACATGACGTTAGCCTTGGAAAGGAGAGACTTCAGGGGCCCAGGTCAGCTACACTTTCAGATCCAACCCCAAATACACTCTCATCTTCTCCACTGCCGTTTCCAGCTTGGAAGACTGGCAACCACAGTCCTGGTGGAATTGCCCAACTATGGCTCATGCGTACGCTCTGAGCAAGGTCTGAGAGCCCCTCTCATGGCCTGTGCTGGAGGGAAGGAATCCTCTGCACAGACTCCAGCTCTCCCCTGGAAATCAAGCAGGAAGGTTTCTCTGATGGAAACCACCTCCAAGAAAGGTCAGGGAGCAGAGGGGGTCTGCACGAGAGGGCTCACATTCACTAAGCTTTCTACTGCTCTCTTTGCAAAGGTCTCTTCTACCACAGGCTAGCAAGTCTCAGAATTAAAGGCAGGCAGAAAAAAATCACTGCTAGATACAACATTCAGGATAGTCAAGAGAAAGACCAATCCTGAGCAAAGCGAGTCTTGCATCAGGACCCTCCCACTCACGCCTGGAAGGGGCAGAGCCCGGAATAGCTCCCTTGTCTGTGTTCACTGCCAACCCTGCCCAGAGAACCATCAAACACTGGGGCATAAAAAAAACGAGACTAGTGAGGAGGCAGCTGTAACCACCACCTCCTTCAGTCAGCTGCCAAAGGGCACCTGTCACTTCCCAGCCTCTCAGGTTACTTGCTATTTTAGAAGCAAAAGCCATGGAAGCGAGCTGGCAGACCGAGGATATGCCAGCCTGACACTGCTCAGCTGCAATCATGAAGACGGGCACTTGTCAGGTATACCAAGATGCTTCTTACCAGGTTTTCTAAACCATCACTTGAAACACTGGGCTAAAAGCATAGGGCAGTAAGATGGTTTTGCAATGCCACAGCCGTTGAAAACCAGTAACTTTTCAGTCAACCCTCACAAGAAGCAGAACATATTGTCCTCTTCTAAGGTGAGCAAAAACCTTTGAGATGACACTAGTAGTCAGTGGCAGAACAAGTAAGAAAATCTGATATCCCTGAGCAACTAGCAAGACACTGCTATCACCCTATCCCCAGCAGAGCAACATCTTCTACCTTCCCCTACCAAAATAAAATTATAATAAAAAATAAAACCAACATAAACTTAACCAATATTTTATTGAAACTTAACAAACCTGCCTGTAAAATTGAGAATGGGAGTGAGGAAATAAACAGCTACAAAGTCTAGCTCTGAAAAGAGCCGGTGTCTTGGAAATCATGAGGAGCGCTGGAGATGTCACTTGCAAGATATACAGTGCTATTGGCACAGGGTATTTTTACAATATATGTGCATATCTAAACGGTAAATATGTCTTGCCGCTGATGTGGATGCAAAGATAAATATGCGCATACCAATGGCCTGCATGTATGGATGCATTTGTATCACAGCCATAATTGCAGAGAGCCCTTTCTGCTGCCTACTCTGCTGTTTCAGCATTCTGCTCTGTATGTACTGGGCATGTGTGAAAATTATGATGGCCCAAAGTCTCAGAGAAGCAGCTAAAAGGGGCTGATGCACTGGGGGTGCTTGGGAGAGGAGGTAGGAATGAGAAGAGCCCTCAGAATTAAGATGCTAGTATCCTCAGAGGGGACAAGAGCAGGGAATACAAACCAAATCCACTGGAAGAAGCTCCATCATAAATCTAATCTGTGTCTCTAAAAGGCTCCATTTTAAACACACCAGAGCTTTTCAATGGTCATAATTTAATCTCAGAATCCTCAAGAATTGAGATATAATGATCATCTGTGAGCTTGTAAACTCTGGACAAAAGGATTCTGCTCTTGATATGGAAAGCTCCTGATGCCATAGCTGAAACAAAGGACACCAGGGAAAACAACAGTCACTGTAGCTTGGAGCAGTGTGGAACAGTGGTTCATCTTCAGCATCTGCACCTCTTATCAAACCCAAGGCCTATCATGATCATTCTTTGCTGCTGCGTTTCCATTGAGCCAACAGCAATTCCAGGAAATAAAATAAAACACGCTATGGCACTCAGATCTTGCATTTGGGTGATAGTCTACATTCACACAATGCCAACAAAGAGATCCCTTCAATCCCTAACACTGGTGATGAGCAAAACTCCCTGGAAGCTTGGCTTCAATTAAAAAATTTCTCACAGGCTTGACTGCCGGTATTTCTGCAACACCTGCAGTTCTTCAGGGTGCACATTTGCCAGTTTCTGGAATGGTGTTCACAGCCAAAATCAAACCATCTTCATCTGCTGCTTCATTCCACCCTCCAATGGTCAGGGGGACATTCAGCACTGAAGTCAACTTTCGTCATGTACACAAGACCTGAAGTCAATGGCAGTGACATACACACATCAAGAGCACAGAATTCAACCGCACCTCAGATACAGCAGTTAACTTTTCCTTGTGCTCCACCATGTGGCCCCATCATGGCCAAAGTTGTTGGAAGAACCTGATAGATCATGTAGCTCCTCATCTGGACAAAGCCATCGAGTTTGACATCAGGTCTAAAAATGAACAAAAATATTCTGAGCAGGCCCAGCATGGACTTTTTTGTTCCTTTTCCATTTGCCACACACTACTCAACCATGATCAGCATAATGTCTCCACTGAAGCAGGGTCCTTTCCAATCCTGCACTCTGAACCATCAGTGTCTTAAAAAGTGGAGGAAGAGAGGACACAGGAAAAGATAAAGGAGAGGGCACAGAGCACAGCAACAACCAGGCCAGTGCCAGAAGAAGTATGTTTCCAGAAGCGTGGAAGTCTCCATCAACGGCTTTGCAAGAAGGCTTTTACAAAACAAAAAGATAAGTAGGAAAAAAAGCAAAATAACAGACCAGGACAATTTTGGCTGTTCTGCAAGGAAGATTTCACTGGATGTCATCACCTGCTTGTGGTCCTTGAGGACTCTAGTTTGCAAAAGGGTCCATCCATGTTAAATAACTTTCAGTCACCATGTGTTTTTTGTGCTGAGATTGTCCAGGCAATCAAAGTGAGTTTGGGGAGTTGTTAGCCCAATTGAGCCAGACATCTCAGCTTATCTGAACATCTGGCTGATAAAGCCCAGCTGTGCGTATTCAGGATGAAAAGGTGTTTGACATTCAGGCCTGGGTGACTGAGGATGAGGGACCCTCCCTTAGAACGTGCCAGATGGCTAGACAGATGCAATCTTTGCCCTTGTCAATGTGTGGCCAATCTCTTTGACTGACTGTAGCCATTCACCGATCTCCAGTAACATGGGCACCAGTACAGAGAACAGATGGGCCTGCGCAGTCACAGCAGAAATGAGTTTAGCTCCTGTCCCAGGTCCCAACACACAGTTCCACATCCTCTTCCAACATCACAGTCCTCCAGGGATTACATTGCTGGTTGCTTCTTTCTCATGACCTGTCTTCTGGTCACTCTCTTCCAAAATGCCTTTATTTAAATGAGAAAGTCCTCAAAATTCCCAGCAAATCAAGCCTTTGTTCTGTTTCCTTCCTCACCAAAGTTCTCAGACAATGATCTGGAAATGGGAAAGAGCTTGCAGTGTGATAGGAGAGGCACCATCCATGTTAGTTCTTCACTTCCTCATCCATTTCCATATTCCTTCCAAACACTGTCCCTGCCCAGGGTCATTCAGCACATCCGAGGACCGAATCATCAAGGGCCTTAACACAATGCTCCAAATCTTTAATGGATGGGCATTTCCCACCTGGCATGCACAGGTGCACCCTGGCTACTAGCACATCCTGTTCACCAGGGTGACCTGAAGCAGGGAAGGTCGCACTTGACACATGCTTTGGCCCACAACAACACAGCACAGGGATGCTTGGCGGAGCTGTGCCGTGTACACAGCTCGGCTGGGGAGATCTCAACCTGGCATATCACTGTTGGAGAAAAAATCTTGAGACCATTCCAGCTGCCTTCTCTGGAGAGGAACACAAGGACTTCCAATCCCACTATCACCGCAAGCTGACCCAGAGCTACTGCTGTCCTGAAGAGGGCTGTCCCTGCTGCCGGCTCTCCCATCTCATGATTGCAGAGTAAAGGGTAGATGACAGGAATTGATGGTCCAGATGGGAGCACACGTTGTTTCTAACAGAACAAGGATCTTCATGGCCATAGAGCCCCGCTCACATTATTGCGCTTTTTTCCCGCATAGGCCAGTGTTTCTGGAGTACAGACAAGTGAGCCAGAGAGAGGACCCAGGAGCTCAAGTCTTACACTTTAATAACAAGACTGTTTGTCCTTCCTTAGAAAGTGGAGTGTTATCCAGGGATTATCTTAGTCGTTTACTGTAAGGTACCAGCCAATTTATCTTCAAAACAGCCACATTATTGCCTGTGGGGAAGTCACAGAAAGAGACTTGCACTAGAGCACTATTTAACTGGGCAGGCACTGGGGAAATGCCTATTCCACTATACGTAGACCACATATAAGTCATTTGAAGCTTTTCCCTTGCTATTCCACGGTGTTGGGTTTGACTCCGATTGAAGAAAGAGAAAAGGAACGAAGTCTGTGTTGTGCCTCATGTTGGTGTGGACTGCAGGACACTACCATGTGCAGGAGGGTATCTTGGACAACACGCGACTCTGCAGTCTACCCTCCAGGCTTTTCTACAGGGGGAGGAGGGGGTTAACATCAACACACTCCATCTGATCAAGTATTTTGAGTGAGCTGCTTGCAAAGGATGACATTTTAAAAAATGCATCTAAATCTTTAGCAGTTAAAATAATGGAGGGAAAATGAAAAAAAAAAAAAAAAAAAAGAATCAAAGTTCTCATAAATCATCCATCCTTGCAAAACTCTACAACTTCCTCCTGAACCTCCTGCGCACCTCACTCAAACCAGAACTCATCGCAGACAACCCTGTGCTTGCAGAGGCACCAGGGATGCCTTCCAGCAATGCTTCTGACCTTGAAGCAAATCTGCAACACCTCCTGTTCCAGGTGGGTTAAGGGTCTCCTAGCAGGTCAGGCCCCTTGAAGATAAGCAGTTGTGTGCAGGGGCTTCTCTCCACTGGCCAACTCAATAAAACTGCAAAATGCTTCTGTGCAAACTGTCACGTGCATCACTGGGAGGTGTGGATGAGCTCTCCAGCATAGAGATCAACCACCGTTTACCACCTGAGCTCCTGGATAACAGATGGTCTTTCCCCTCCCATGGAGGACTGGTTTGGGAAGCCAGCCAGAAACCTGCACTGGTGCTTTTCCATTTGCTTGACCCTTGGCTCTGCTTTCTCCACCTTCCTCCCAGATCCTCTAGATCCAGGGGTGTTTTTTGGCGTGCGAGTCTTCTGGTACCTGTCACAGGCAAAGCTGCCCTCACTATATAGGCCTGTCATGGTAACTACCAGTGTTTGCATGATGTACCACCAACGGTCTGTTCATCTGCCTTCTCTTCCCACCCAGCCCACTCCTCCGTTGTGTCCTTCCTTTTTATAGCCTACCTGATAACAGCTTCATGCCCTGAAGAAAGGGTATCGTGATCAGACACCAAGCTCAAAGACACATGTATGACACATTCCCCTTCTCCCTCCCACCCCTAAAAAGAAAACAGACACACAGAAACTTGTAGTATGGACAACTTCAGGCACAGAGCACCCAGGAAGTTAACTTTTTTTTTTCTCCTTTCTTTTAATCAGGTCCCAATTTTCCCGTCTCTCCTGGGAGCCGAGGACAATCAGAACAAGGCATGCCCACCAGGCTGGGAGCATTGGGATCGGCTCATCTGGTGGCAGACGCTATGGGCGAACTACGGAGCAGTCCCTAGAGCAGGAACAAAGTCTGGCCAAAGTGCTCTGTGCCTTTAGGCCTCTAAGCACAGAGAGTGGAAACCACGCCACGTGGGGAGGAGAGGGGCAAAGCGAACAGCGCAACCCACGCATTTCGGTCTTTTTCCATATGGACACAAATGAAACTCAATTGAAATTTTTCAACTGAAAATAAAATTCACACAGAGCACACTCTTGCAGGGGATACAGACACTGTCAGGTAATTAGGCAAAGATAACTACAGTAGAAGGTAAAACAACCCATAAAATGGCATGAGCTGGGACACTCCACAAGTGTTGGGTTCTATTAATTAGAGCCACTCATGCTATCAGTCCCTAGCAAAACAGAACATATATGCAAGAATTTGTTGGGGTTCCCCCCCCTTTTTTTTTTTTTTATTTACACCCTTCTCCCCTTCCCCAAAAACAAGCAAGCAATCATCCAAACATTTTTTTTTTTGCTAGAAATTTCCTGGATTTTGTGTTTACCATCCATGCAATTAACCCCCAGCACGTCACCATCAGTCACACGGTCTGATCACATCTCTTTTGAACAACAAGAACAACAACAACAAAACAGAACGGAATGGGGAACCAAGAAAAAAAAAAAAGCAAAGAAAATCTTCCCCTCCCAAAGCAACTCCAAGTTTAGAAACCCACTTTTTTAAAAGACCACAGAAGTGAGCCAACCAAAACAAAAATCAGAAAACCAAAGGGAGAAAATGAGGGAGAATGAGAGAGAGAGAGAGTTTAGAGGGAGGCGGAAAAAATGATCAAAAAAACGAACAACAACCCAAAATAAAAAAAAAACAAAAACTAACCAGCTGAATTGGGAGTTGAGGGTGAGTTAGCCTGGCTTCCATGGGCTGACACATTGGTAGCCGTGACAGCCGTTTTGGCAGCATAAATATTGGCTTCCTCTTGAAATTTACCTATGTTCTTCTTGTACCGGATTCTCTTATTTCCAAACCAGTTTGATACCTAGAGTGAGTTTAAGAAAACACAAAGACATTAAAGTTTCAGCTCTGGAAAGCTGTGGCTGGGTGAGGAAAGTGGATTAATTCAGTAAGCAGTGCACATTCTTTTTATCCCCCTCCTTGTTATCACAAGAAATGTGAATATATAGAGAGGGGCACCTTCTACCTGCTTGTGTCTTACCAGCCCCAGGAATGACTGTCAGGCCCACTTGGGAAAGCCAAGTCTGAGCGGATTCATCTCGTTCCTCTACACATGTGATTTCCATTAACGAGACTCTCTTAATTCAGCTGAAATTTGCTTTGTACTGGCTTAGCATGAGTCATTACATAAACTGAGAGCAAAGAACACATTCAGAGAAGGATTGGAAAGGCAGCACTAGACACATTAGAAGACCTAACTTTGGCCCCAGCTGACAACTGTGTCATTTGGCAAATGCGTATTTAAGATAGCTGAGATGACTTTCCTTCCTTTCTGGTTTCTGTTTCATGCTTCCCAGCTATGCTCAAGCTCAGGTTGGCAGCTCTGATCTTGTGTCTCTACTCCTCAAAAAGTCCACTGGGAAATGACAAAGGCAAACAGAGACTATGGAAGATGTTTCCAATGTGTAACATCTCCCATACACCAGACTCCTCTAAGTGCCTGGTGCCTTCAAGTACCTAAAAGTGTGCTGGATGAGACCAGTTGATTTATTATAAAATTAAAGAAACAACTGAAAAGGACAGGCCAGATCTGGAGTTCAAGTGAAGCAGTGTAGCTTGGCTCGTGTCAAACTTGGTGCTTTCCTGGGTCTGCAGCAGGGCAATGCACAGTCCTCTGAAAGCCCCCAAAACAGGTCGAGCAGGTGATCTCTGTGGACTGTAAAAATGGCATCCTGGGATCAGCACTGCGAACACTTAAAAATACTGCGACTTGGAGAACCCATCAGATGACTCAATAAATAACCCAAACTTCCCATATCAGAGGCTCAGCACAGTGGTAGGAAACTTGCTGGTCTGTGCTATCCAGCAGCAGTATCCTGCCAGAGCTGCTCTTCTAGAGAAAATGTCAAGGCACCTTCTGAACTACCATAAACTCTTTACCAAAATCCCACTCGGAACCCTGCTGACAATACTCTGTTCACTCACGGACACTAAATTGCAACAAACAAGTTTACAGAAGACATGGGAAAGATTCAGGCTAGAGTCTGAGAAGCAGCTTTCAGCTTCTTAATTGACATCATTGGACATAGAGATTTGGGGGATTCTAAGTAGAACAACTTCCAGCTGCTACTGACAGTTGATTTAAAAAGCTCAATAGGAGCTTGAGTAGGCTAGATGGTCAGAAGTCTGACGATGCCGGACTCTTCTAGGAGAACTTGATCTCTTTCTGGGATTGCTTGGGGTGCAAACTTGAGCTGGGATTCACAGAACAACCACCTCTTTGTCCTGACTCCAAGGACACTGTCCCATGGCTTTCTGGTGACAATGTCAAAGCAGTACATCAGTGCTCCCTCTTCCAAAAAGGCAGCTCGAGAGCTAAGACACAGAAGATAAGGTTGGATGTCCATTATGAGGAGTTCAACAATTTTTTCCTCACCTCAGGAAATGTTTTTTGGTATAGGTGTTGATATGTTGACAGCTGACACCTGGAAGGTTTAATTCCTGTGATGTTTCCTATCTCTAGTGCTCCTAGTGTGCTCTGTAGCTTCTAAATAGAAGAGACTTCCTACACTACTTGCACATACCCAGCCCTACACTGCTGCAGGGCAGGATAAAGAAAATACAACCTGCTAAAAGTCCAGGTGCTGTTGGGAGGTAATGACTCAAATCAGCACCCAACACAGGCCACGGAGAGAATATTGCACCAGGAGCAATATCCTGTTAGCCTGAGGCTCCATTCCACCTTGCCTTTCAGCTTCCTCACTAATGCCAATGCGCTTCGTTGCTATCTTCCCACCTGGTGATCTCCCTGCAATAGATATTCTGGCTTCAAAAGCTGGAGCTGCTTGGCAAATTGCTCTGAGCTCCACTGGGAAGGAAGTCAAAACACATGGCCATTATGATTAATCTTCATCTTAAAACCTGTGAAGCAAAGCACCTGCTGAACCCTGCTCAGCCTTGGAGGTCAGCTCTTGACTTGTGTGGACTCGTGTGTCCCATACTCCCACCTAGCCTTAGCAAACCCAGAAACTTGCATCTGCGTTTCTCTGCGTCCCAGCACATCATTTCTATGCAGTTAACACCTTGGCTGTATGCCCAGCCATTGTTCATTAAGTCTTCATCCCTTCCAAGACCTCTCCAAAATTCTTCTTTTACCATAGTTCCATCCTGCAAGTTTGTCTTCTGTTCTACTAAACTACCTTGCTCTAAACCAAGCACTCATTTGGTAATTAAATAGCCAGCACTAGGAAATAACTGACTCCACTGAGGTCTGGGCTCTCCTTCCAAATGCCTACAGTAGCTGCTAGCAGCAGCCACCTTCACTGCATCCCTGGGCTCTTACCTGTGAGACTGTGATGCCGCATTTCTTGGCTAGCTCTTCTTTGGCTTCCTCACTGGGGTATGGGTTGCTGAGATGGGAATAGAAATACTCATTCAGGATTTCTGTAGCCTGCTTGTTGAAGTTTCGTCTCTTCCGCCTTGGTATAAAAGAAAGATTGAAAAACAGAACAAAAAGAAAAGGGAATCAGTGTGAGGCATCCAGACACAGAAATGCAATTTTGATACTCTCTAACCTTCCTCACTTCCCTCCCTCCTTTTCCTGCTCCTGGGAGCATGCTGTGCAGTAGGCACACGGTTAGGAAACCTCTCATCTGGATCTTGTCAGCAACTCTGTTCTCAGTACCTTCCGGAGCAAATAAGCGTCTTTCTCAAATTATCGCTGCATTCTCCAGCTCACAGAAATGTTAAAACTGGCAACTAGCCCCTACACCTGGGAAGTCTGGTTGTCCTGGCTGAAGATGTCAGTACTACTCTGCAAAGGTCTGGGTGAAAAAAGCTGTGACGGATATAAACCTGGTGAGGTTTGTTCCATTTACAGCTAGACACTAGCCATCTGTTACCTCCTCCCAAGTGCCCCCAAATCATAGCTGCCTCTCCTCCTCATTCCAAGCCACAGCCCAAGCCTTCCGACTGTATGTAACTGGTTGGGGAAGTGAAAATAATTCTGCAGCATGATGAAAAACCGGAACAAAGAAAACAGAGGGTAAAGAACAGGAAAGTAGAGGGAACAGGATGGGCTGGAGGATTAGCTTTCATCCCCAATTGACGTGCACATCTTGACCAGAGATTTGTTTTGATAGGCTACAGAATTTTCTTTCGCTCCAGCAAAATCAATACGCAATTCTCAGGCTACAGCTGGGATCCTCCCAGAGACACAAGTTGTGAGTGTCCTGCACTGCTGTTCTTCCCTCCCCTGTTAGACTGGGGCTCTTCATCTACAAAACTCAGCATCCCAGACCCATCCCAGCTTTCCAATCTTAAGCCCAAAAGAGAATGCAGAAACCTTCTGCTGTGACTCCATAAGGCAGAGACGGTAGGCGGGGAGGAGAGTTTCAGGGAGCACACTTACCGCGCGTCCAGAAATCGGGAGCGCAAGATCATGACGGCTTCACACGTGCTTTGCTTCAGCTGCATCTGGATGGAGCTGAACTTGCGGTGGATGATGCTCACCATTCGCTCGATCTCCTTCGGCGAGATCGGCCGGGTCCGGCTCTGTTCACGCAGCAGGTTCATCACGTGGGTGGTGAATTCATTGCATGCCTGGGATGGCAAGAAAAGCAAAAGAAACCCCAGGATCGGAAGGTCATTCGATGACGTCAAGGAGAGTACAGAAACAACACAGTTGAGGAGGGACCACCGTTGAGTTGTAGGCCAGGGTTTGCCACGGCAGACCCAAGCCTGTGGTGGCTCTCCAGAGAGAGATGAATTTATCTTGCCTGCAAGGCAGAGGGCACGAAAGACTCCCAAACACACCAAGAAGAAGCCAATTTCCTTACTTTCAGGAGTCACAGATGGACCCAGCCTAAATGAAACCTTAGGACCCATGTGAAGCATTCAGAAATCCCAGTCCTTGTGCCACTTTTCTGGATAGGATTGGAGGAGTTAGGGAGGTATTTGAAGAGAATCATGAACTTTCAATCCTTCATCCTTCCTCCCACTGCCTCAGGCAGACCCCTGCACCGGGTGCCTGCTGAGCCTAGAGAGACACAGGCCCGCTCTGGGCTTTTAACACATCTGATAAGAAGTAAATAACGACAATAATCAAAGCCTGAATGCGGCAGGAGCCCTGACAGCAAAGAGCAAGCAGGTAATAACCCAAATCAGATTTTTGCTGGCACAGCTCCTGTCCCACTGCTCCTGCTGCCCCCTTGCCGCTTTGCGAGAGCAGGCAGAGCAGGCGGGGTCAAAGGAGGGATTCTGATGCCGGATGAAAGGCAACTTCCTCAGCCCAACCACCTGTCCTGGGACAGGATGAAAAGAGAAAACCGCCCGCAAGCTGGAGAAGGCTCCCCAGAACATCACGCTGCTAGCAAGCACTGCCAATGATTTTGCAAACAGATGACAGGGACTTGACTTCATGTCTTTCATGTAGCACACTTCTAAGCTTCCCCAGCAGCTTCTCCCGCTTCGTTCATCGTCCCCAGAGCCTGCTGGGGACCTGTCCAGGAGGTGCTGAGTCCCTACACACACCTCTACAGCACAGACCCAACAGGGAGATGTCACTAGGCCAGCAGAGCCCTGCAAATTGCCCATCATCAGCTTCAACTGACAGCTCTGATCTCCCCCAGGCGGAGGACACGGGCTGAGCGGCGCTCACTAGAGCTCAAAGCCGGGCGACTCTTCGCTCCCAGACGCCTGAGCAATTTCAGCTTGTCTCCTCTTTGCGTGAAATAAGAGCATTAAAGGCAAAATTGCAGGAGGGAGCTGTGCTGTCACAGCAAAGGCCAGACACCGTGTGAAGCCAGGCGCCGAGATCCCCGCGCCAGCCACGGTACCCGGCTCCGAAAGCCCTGCCAACAGGACGAGAAAGAGGGGCACGCAGGTCAGCAACCACATCTGAACCCTGGCTTTGCAGAAGCACTGCAGGGGGGCAGGTGACAGCGCCAGCTCTGCCTTGCCACTGCTGCAAAAATGTGGTCTGACACGTCCATTTGCAAAGCATCTTTGCAGTAAAAGTGACAACCTAAGCAAGCTGCGAGAACAACCAAGTCGGGGTAAAGCTTTGGCTGAGCCGTGGGATTACAGCAAGGAAGATGTGGCCCTATGGCGCTCAAAGGGGCTGATGGGAAACACTTCTCTCAGTTGGGGGTCTTTTTTGAGGGGCAAAAAATGAGGCAGAAAGGAGAAAAACAAAACAACCAACCAACCCTCTGCCCACGTAAGGAAGGCGCAGAAATGCCTTCTGCAAAGCTTGGGCCCGGCCATGCCCTTGGAGACGTTCTCCGTGGCTCTGCTGTGGAGGTAGCTCTCCTTGAGCGTGGGCGCCAGAAGACGTGGGGGTCCCTCTCCCTCTCTTCAGCCTGGGGCCTGAAAGGCGAGCTCGGGCTCCGCGTGCTACACACGGCAGGAAGCCCCGGAGCGCCGGTGCCGTGCCAGCCGGCGCACGCGCCCCAGGGAGCAGCAGCAACGGCCGAGGACAGACACAGAAAGTCCCCCTGGCCTCCTCCCCGCTGCCCGGCTGCCCTGCTCGCTCCTCACACAACACACGGCGAGATCGCCAAGCTGCCCCAACACATGTGGCCTCTCGCGCTCCAGAACTGATTGCAGCTCCAAACTATGGGAACCCACCTAAAAGGACAAGACGCTTCCATGATGAAGGACATTCTCCTGACTCCTACCAGAAGATCCTGCCCAGCAGCTTTAGCCCGGGCAAACAGATACCCAAAGAAGTGAGACATACCTAGCTGCTGGTACACAGTTATCTGGGCAAAACTACGCGGCACCTGGACCCCACGGCTACGCTTGGGTCACAGTTCCGGGTGCATTAGCAAAGGATGGAGCTGATTCCTCCAAAAGGAGGGATATGTTCTCGCTCACGCTCTGTGAAGCAAAAACCGCTGCGCTGAAACCACATTCCTCATGATGGTGTGTCTCGAGGTAGAGGAGAGAAGTCTGCAGAACATCTGGGTCCGGATCCATGTGAAAGACAACGATTTTGGAGTTTGGTCTGCAAAACTTCTCATACAACTGTCAGTATTACTAACAGTTGTGTTCATGACCCAAATTCTTTTTTTTTTAGAATTATTTTCCATAGGAAGAAAAAAAAAAAAAAAAAAAAAAAAAGCTGCACTTTTAGTTTTTTTTCTTTTCCTTCTGGAAAATTGACTTTTCAGGCAGAAGAAATATTCAGGAAAGACTCTGCTTCAAGCACCGCATCCGCTTGCCCTGAAAACCCGCCCGTCGCAAGGCAAGCGGCAAGCTCAGAAAGATGTCCCCTTGCACAGGGGCCAACTTTGGGCCAAACGTTAGGAAAGGAGCAAAGCAGCTAAAAGGGGCAATAAATGTGGAGCAGGTTTGCACAGCACACGCTGGAATAACAACCAAGTCCTGAAAGCCCGGTGCTTTCCTGACAAACCAGCGCTCCCGCTTGCTGGCGCGCTCTTAACCACGGATGTCAGCAGCATCCCAGGCTGGGCTCCCCCGGGGCTGCTCCTGCGGCGGGCTCGGCGCGAATGAGCCTGTTACCTGCTCGTACTTCTCCAGCTCCGTGTGGTAGATCTGCCGGATCTGGGAGAGCTTGGCTCTGTAGTCCGAGTGCTCCACGGAGTTGTCGGAGCCGGCCCCGCCGGAGGCGGCGGCGGCAGCGGCGGCGGCGGCCGAGCCGCCCCCCTTCTCGGGGCCGGCCACCCCCTCGGCCAGCAGCATGTTGTCTAGCCGCATCAGCTGCGGGTCCGTGGGCTCCTCTTCCTGCGCTCCCCGGATGCTCAGCACTGCACGGAGACACACAAAAGGCAAAAGGGGCCGTGAGCGGCGCCGCGGGCACGGCGAGGGCTGGCAAAGCCTCGCTAACGTGAGGGGAGTGGGGGAAAAAGCCCTCGACAAGTGAACAGAAACAGGCAGTTCCTAGGAGGAATGAATCCCGACTTCCCATTTCCTCTGGCAAAGGAGCTCAAAATGCTTTGCAAAACATGCACGCCACGTACGGGTGCTTGCGCACACCTCTGCCCGAGCTGGGTGAGGGTGGCCCATGGATTTAAATAAACCTTTAAATAAGACACGACCTGTTTGTTCCTTTTTTTATTTTTTTTTTCTTCTGACTCCCTAAATTTGCAGCACAAACAACAGCAAATAATTTTCACTGTTTTAAAAATATATATTTATATATCCCAAATCTGTTGTCAATGAGAAGCAATAACAGAGCAGTAAAACACACACGAAAAAAATCTGTGCTGAACCACAGGTATGGTTCTGGAGTAAGTTTGAGAAAGATACAGTTGTTATTAATATAAAATCACTTCAAGTAAAGGTTTGCATAACAGAAACAGCTTTTCTAAGCCTCAAACTCCCCTGAAATCACTATTTCAGGCATCTCCTTAATTGGTATTTTAGTGTTCAAAACACTGACTGCAAACAAAGCTTAGAAGGTCAGGATATAAAAAGGAAAAACAGAAAAGAAAAAGAAAGGCAAAAGCCCCAAAACAGTAAATGTGCCAAAAGAACAGGCCAATAATAAATAACTTCACGCTGGGGATAATAATTTATATAAATAGCGATGGGGCACAGTGCCAACTTGGGGTCCAGGAAGCCTGAAAAAAGACACAAAACGGGAAGGGCTGACAAGATGCGGAGGAAAGAGAGGGAATAAACCCCTGCTCTCCGCCTATAAAATCTTGAATAAAAGCACGTCCAAAACTTAAATAAAAATGGAAAGCAATGTGGGTAAAGGACAAAAAAACCTCAAGCGAACAAAACCGAAAAGCACAGGTGCCAAAAGAGGTGCACAGGGGACTTCAGAAGGAAATATTTTTAGAGGAAACACCCCGGGATGCGCTGGCCTGACAGGTAGCACGAGTGATTAAGCAGCTTGTGTCGGGAGAGCTCCCCCGTGATGGGAAGCGCCGTATAAGCGCTCCGGCTTTAGCACCGTGCAAGCAGGAGCGCACGCCTGGCCCAGCACCTACGGCGTCCTGCTGTGCACATGCACACATATATATTAATATATATATTAAACAAATATTTTTATTTTATATATATATATATGTATATGTATATGCATAGAGACGCACAGAGGCTTTGCTGCTGGTTGCACCACACAATGGATCCCTCCTCGGCACACGCAGCTCCGGAGCGGGGACAAAATCCAGCAGCGCGCGACGGGGCCGGCAGCGCGCAGCGATGACGCGGCTCCGTGGCCGGCGAGAATAACGCTATTAAGGAAATAAATGAAAAGGCCAATGTGTCTAAGCAGAACTGATGCTGCCTATTTATCCCTGGGAGGCTGCGCTCGGGCGAGGAGGAGACAAAATGATTATTTCAGAGCAGCGTTTCATCTCGTCGGCGCTCCCGCGAGCCACGGCAGCCGGCGCTGAGCATCCGAGGCCGCCGGAGCCCTCCGACTCTCCTCATCTCCCCCTTCGCCCGTCTCCCACTCGGCTGGAAATGCTTTCAGGAAGCCCTCAGAAAGGGAGGCAGCTGGGATAGGGCAGCCCCGGAGAGCTCCGTCCCCAGCAGGGAAGAGCAGCCTCTGACCTTTCGCAGTGGCCACGGCGAGCCGGCTCAGCCGGGCAGCCGTCCCGCAATGCCGGCCCCGGGGAACGCGGTGGCAGGAGGGCGCCGGCACTGGTGAAAGGCCCCGGCTTTCCTGGGGCTCTTGCTTTTCACATGAAATTACACTAAAACAAATTAAGCAGAACCGCCTTTCCCGCTCGCTTGGCTCCCACGGCACCGCGGTTCAGGAGCAGGTGGCGCTTTTCCAACAGAAACCTGGAGCTGAGAGCCCGCTCCCAGTTCCTGCATCCCTGCCCTCCGCTTCTGATTAAAGAGGAGAAAACGGGGAGGGAAAAAAAAAAAAAAGAAAAAGAAAGAAAGAGAGCAAGTAAGAGCCAGAGGAATGGGAGAAGCAAAGGAAAGCAAGACTGGGTGTCTCCGGCTGCTTTCCTGGTGCCTCCGAATCCCCGGAGTGGCAGCGAATGCCACTAGAGGGTGCTCGCTCCTCGCTGCGAGCGCCCACCTGGCTCAAAATACAGTTTCATATATCCATATATATCTACATACACACACACTCAATTTTTATATATATACACACACACCTACACATATATGTGTGTGTATATATATCTTTTTTTTTAAATACATATATACATGTATTTTAAAACCAAAGCAGAACCCCACACCTTGTCCCCATCTGCACTGCCGCAAGGTGCTCCCGCGCTCCGCGCAGAGGGAACTGCTCCGCTTCGGAGCGGGGCCAGGGCGCCGCGGCTCGCCAGGTACCGCACGGGAACGGCATCGGGGTGCCGGGCGGCGGCGCCGGCAGCGGCAGGCAGAGCCCTCCGCGCCGGGCGCTTTGCTCCCGCTGCCTCAGGGGAGCGCGGCGCGGGGCAGAGCGGGCCCACGGGGCTGGCCCCGAGCCCGGCCCGCTTGCCCGGCTGCAGAGTTTGCTCCTGCGGGTACAAACCCCGCACAGAGCGCTGCAGAGCGAAACGTTGCGGGGCGCTTTGCCCTGGGCTCTTGGCGGGCGCGCGCGGCAGCGAAGGGGCAGGCGGCGTGCAGCCGCGCGCCGCTAACTCCCTCGCCCGGCGAGCCGCGCTCGCGGGGGAGCTCAGTTCACTGGGTCATGCCTGGATTTTCTGCTTGGGCATTTCCAGCACGCGCAGCCCGGGAAATGGCTCCCGAGCTCTCTCGCTCTTTCTCCCTCTCAAACAAGAAATTATGGGCATTGCATGAGGGAGGAAATCATCCGAGGCCTGATGGTGGGGCTGCTCTGTTGCCGGCCAGCGGTGCAGGGACACAGGGATGCGGTGGCACCGGTAGCCTTGAAAATCAGGCAAGGGGACAAAGCCGAAAATAACTCCTTGGGCTCTTTGCCTGCCCTGTGATGCAGGGACACAGGATGGGAGTTGCACCGAGTCCACAGGTTATGTCCCATGGCCTGGGGTTCTGCCAGGCTCTGGAGCCAAGCCCCAGGTGCGCATGAGATGGGCAGCAGGTCCCCCAAGCGCCTCCCACGTGTTCCCACGCCACGACACCGTTCCCAGCATTGGGCAGTCAGCCAGCCTGAGTTCCAGCCTTGGCAGAGGGTCTCATGGCAGGAGAAAGACATCCCTTGGTTAGACACTGTGCTGGGCGCATGTCTTCCAAACGGACTGCATCCCGGGGATGGCTTAGGGCTTTGAAGACACCTAAGATATCCACTGAAGTCAGTACCAGGCCTCCTCCTGCTCCACAACCCCGAATTCCCAGTCCTATGTTTACTCCATCTTCCTGGAAGTGCTTCTCCAAAGGGAGCCGCAGAGCTGGCTTAGCGTGGAAGCCGAGCGTGCAGACACCTCTTCTTTCTGCCACTGAAGGCCTCAGCTTGACAACTCTTTGCTCTCCAGTCCTATCAAATCCCACCAACCTTGCAAACCCAAGCAACACCGGCCGAAGAACATCACGAAGGCAACTAAACGCCGGCGGGGAGGATGGCAGCAGCGTAGCGGCCAACAACGTCTTAGCAATGCTCCCTGTGGCCAAGGGAGACAGGTGGCTGGGACCACAAAAGGAGGCTCAAATCTCCAAGCTCCACTTCATTTCTTCAAAGGGCAAGAGCTTCTGACCCTAACGAGGTCAGAGGCCTACAGCTAACAAAATACAAGAGAGGCAACCGTACGACCCTCCTGGTTAGACTCCTACAATAGGACGTACCTGCTCACACCAGGAGCAGACAGTTTTGTTACAGCCTTTGCAGCCCCCTGCCCCAGCCCATCTCGCACACCTGCATGCATGTGCAGTCACCCCTCTATACACGGCCAAGACTGTTTGAGCACAAAGAGCAGGGTGGGCAGAAGAAACTGGAGGAGACCAAGCCAACAGACTCCCCAAGGATGCAACAGGGGCATGTCGGAGGAAGACAACACACCAAACAACACCGGACCAGACCAGGCTGGGCCCAGCCACTGCCTGTATTTGGATTTTCTCCTTTTTGTTTCTGCCCATTCCCAACTTGCTGAATTGCCTTTCCAGGGGGACGTTTTAAAGGAGAAGGAGATTTCAAGTAAATGATTGCAACTTATCGAAAATAATGTGCTACTTAGCATCGGAGACAAGCATCCTGGCAGGCAGAAATGGGAAGCAGTGACGGAGCAGATGGGAGTAATTAGGTTGTGATTTTCAGAAGGGTTTTCTTTCCTGCCTCCACTGTGCTGAAGATGTATTGCGGGGGGGGAGCCACCCAACACCAGAGCTGCACGAGAAGCGAGCGGTTCCTCCGCCGTGGGGCTGGGGCTGCTCTGCGCGGCTCTCCCGGGGCTGAGGCTGGTGGAGCAGGGCGAGAGGCCTCCTTGGCCACAGCGGCCCTCCCCTCCGCAGCACTCGGGCCTCACCTGCACATCGAGGGCAGAAAAAGCCCTTCCCAAGCGCTCTCCTGGCCTGGGACCAGAGCAGGTGGCCTGTAAGTGTCAAACACACCACGAGCGCACACCAGTTCCTACCTGGACACGAAGAAACTCCTGTCTACATCCTGCAGACCCATGTAGCCATGCAGCTTGATTCTGGAATGCTACTCAGAGTTAAACATTATCCCACGTTTTGCAATTTTACCACGGTTCACAATTTTGACTTAGCTTTGGCAAGTCCCAGCTTCAGGAATCACATATTTCACTGCTATTCATTAAGGATATTCTTTCAGACCTCCAGGTCTAAAACAACAGCTGGCAAATACAGGGGCAGCCAGAACGCTGACAAGCATCCCTGCTAACCAAACCTGTGAGTCGTCTCATCATTTTAAGCTGATCTCAATATTTGCTGGGGCCCGATTCCACATTTGTGAATATTTACCATCAACAGCACTGAACCTTATATAAAAACAGTCGCGTCTGCCTCACACCTGGGGACAGCTGAATTGTGAGGCCCAGCTCCTTTAGTGGCTTGGGACTGTCTGTCTCTGTGCTCCCTGTGCTCATGTGCACACTCGTGGCCGTGTCGGGACAGCCGCACCGTGCGGCCTCGATTCACCTCTGACAGCACGGGCTTCAGTTCGCTCTTCCCAAACTCTGCTTTTGCAGAAATGCCTCCAAGCCAACCACATTACCAGGCACCTACTTAAACTCCTGTTTTTCCTCCTCCTCTCTTCCAATATATTTGCAGCTTCATTTCTTCTGCATCCCAGTATCACAGCAAAGCCCCCACACAAAGGGAAGCATCACATTTCCTGGCTTCTGTGTCCCCAGAGCTACATAAATCTAAATTAAGCTAATGCACCCACACTACATCACCCACATGCTCCAAGCATATGTGCAAATCTTGACCAGGGCTTGGCCAACTGGCAAAGCATTAAACTGCTCCAACTCGACCAGGTCCCAGCTGAGTTCCATGTTCTTGTTTCAACTGTTGACTTGGATTTTCACTTTAAACACAAAGTCACCTTAGGGACCCTATGTCGACAGGGAATAAAATAAGTTCCCAGAACACACTGTAGGATGCTAAAGCAGCTCTGTCTGCACTCTGCCTTCCTTCAACCACCAGTTGAGACATCCAAGAGACAGACATCAACGTAAATGTCTCCTAGGCAAAGCACATGGTGCCCACGTTCAATGGAGATGAACACTCTCGACAAGCAAGCTGGAATATTCAGCATTAAGTAATCATGAAGCCTTAAACCCAAGTTGGATGTGTGCACAGTGTTTAAGAGAAGTCACTGAGAAAGTCGAAACAGATACCTGTTTCCAGTGTAGATGAAGGCTGGACTTTCCAAACACAGGCACATAACCCCTCTAGGAGCAGGGAACAAGGTGAAGTGATTTTTTTTTTCTTAAAATTGACATAAAAGTTCCCCTCCTTTCTCTAACCTTTCCAAAACTTACGAATGAACAGATTTTGCTCAGATTTTCCAAAACAGGCTGCCGTGAGATGAGGCATGGAAAATTTCAGCTGGCAAAGTGTTTTTTTTTTTTTTTTTTTTTTTTTTGTGCATCTACTTATTTATTTATTTCCCAGAGAAAGGAGGAACATTGTGAAACTGATGGGCCGTTTCTGTCACCAATTTCCATAGTCTAAAGCCATAAAACAAACCAACAAATCACAGCAACAACAAAAAGAAAGACATTTGTACCCATGGATGCTGCAAAGCCACCCTGGACACTCACAAAGCCACCTCCTCTCCCGACACAGGCGTGTGCGTCAGGGCCATTGGGAAAGAAAGCACTTAAACAATTTTGTGACAGAGGCTTTTTGAGGTGGAGAGGTACTCGCTGACTCTCTTGACTCTCACTGACTTGAAATTTGGGTCAATTTCAAAACAACCTTGCTGCTGCTACAGAAAACAAAAAAAAAGGGGTATACTTCTCATCTTTCTGGGCTGAAAGATGCCCAAATTATTTGCTAAACTCAACCCGAATTCACAAAAAGTTCGAATTATGCTCTCAATGCAATTTTGTGGGAGAGGGGGGACGAGAGAGGGGAATTTATCATATGCCAAAGAGTCACTCAGCTCCCAGCAGAGGCTCTTCATCGCTTCAGCTTGCACGTGCCATGTAAGCGGCAGGGGAGAGAAATGTATTTTAGCGTGTCGGAAAGCCGTCTGCACAAGCCCTCTCCTAACCCCTCCCCAAATGCCAAACTAGTTGCCATAGTGAGCAAAGATCTGGCAGCAAAACGCTCAAAAGGTCTGGAAAATTATCACTAACACATTTGGATGGGGGGGCGGGGGAAGAAAGCGACCTAAAATAGCCCTTTCCATCAAAAAAAAGAAAAAAAAAAAAAGGCACAATATTGTGGTGATTACCGAAAACCAGATTCCTAGGGAAATGTGACTCCCTGAATGCAGAACGAATGCAGATGAGCCCTTCTCTCCAGTTCTTGCCCATGTCTTGCTCTTGTTGAACACTTTAGCTTCTGGCTGGTAACTTAGGCAGGCACGGAGACTTATAACCCCCTTTTCATATTCCCAATTATTGCTCTGCAGTGGTCTAAGAGAACATTGCAGATTAAGTTTAAATACCTTTTTATTCTTCTTTTTATGGCTTTGACCCTGTCTACTCACAGATGCTTAGCTGGAGACTGGTGTTTAACTCCCATGAGCATCAGTGGCTAAACTCCCCTATGCAACCACATGGGAAAAGGGAAAAATTGGGAAGCGGTAACGTAATCCAGCAGCTGTCTGTTGGGGCTGTAGGCAGATCACCAAGTAGAAGTGGCTTTAGCCAAAAAAAAAACAAGTGGAAAACGCTTATATCCATTTCAAGAATCGCCAACCAAAGGCAACTGTGCTGCTCTACTCCTCTGCCATGGCCCCCAACCCTCACAGCTCCATGTAATGCAGCAAATCAACTTCGCTCCCCATTAATAATACTCAGCAAACAACCTTTAGCAGTCAGAGCTGAACTCCACACCGCGGTCAGCCCTGTCTGCTCTCTTAACATCTTATGAAGACTCTTCCCTTGGAAGAGCACAGCTGAATAAGGGCCTGCAACCTTAGCCTGCGACTGTGGCTCCTCTGACCAGCAAGTGCAGGGGAAAGCAAAGCGGGACAAGAGCCAGCGCTGCTCTCTTGCAGCGTCAGCTCGGAGTGCAAGACATAAGGCAGCTGATTGCCTGCAAGCACCCAATTCCCCTGCCTCTTGGAGATGGGGCATTTGCACCCCAAAACCTAGTGGGACTCCCCCCCAAACCCTGCAGGAACAAATCAGCAGTCAAAAGACAGGATTTTGCTCTGAGGACAGGTCCAATCATAAAAAACAAAACAAAAAAAAAAAACAACCCACACACACATACAAAAACCCCTCTGAACGCCAGTCAGGCTGGGAGCTGCTTCCCACTCCAGCTCGGCACTTTGCATATGAATCCCTCTTGCTGAAAAGAAATGGGCCCTTTGAATGAGTTGCATCTGCTAATGAGAATCCAGGGCCTCGGGAGCCCCTCTGAGGACAAGGGTCCCGCTTTGACTGCCCCAGGCCAAGCCCTGAAACCCAGGCAAACAAAGAGAGGCTCTCCCCGAAGGAAGCTGCCTTTGGAGCAGCTCCCCTCTGGAAAGGCCATCTCCTCCGCTGGCAGGCGCCTGCCC
The DNA here is from genome assembly GCA_013398735.1 of Nothocercus julius. Lineage (NCBI taxonomy): Eukaryota > Metazoa > Chordata > Aves > Tinamiformes > Tinamidae > Nothocercus > Nothocercus julius. The sequence continues at coordinate 2,166,896 of VZSV01000052.1, read as the reverse complement.
GGCACACAAAGCCGCCAGGGCAAGAAAGTCACAGGTGAAAAGGCTGGCAAGAGCCCAGGACTAAAAGCTGCCTTTTGTATTTTCTTTACCAGCCATCCTTCAAAAAGATGGTCCTGGACACTCCAGCCAAGAATGGTTGGCTTGGTGCTTATCGGTGGTTGGTGGTCATGTCCTACCCACCCCTCAGGCTGACCCACCGTCCATCTCAGGACTGAGAGCACTCCCAAGTCACCCTGACTCACCAAGCACAAAGCTGACAGTGTTGTCATGGGCTTGACGTAGGATTTTGTGCAATGCAGGAAAGATTTCTGAAAGCTTCAGGTCTCAGAGTCAAGCCACAGCAGGAAACACTCCTGTGTGTTCCTGCCCTTCTCTCTCAGAAAGGCAGGCAGGGCAGAACCGTGGTAGAAAAACCCAGAAACCATGACAGAAAATGTGCCCAATCCAGAGCCAGGACGTGTTTGAAGTACCACAGCAATCCAGGACTAAATGTTCCTCTAGCTGCTTGCAGACCTTCCTAATGCACACGTAGAAAGTTTTGCTCTCACACACTACACATACATCAGACCAAAGCCCGCCTATGCTTCTCCCTTCGTCTGGTTTCCAAGCACGCTCCATCTGCACCATCAAAGAGACATCAAGCTTGCCCAAGCCTACATGGTCCATCCATAGCAGGGTAAAGACACATGGCCATAAAACCACAGCTTGAATAACCAGATCTGCATTTACAGACCTGTGGAATAGAAGATGGTCTCTGGTGCAGATATAACAAGGCACGGACCGATCTTTCGGATGCGGAGCAGCGTGTCTGAGCTCCACCATCCCCACTACCCTGTACAACACACCCTCCCTCCGGAAAGAGCCATCGCACCAAGTCCAGCAAGGCAGCAGAAGAGCTGTGGACAATGCAGACTTTCCACTTCTGCCACCTCTACTCAGGCGAGCCCCAAGCCCAGAACAACTGTGAGGCCCTTGGCCTGAGGCTCAAAGGACCCCATCTGGGGGGGGACCACGATCTCAGGCAAACAAACGATGTCACTGCGGGTGATGCCCAGCCCTGCACGCACCACACGTCGACCTGCTGATCCCAAGGTCCAACTCTGCCTCTGTCCTCAGGGCCGAGGTATTTCCAGGCCCCGTCCTATTGCCCTTGTAAGGCAATAGCCAGGTGGCAGCGTTTTAAGGCACAAAACCAGCTCTGAATGTTCAGCTCCTTTTTTTTTTTTTTTTTTTTAAATAGAGGCCCCTTCTGTAAATGATCTGTTTGGACAGGAGGGAGAGCGCTGGAACAGTCCAAGCACTTGTGAAATAGGATCGGCTGCGCTCACTTCAACTCCATTCAAAACATGTGGGGCGAGAAAGAAACCCCCAAGTGGCCTTTGATGGAAGGAAGCAGAGGAAGGGAGAGAGAGGCCATCCACTTCCATGCTCCTGGAAGTGCTAGACGCGAGTGAAAACGGGGGGGAAATAATTTTAAAAAGACCAATTAATGGCATTTCCACATGAAGGCGCCTGCATGTGTTTAATTACATGCAATGCAATGAAAGCTCTTCTGGCTGACACCGATTTCTGTGCTGCAGGGCAGTCACAGGAGCCCCTGTGTTCCTGCCTCTCCTACAGGCAGGGCCAGAGTCCCCAGCGAAAGCCACAGCTCCTTTTCCTGGGTACAAGGAAAAAACACGGAGATCAGCTTCAAAAAGAGCTGACAGCTTGAGACTGAGATAGCTTATGACAGCCACGCAGACAAGAGGAGTTTTGGTGCCCCTCTTCTTAGGGAAAAAGCAAGAAGTGGGATGGCGGGAGACCGAAGAGCCCAAGGAAGAGGCCTGGTGACCCAGGACAAGACAGCTTGGTGCTTTTAGCACCAAAGGGAGCCCGCAAAGGTAAGCGGCACCATATAAACCACCCCCCTTTCCCAGCCCTCCAAATTCCAGCCTTCTGCGCAAGAGGCCCACGCTCTAAACAGGCAGGGGATGGAGGGAAAAAAAAAGGGAGCCCAACTTCTCGACAAACTCCGGCTGCGTCCCAGATCAAAGATCATCTCCACCGGGCCATCTGGTCCTTGTAAACGTAAAACCAAATTGAAAGCCCTGCCCTCACCTCCTCCAGCTCCCTCGGCAATACTGCTTTTAGCATCCGCAGGCAAGGCGAGGAGCTCGCTAAAGGCATCTGTATGTAATCGAGCCCCTGCACAGCTGGACTCTCGATCCGCTACCCCCCTTTTGTTAATCATGAAGCAGAGGTAAATGTTTTCTTTGCTTCTCCAGGGACTTTGCAAAGAGATGGCAGCCGCCAGCCACCCTCGGCCAGAACAGGGCTTCCCCGCATCTCTCCAGTCAAGGACCTCGCTCGTGGCCCCGCTGGGGACGCGCCGGGCACAGAAGCAGCGTGACGAGAAGGGCTGGAGCCCCGACCAAGCAGCCTCCCTCCCGGTCACGAGCAGCGCTCCGCCATTGCCTGCGCCCACCCGGGAGGCAAGAAGGCGATGCAGGGGCAGGTAAAGTCACGTGGAGAAGCAGAGGAACTGAACGTAGCGCTTGGGAAAAGCTCAAATCCGCCCAGCTAGACTTGAAAGGCAAGTGGAGAGGAGCAAAGAGGAGGCAGCTTGAGGAATTCCTACCCATCAAGCTTTATTGTGTTATTCCAACTAAGCAGAGACAAAAAGACAAATCTCAGCTCCCTACTTTCATTTATAATTGAACCCAGTCCAGAAGGATGGAGCAAGTACCATCTGTAATGCAGAGTGCATTAGCAGCCGGCAGAATGAAATATTCAAATTACTGTAGGCTACCTCGCATTTTAATGACAGGGTTACAAAAACCTGACTTGTAAGCGGAGATTGGACTAGAAGAACAGAAAGTTTGTTTTTCCAGTGCATGAATTAACCTAACAAAATGTTACTTTCAGGAGGCAAAAAAAAAAAGAAA
>VZSV01000052.1:2120507-2132083 GCA_013398735.1 Nothocercus julius | reverse complement strand
GAAATGAAATTCCCATTATTTTTAATTAATCCTTAATTAAAATATATTACTCCGCAGATTCCGCAAATCTCTCTTAATATGCAAATGCGGCCCATTCAAGGATATTTACATATCATTAATTAAAACGGCACATTCTTTCAGTCTAACAAGCTGGGAGCTGTGGCGGTTGCCGCACTGGCAAGGAAGCCGGTCCTGGCCCCGCCAGCCCCGCCGCAGGCAGGGCGCGGGGCGTGCAGGCAGTGCAGCTCTGTGCTGGCGAGCTCGGCTGGCACGCCGCTTAGAAGGGCAGCTCGGCGGGTCCGGGCTGGGGGCACCACGGAGCCTGCCTGGAGCCGGCGTCTTTTCTGCCGTCTCCAACAAGACCTCGCCGAGATCCGCTTCCCAGCTGTGAGACCCGGCCCCAGCAATGCCCCTTCGCCCTGTCACATCCACCCGGGTCTCCTTTGCGTTCAGCAAAGCAAAACTACCAAGAGGACAAGAGGTCAGACCCTACAAGACACATCACCGCCGCAGCCCTTCCCAGGGCGGACGCATAGAGGAAGCAATGAGCTGGCGCAAGGAAAGGAGATTTCTGTCCCCCCAGTGACTTTCTCTTCCATTACTACTGGGTGCAGAGTGCTCCAAGACGGGGCCCACAGCACCCTCCTCAGGCTACAAGCCAAAGGTTCTTTTGGTTAGCATGACAAGCCGGGACATGGAGATATCCAGCAGCAAACTCTGCTTTAGCAGGTCCTACCTGGAGCGCCCCTTCAGCAGAGCTGTGTGCAGAGCAAGAACCCCGGGATACAGGTGAGGCAAGGCAGAACATGAGATAGCGGAGCGGTTAATCACTCCTCTAGCGCACGTCCAACTAGCAGGATGGTGAGGCACCCACAGCACAGCAGCGGTTGGGCTCTTCAGGTCGCCTATCTCAGGTGTTGGGAGCCAGAGAGAGTGGAGGGAGATGCTTTTCCCCCTAGACCAGGCAGGGTGCACAGACCTCCATGCTCACAGGAGGGCAGTGGTACACCCCAAATGCTGGTCAGAAATGGCAGCCATTGGATTAGACCATGGGATGTCACTCAGTGTTGGGGACCAACAGCACCAACAAGCTGTGCCAGCTGACGGCTCACGCACCCTCCAAAGCGGTGCAGCGCTGCCCAAGGCTGGCTGGCAAGGGACAAGGGGCACTACTGGGAAGCACTACAAGTCCCAATATTGGAGCCACCTGGTGAGGCAGAAGGTTGGGGACCCGTACAGCTCCTATGCCAGAACCTTTTCCACCCGCAAAATAAGGAGATCTTCATGCTGGCTCATACTGGGCCAGGTTGGGGAGCCCAGCTCCTGCCAATTGCTTTGCCGGAGGAATACTGACAAGGCACAGAGCGAGCACCAAAGACAGAGCACTGCAGAGCATGGGTGATGTCAACACCAAGACAGCTGGGGTGCTGCCTCTGCTCTGCCAGATGGAGCTGCGGCAGGACATACAAGCCGTCACCATTTGGTCTGCTGATAGCTGACCAGCCGAGGAAATCTGGCCCGCAGACCAGCTGGGCTGGCAGTGACCCATCAGCTCAACATCAGCAGGGCACAGGGGTGCACACACTGGAGAGAGAGACTGCTTGGGAGCCTAAGCGCACCGCAGGAGACACCGTATCGACAAGGTCTGCAGGGGCCTTCTTGCCATACAGAATAACTGCACAGAAACCTCCTCAGACTGCTGAAATGCAAATCTATCAGGTACCTGAAGCGGAGTAATTGTCACATGTAAACCCATCACCCCTAAAAAACATGAGTTCTGCACACACGATGACAGTTCCCCGTTATTATTCTAACTGACCTGCAGCTTTATAGGAAATCACGAGTCTAACACGGGCTGGCGTCACCACAGCAGATCAAGCATCCCCAACCCCAGCTAGCAGCTCATCCATCCTTCGCTCCCAGAAAGCACAGGGCAGAAGGGCTGAAGGCTCCTGGAAGAGGAAGACCATCACAAAAGAGATAATGTCTATGCGTTTGTGGCTCCACCAGGTCCTGCTGGCTGGCCAGGCCTCGCCAGAAAAGCACCAGGGCAGGGATTTATTCCCCATCACAACTTTGATATACAGCTCCTAAGAACAAGGAGGGTTTTTAGCCGGCAGGACTGATTTCCCAAGAATGACAGCCCCGTTCTGATTGTCTTAATACTGTCACTATCTTCTTCTCGACAGAAGCAGACGGTAGAAATTCAGCAAGCAACTCCTTATGCTGGATTGACAGATATTCTCAACAACAATTAATAAGCCTCTGTCCTTCTCCAGCACTTTTCTTCAGAGGACTTCAAAGTGCTTGAATGAATTTGTCTCCACGGCACTTCCAGAGCGGGAGCAAACGTACAGCAGGCTCTTCAGAGATGAGGAAACCGAGGCGTGGATACAAGTGACTTGCTCCCCTCCATATAAGCTGCTCTAAACTGCTGCCCCCACTTTTGCTGCCTGTCCTGCCCACGTGCTTGCCAGGACAGGTAGCGGGGATGCTGAGTGCCACAGTGATAATGAGGAGAATCTCCCTATAATCCTCCAGCATTAACAGGAATCTCAAGAGCAACAGCAAACTCGTCGCTAAGAGTTATCAAACACAGGCCTCACTCCTGTAACCCAAAGCAAAAGGAAAGCAACCCAAGGGAGCAGGCGGACTTGTGCGACGCTCCAGGAGCCACAAGCACCAAGCTGCCCAAGCAGCGAGCACTGCTTGGGTCTGCTGCAACCGTCTGCTGCTCGGGCAGGGTGACTTCCCTCCTGACTGCGGCTTATGCTCCTTCCTCCGGCTGCTGCAGAGGGCATCCCGGCTGGCTGCACCTCCACTCCGACCTGGCACAGCCACCCTGAAACATCTCGAGATATCCGTTCACAGACAACCCAGAGGCCTTCCATGCAACAGGAGCTGTTGGGGCACCCAAACCTTTGACTCCCTAGGTCTTCAGGGAAAACAAAGGCACGCTACTTCCAGCGACCTGAGAGAACACGATATGAGCACCTTAAAACTAGGAGTCTTGGCTCCAATGGTTGGGAAGAGAGGCAGTATCTCCATGCAACAGACCTAGTCCATTTTAGGCTCTACTCACCCCTTCTTGCTCTTTCTTTCAGCAAGGCAGAATCATATGGAAATGCGAGGGTCAAATGAAAAAAGGAAATTTGCACTTCCTTCTCTCTCACCTTTATCCAGACTAGTGCAGGGAAAACATTTCTGCTTTGTGACAGTCCATCGCTTTAACAAGTTCTCACATCACTCAACTCCTCTTTGAGATCTTCCGTGCCATGGCAGTCCGCACTGTGATGCCCGGGATGCTCGATGGGGCCATGGCAAATGTCTCAGCTAGGAAGCCGTGCACCGCGACAGGAGGGCCATCCTACCTGTGCAGCGCCTTGGGCGCTGAGCCCTTTTCAAGAGCCACATGTGGTCGCACCATGTTGGGCGCTTGGTTTGGGTTTGAAACACCTGTTCCACCTGCAAGTCCACCTGCCAAGGAAGTGGCCCAAGAATCCACAGACCAAAACCCACTAGACATCTCCTCTAGGCAAACAACTTTTGAGGTCCTTCCACCAATCCCCCAGAGCCAGGGCCAAGGTCCCTGGAGTCACTCAGGGCAGCAGATTTAACCTTCTTTCTTGAAAAGCCTCAAGGCTCTTCAAATCCTCCCCAAGCCTGAACCCAACCCCAAGCACCAGGGCACTGCCTGGACAGCACATCATGAGGTGCCAAACAGCTGACGAATTATGACAATTAGTACTCCCCTGGCATCTCTTGCAACAGAGAGGTGTTTTAACCTTGGTGGTCTTGGCCTGCAGCCAGCTGAGGTGATTAAATCGCGCCTCCCTCCACTCTCCCTTTGCAGTTCCAATTGCACGTGAAATTGCTCCTCACCTCCTGTCGCACCCAGCTGTGCCCTGGCCGCCCGCACGGGGTTAAAAGCCACTGCCAGAAGTGACAGTATCTCAGGAGCCAGTAGAGTCAATCGCTCCTCAAGGCCAGTACCCGAGGGACAGCACAAGAGAGCACGTCCGTGCTCACAGCTCCACACAGCCCAGCTGGCCTCACCTGCCAGCCAATAAATCCGAGCGTGCCCACTCCGAAGTCCTGCGCCAGCTCCCTTGATCAGCTATGTGAAGGAAAGCGGAGAGAAGTTCCTCCTTCCTTCACGTCTTCTTCCTTTCACCCTAGATTTGCCATGAGCCTCAAGCAGAGTGGGACCTGGTCTGAACACTGGGATAACGCTCTGCTCTCCGGGCAGGGCAAGAGGAGCAGGTCCCATGCACAGGCAAGGCTGCCACGTCCTTCCCGCGCTGCACTGATGCCTCCCAGGACAAAAGGCAGAAGGGATGAGGCCACCTTGCTACAGAGAAGTTTAACAAGGCTGGAGGAGGCCTTAGATCTCCAGCAAGGAGACACAGACCAAAGAGAGAACCACAAAATCCTTCACCCAAGGAGAAAAAGCCTGTGCTGCAGGACAGCTCATTCATCAGTCACAGCTGGAGGAGACAGTGGGACCAGGGAGCTGCTTCACAACAGGCTGGTGCTTCTCAAGCCAAATTCTCCGGGCTTTGCCAGAACGGGTCTCCGAGACCACGAAGCCGCTCGCCGGTCCCCATCCTGTGGTGACGATGCCACGTGAGCAGCAGGGGCAGCCGGGGGGAGAGCGTTAGGGCCAAGCGCCGCCGAGGGGGCTGCTCCTGGCTGCCCGCCGCCACGGCGCACGCTCCACCGTGCTACTAATCCCACATTAATATGCTCACCACAGCTGAAGCAGCCGACGTAATGAAAAAGACTATCCACGAGGAGATAATTACGTTACAAAACTCCTTTAAATCCATGAGAGCCAAGACGGAGGTTGTGTTGGGGGTGAGGGGGAAGGAATGGGGACATCCACCAGAGGAGGACTGGGGGAAGGAATAACACTGTGGGGCAAAGTCGGCCTCACTACCCGTTGGCACTGCGGCATGTCCGGGCACCCAGAGAAATCCTTGCTACGAAGAGAATGCCTTGGAAAGAAAAATCACTGGGAAAACCCTTGAACCCGACCAACCCAGGGAATTCGCCTTGGACCGTCCCCCCACCCCGCGACAGTGGGTCAGGTGGGTCGCCACCTCCCCTCCTCCCCTTCTCTCCTCCTTCTCGCTCTCCTTGCTCTGGCCCAGCTTTAATTTGACACCTTGAGCTTTGGTAACGAGGTGCGGAGAGGAAGAGCCACAGCGGAATTCATTAGGCTGAGCACTGCCGGGCCCGCTCTCGGTGCGCTAATGACATCGGAGGATAGGGAAACGAGACAGGCGCCACGCCGGATGAAATAAACATGAGCACTGTCAGCGCTGACAGCCCTAGCAAAAGGGACAAAATAAGGCAGGTAGAGAGACCTTTCCCCATCCGCACAATGCAAAGCGACAGCTTCCAAAGCCCCCTTTTGCGCCAATCCCCTTTGCCCTGCATGCTCAGGAAAGCCACGGCGCGGAAAAGAAGAGGAAAAGGGAGAAAAACAGCCACTAGACAGCCTTCCTCCGGTGCGCCCTTTCCTTCGGCGGGCTCCCGCAGCTGATTCGTGCCTCCTCTTTCCTGCGGGCCAGGCGGGAGCGCCTGCTCTGCAATCACCACCGCAGTTTGGGTCTACGGGGTTGTTATTTTTGCACCACCCGCGGTCCCTCTCTGCTGCACGTCCCAGCTGCAGGCAGGGAAGGTGACAGCAAGGTGAGGCAGGCACTGTGCACATGGGCTCACCGAGCAAGCAGGGAGCCCGGGAACGCAGGGTGGCCACGCCAGGGCAGCCCGAGATTGATGGCGCACGGGCACGTATGTGCGCACGAACACTGCCCTGACACGCTGCGTTCCTGCAGCATCGCTGCACCCGCGGGTCAGGCACGACTTCTGCAGTCACCAGCCCGCGGTCTCCAGCTATACCTTATTTTGCTCACTTTCAAATCCTTGTCCATGAGTACTCAGATACGTCAGTGCTTCTAGCATGGCAACATCTTAGAATGCGAACTGCATAAGGCAGGACAACTGTGGAGCTGAAAATCGTGGAATTAGAACAGGTTTTAAAACTCTGCCCATGGAGCATCCCATGACGGAGCAGACTGTAACTTCTTCACATGGGTAACTTGTACCTCAGATAGTCTGCATCCCCTCAAGATAACTAGTCTTTGAAACTAACCTAAGACCTTGAAGGACTCGCATCAAATCAGAGGCCAGCGGATGAGAGCTGTGGAGAAGAGGCATCTGCTTAGGTCAGGTCAGGAGTTACTGAGAGGAAAGACAATTCTGGAAGAAAAATAGGAGAAAATGGCTCTCCACTGAGATACACCCTTCAGGAGGGCACATCTCCCTGCGCCAAACTACCCGGCTGACAGCAGGTCGGCTGGAGAAGCAGGCACTATTTGCAGTCCGTCAGAAACCAGATCTTGAGGAGGACAGGGCCACTGACCTTCCAAGCATTCATTCTGCTGGGTCTCGTGCTGACTGGAGGGTCAAACACGGCTCCAACCTGGGCCTCGCTCCGCTCACCACTTCTCAAATTCACCATCCTGTGCGACAGCCAGAACACAGCTCCCTTTAACTGCCATGGTGCTTCACAGGGGAAATATTTCCCATCCCAAGAGCAACTGGCAGCAAAAGCAGACTTTTCCTTTCCTTTAAAAGACCTGTCCCATCCAACAGCAGAGCACAAGAGATCAGCTGCGAGGCAGATACCTTGGGTTGCTAGGTATTTCTGTTCAGGAGTTGGAGGTTTCTGCCTGGCGTTTGTAGGCATTTTTTTGCAGCTGTGCAAAGTTTCCAGAAGGTTTTTCCAAGATGTTCAAACAGCTGCTTTCTGCATCGAGGACACACAGGTAAAAAAGAGACAAAGTTCTACTCCTACTGACCTGATCAAGTCAAACAGCCCCCTCAGTTTCCCCCCCATATAAAAACAGAAGCAAAACCTTCATCTGGTCCTTTCCCTCTCCTCCTCCAAGCAAAGGATGAGACTTACGGTCAGACACATTGATGAATTTGCTAGATCTTTACCACTGTGATTTTCACACCAGTAAAGAACCCCACGCATTGATGGGAATATGGGATCTATCATATGGTTTAAATGACCCAGGGCTTTTTCCAGAAGTCCACTCAAAAGCCAGGAACACTTCCAGACTCAGCCGCTCACCCTTCGTTCCATCTTCTGCTTTTATTCCCTCTCCCTACTTCCCCCAAGCATCCCTTGAAAGCGAATGGCAATTGAGTTTGTAAGTCCCTATTCATCAAGGAAATTAATTCCTTATGCATAATTCATTTCTTTTGTCAACTTTTTTTTTTTTTTTTCCCCAAATGCTCCCAAGTGCATCAGGAGTAGAAGCTGCAATGGGAAACCAGGAACACAAGAGCTGAGAAAGAGAAGAATGGGCTGCGTTACAAGCTGGCTAGCCCATGGCCTGAACCACCCTGCCCCTCTGCCTCCCAGCTCCCTAGGGAGAGCTGAGGAAGAGGGAGGCATCCCAACGCTCAACTGCCACCGAACAGGGAGTCTGCAGGTAGGATGGAGAAGACTCATGGGCTGAAGTTTGTGCTACAGTAACCAAGCTGAGGGTGATGTCAGCGCAGCAGAGCATCATCTCCAGCGGCAGCTGAAAGCCTGAAGTGTGGCCAGGGCTGGCACGGAGCAGCGGCGGCAGAACACCCAGAAGACCAAATACGGAGGGAGCTCTGGGGATGCGAAGACCCATTACCCTGGAAAGCCGGCGGGTGCCTGAAGCAAAGGGGCATGTCAGTCTGCAGCCCTCCTTGGCCTTCTGCTCTAAAACTTTCCAGTCTTTCTACTCATGCCCCACCAGAGGAGACATCCTGTGCTCGCCCTGCCTGTGCCGAGGACATTCATCAGCTCTGCCTGTTCGGAGCTCCACTCCCTGCCATCGCTTCCTCTCCCCAGAGCCCTGCAGGCCTCGGACGGGTGTCCTGCTCCTGCTGCTGCTCGGACTCTGGCCAGGCTTGCCCACCGCAGCTTACGCAGGCCTTTCGCTCCACTGCATGGACGTGTCGTTCAAGAGCTACCCTGCCCTGGTCCACAGAGAGCTACCCAGCCCTCAACGTATGTCATGCCTGTAAGGAGGCATCTGCTTGTCTGGGTTATTTATGGAAAAGAGCTCCGGAGCTGGGTCAGAGCCCTGGTGACCGCAGAGTCTTTTCAGATAACTTAACTTTGCTGTAAGCACAGTTTGGAAGGAGGCCTGCAGGTGAACATGGTCAGCTCTTGGAAGGACGGCCTTGGAAAACACATTGCAACAGGAAGAGCTGGCTGGAGACAGAGGCTCTCTGAGCAAAAGCCGAGTCCTCAGTTCTCCAGGTGACAGGATGTTCCATGCTACCGAGTGCCACTCATCCTCAAAGCCCCTATCACACCTCCTTCCTGTCCCATAACAGCTCCACCGCACTCCCATGCACTGGGGGACGGTGGAGAGGCCCCCGTCCCCTCCTGTGGCACCAACGTGGGTGACAACACCCACGCGCACCATGGATACCTCAGGACATGGGGCAGATGTGATGGAGACAGGTCACACAGGGCTGGGACAGCTCGAGGGAGAGGCACGTCCCTCCGTCTGCAAGGACAGCAGGTCGTCAGAGACAGCGCCCAGCTACAGGACCTTCCTCAGCCCCGCACAGCGAAGGTGGCAGTATCGCAAAGAGACCCTGGGGCACAAAGGACACGGTTACTCGCTGCCGCTTTCCTTGCTGCCCTCCTGACACAGCAGGAACAGAGCAACCCTCCCTGCCAGCTCTGCCTCGCTCTTTCCCGGGGTGAGGAGATCCTGGCTGCTCCCTGCAATCGCTGAAAGTCAAGACTGGAAATGCTGGGGCCTTGTGCAACAGCCGTAACCTCAGCAGAATGCTGCTGGTCCCAGCGGAGCCGGCTAAAACAGCAGCTTGGATTACAGGGCTCAGTTTACCATTGACCTATCTACATTTACACTAAGATCTGCCCATGCAGCCAATAAACCCGCTTTAGATACCTGACCAAAAAAGACTGCAACGCTCAGGCCCGTGCTGCTAATCCCCAAACTTGACGAGAAGTTCACACGCGGCGCTCACACCCACGCGCAGCGACTTCCCACCCTGCAAGCTGGGAAACCCCATATAAATAAAGCTTAATTACTGCTACTCCAACACAGCACATACAGGCAAAACACATGGTAGCCAAGCAAACAGCAAAGCCCTGGGAATTCCTCCTGGCTTCGGAGACCAGACTTTCCAGCCGTGTTCAACTGAAGTCATGAGAAGCACCAACTTACCTGCAAAACCTGGCAAAACCTTCATAAGCAAATTTCTCCCTCTGATGGGAGAGGGAGAACATTTGCACAGCCCAGTCAAACGTATTTAGCGTTAGCCCAAAGCTTCTGCACTTGCAACTCTTAGGAGCACTGAAAAGGGGGGAGAGCAAAGGGATCACGCTGAGATGCCACTACCACCTCGGTGGAGGAGATGCCTCCCTGGCTGCATTCTGCCCCAGCCCACAGAGCAAAAGGCAGCGTTCACACCGTTCCCTGTACTAAATTTGGACAGCAAGTAACGCCACCTTGTCACGGGGGTACCGGGAGCGTTTGCAACGCCCCATTTAACTGCACTGTACTCCTATCCACAGGCTTCATCAGCATATTTCAGCAGCGCCTTGATGGATGAAGATAGATTGGAGAACATCAGCCTTGGTGAAATCACTGTTTTATCAAGGTTAAACCATCCTCGCGCTGCACCACCTCCCTTTGTTACTTCGTTTCCAATCACAAAATTAACAGCAGATGTAACGCGCATTTGCGCAGACCCATCTTCTCCCTCTCCAGCTCTCCGGCTCCTTTCCGCAGGCGGGGAGGGAGGGGAAGCCTGCAGAAACATCTCCCAGGCGCGAGCCGCTCCGCCAAGGCCCTTGCAGGGAGCAGGGGGCACGGCCTGTGCTCCGCGGAGGGCTGCTGAAAGCCAAGCCCCCTCGACGGCTGCGGCGCTCCACGAGCTGCTGCTGAGACGGCCCTCCCGCGGCCGCGGTGCCTCCTGGCGGAGCCGCGAGCGGAGGGAGGCCGGGCAGGCAGCAGCAGAGCTTTCGGGGAGGCCAGATGGTGGGAAAGGTGCGAATCAGAAGGGGATGCAAATGGGAGGCCCCCACAATAAACAACCTCCGTCCATGGTGCGCTCGGCTGGGTGCAGGTGTGAAACCCTGGACAACTCGTGGCAAAGGAGGTTGGAACTGGGGAGGGAGGGGAAGGGCTTTTATCTCCAGGTCACAAGTTCAAATCCAGCCCAGGTCAGAAGTGACTGAAAGCTGTCACCTCCTGACACCTCCCCAGGAGCCCGCTAGGCACAGGATTGATGGACGGCCCTGCGGCTCCCAGGCGGCTGCAGTGCTGCTCATGCCCCCCTCAACAAGCTGGGCCACAAACGTTTCCCTCCTGTCTCTCCTGAGAGACATTCCCTTCTCCACCAGCCTCCTTCCATGGAGCTGCTCTGCAAAGTCAGGCTTGTCCTCCTGGCCTGTTTTATCAAAATGGAGAAATACGTGGCCTTTTGCACCGTTTCTAACTGATTGCCTTAGACCACCAGATTTTTCCAAGAGCAGACGTGGCATCCTTCCTGGTAAGAGGGTCTCACGAGCACCTCGGATAACATCATCAGACCTGCCCTGTGTGACTCGAGGCGTCAGTGCCACTGCAAACTTCTAAGTCCCTTTGGCCCAGATTTTGGAGAGCTTTCCAAGCTGACTTATTCAAGGCCCTGGAGGAGAGGCCCCGAGGGGAGAAGGGCACCTGTTATCTCTGTCGCGCTACGCCAGAGCTGTTTTGGAGAATTCAACACCCGTAATTTGGGAATCCATACGGACACGCAATCCAAGGTAGGTAGCAAGCACTTTTAAGCGTCCTGCGGGAGACCCCTGCACAGTGCCGCATTCCTAAATACCTTTTAGGAATCGGTACCCCCTAAACAGCAGCGTTTCTCTCTGCGGGGCACTATTAAGTTACAAGAATATCTCTGGGCCCGGGGCCAGCTGCCGCTTTGTGTGGTCCCCGTTACGCACAGAGGGGCCGCGCTGCCTCCTGCCGGGAGGCCTGCGGCGCTGGGAGCTTCGCAGCCCCTCTAAGCACGGGAACGGCGGCAGCTACTAGGCTACCTAGGCCTACGGGCCCAGCACGTGCGTTGTGTGAGGCCCCCCGAAGGACCTCGCACCCCACAGGCTCCAGGGCACTTTGCAAAGAGCGAGGGCCTGCGAGCACCCGCTCTGCGGCCGGGCAGACTGAGGCAGGGCAAGGCGCTGCCTGGCGCGCAGGAGGCGCAGCAGGGCTGACGCGGGAGCGCGCGATGGCCGCCCCGTGCAGCCGCCACCGCCACCCCTGCGCCCGCCGCCCGCGCCAGCTCCTCCTCCTCCGGGCCAGCCCCAAGGAAGCCGGCGGGAGCCGCGAAGGCCGCTCAGCCCTGCTGCGGCTCCCTCCCCCTGCTCCTGCGGGAGCTCTCCTTTGCTCTTTCCCGGCGCGGAGAAGCATCCCCGCGATGCGGCCCAGCGGCCAGCTGACGCTGGCAGCCAGCGACCCGGGCAGGAGGCCGCTCCCGGAGGGCCGCGGCGG